>OZ035881.1:117505320-118096000 GCA_964034835.1 Muscina levida | reverse complement strand
AAGATGATGTATCACTCACTCAGTTAAGACAGCAGCCGTCGCTCTATGTGAGGCTACTGCCAGTACGTGCCTCTTATAAAACAGATGGACAAACAAGCGTACAACAATGTACCACTGCAAGTTAGAGTAGTAGCCGTAGTAGTAGTACGACTACGAGTACTACGTCTTTTGGCCTTTATAACAAACGCGGACTTGGTTGCACCGCCACACTTGGCAGACCTAAACTTCTCATACGATTTTGTTTTTTGTTTTTGGTCATTGTTGGCGGCTGCTGCTGTCCACCACATATTGTGGTATTGTTGTTGTGGTTTTTATGTTTTTGGTGTTGGGTGGCATGATGGACAACATCACTTTTGATGCCTGCCATTGGCAGCAGTAACAGCGGCCACAAACAACAACATCCAAAAAAGAAGGTGACTGCAACTGTTGCAAACGGCTTCAATCGTTAAAGATTGTGTTGTGTTGTGTTGTGGTGAGCTGTGTGATTTTACAGTTGATAGCATTTTACGTTTTACGTATAATTGAATTAAAAGAAAATATGGTCAGTTATAACTTGTCGTCATCGTTCCCTGGCTCCCTCTCCCCGTATCACTCCCCCTGCCATTTTCTATATAAATTATGTAATAAGTTTATTGAATGCCATTAAAATTGAATGTTTTATGTTTTATTTATAATTTAACCGCTTTTTTTGTATTGTTCTTCCTGTTTTTCTTTCACTTTCAGCTTAAAGTTATGATTTTGGACAAAAACGATAGTCCTCCGGTCTTCCGTGATTTACCATTGTCATTCAATGTTAGCGAAGATTTGACAGCCGGTCATCTGATTGCCACAATACGTGCCACGGATCCCGACACTTTGGGCACTTTGACATTTTCCCTGATGGGTGGTGATAATGGTAAATTTTCGCTGGAACCCGATACGGGTAAACTGAGACTGAAAGATGCTTTAGATCGTGAGATTAAGGATAATTACAAGTTACGTGTGCGAGTTAGCGATGGCGTCCAGCACACGGAGACAATTGTGGAAATTGAGGTAAGTACTGTAAAGGGTGTTATGATAAAACGGGGGAAAATGTATGTAATGGATGGGAAAGAAAAGATTTTGTTTGGTAAATCTAAATGATTTGAAAGGTATTCGGTAGGAAAAAGAGGAACTCCGTGTTGAAATTTTGAGCAAGATAGTTATAAGATGTCATACTACAGATTCTACGTAAAAACATATAAACCTACACACATATCTTGAAAAGACACTGATTGAACTTTCCATACATTGACAAAACTCTACTGGATTGAAGTTGAGGTGTCTTTAAGCTAATCTGCAATTACAATACAACATATCTGATTTTTTGTATTGAAGACAAACATTTGTTAGTTGTTAAATTTCTAATTTTTAATTTTGAATTTTGAATTTTGAATTTTGAATATTTAATTTTTAGTTTTTAGTTTTTAATTTTTAGTTTTTAGTTTTTAATTTTTAATTTTTAATTTTTAATTTTTAATTTTAATTTTTAATTTTTAATTTTTAATTTTTAATTTTTAATTTTTAATTTTTAATTTTTAATTTTTAATTTTTAATTTTTAATTTTTAATTTTTAATTTTTAATTTTTAATTTTTAATTTTTAATTTTGAATTTTGGATTTTGAATTTTGGATTTTTAATTTTTAATTTTTAATTTTTAATTTTTAATTTTTAATTTTTAATTTTTAATTTTTAATTTTTAATTTTAATTTTTAATTTTTAATTTTTAATTTTTTATTTTTAATTTTTAATTTTTAATTTTTAATTTTTAATTTTTAATTTTTAATTTTTAATTTTTAATTTTTAATTTTTAATTTTTAATTTTTAATTTTTAATTTTTAATTTTAATTTTTAATTTTTAATATTTAATTTTTAATTTTTAATTTTTAATTTTTAATTTTTAATTTTTAATTTTTAATTTTTAATTTTTAATTTTTAATTTTTAATTTTTAATTTTTAATTTTTAATTTTTAATTTTTAATTTTTAATTTTTAATTTTTAATTTTTAATTTTTAATTTTTAATTTTTAATTTTTAATTTTTAATTTTTAATTTTTAATTTTTAATTTTTAATTTTTAATTTTTAATTTTTAATTTTTAATTTTTAATATTTAATTTTTAATTTTTAATTTTTAATTTTTAATTTTTAATTTTTAATTTTTAATTTTTAATTTTTAATTTTTAATTTTTAATTTTTAATTTTTAATTTTTAATTTTTAATTTTTAATTTTTAATTTTTAATTTTTAATTTTTAATTTTTAATTTTTAATTTTTAATTTTAATTTTTAATTTTTAATTTTTAATTTTTAATTTTTAATTTTTAATTTTTAATTTTTAATTTTTAATTTTTAATTTTGAATTTTGAATTTTGAATTTTGAATTTTGAATTTTGAATTTTGAATTTTGAATTTTGAATTTTGAATTTTGAATTTTGAATTTTGAATTTTGAATTTTGAATTTTGAATTTGAATTGGATTTTGAATTTTGGATTTTGAATTTTGAATTTTGAATTTTGAATTTGAATTTTGAATTTTGAATTTTGAATTTTGAATTTGAATTTTGAATTTTGAATTTTGAATTTTGAATTTTGAATTTTGAATTTTGAATTTTGAATTTTGAATTTTGAATTTTGAATTTTGAATTTTGAATTTTGAATTTTGAATTTTGAATTTTGAATTTTGAATTTTGAATTTTGAATTTTGAATTTTGAATTTTGAATTTTGAATTTTGAATTTTGAATTTTGAATTTTGAATTTTGAATTTTGAATTTTGAATTTTGAATTTTGAATTTTGAATTTTGAATTTTGAATTTTGAATTTTGAATTTTGAATTTTGGATTTTGAATTTTGAATTTTGAATTTTGAATTTTGAATTTTGAATTTTGAATTTTGAATTTTGAATTTTGAATTTTGAATTTTGGATTTTGAATTTTGAATTTTGAATTTTTAATTTTTAACTTTTAATCTTTAGTTAGTTTGCTAAAAACTTCCATCGTGGACTTTTTCTTCCTTCATTAATTTATTCATTCAAAGTGTGAACAATTTGACCTTAATAAATTCACAGAAAGCTTTATTTGCATGCCTGACAATAGCCAATAACAATAACAACAAAAAAACACAACGAATATGCTAAAAATGCTGTTAATACAAATAACAAAATACCCATCAAAACACCGACAATCGTTGCTGATCTGCCTCCTCTCTCTCAGCGACCCCTAAAATATCACACAGAATTCTGGTTGTACACAAAGAAAAGGAACGCACAAATATAAGCGCGTTGTTGTACATTACCTGATGCTTCATTTTAAATGCTAAAATCACATAAATTTCAATTTGGCTTTCATGTTGTATTTACGGTGTTAAAATTGTCTACCAAAAAAGTCCCTTCGTTCCATGTTGTTCCCCCCTCTGCATCTGCATCCGATTTGGCTTGATTTCATAAGCTGGAGCATTAGTCAAAGTTTACAAATATACGAGTGTCATATACTTTTACGCAGCCGCTTTGGTGTGGAATAAAGTTCAACAAAATCCTTTAATTTTATAAATCTTTTTTGTTGTTGTTTCTGTGACTACAGTTTAATATGTAAGCCGTACAAAAAGACCTTGACAAAAGGTCTATAATATGCGTATAGCAACAACAACAACACCAACAACACTAGTGGCAGCGACAGCATCAGCAGCAATTTTAGAAGTAAAGGAATATGAGTATTATTTACCTACACTTCACTTTGCATTTCTACTATGTGGAGGAGGAATATGCTTAAACAGAGAAATAATAAACTATTGAAATGATAGCAAATGAAAAATGAGACATTCGTCCGTCCGTCTGTCCAGCTACCCAAATATATGTCTGTCCGTTCATCTTTTAAAACGCCCGTCAGCTCATCCTTTCGCTTTGCAGTATTTACGTCCGTCCATCTTGTATGTTTAACACTTATGAATCATGCCGTGTATTGCCGTGGATATTTTACGGTGTGACAGTCACCGGTTTGTTGGGGCTATACCACCAACTTATGTAGTTTGTTGCTGTGCGGGGTTCCAGGATGCTAAGTGGATGCCTTATAAACACTTCAGTTGACATCATTGGCATGAGTATGCTAAGTCTGGCGTCGAATCGAGTGTTGGTCGGTCGGTTTGTTTGTCTGTCTGTCTGTTGGTATTTGGGACATAATTTTGCCGTATAGCATAACATTACTGAAACTATGACATGTTGAACATAAAAATCGAAAATGAGAACAAAAATTATACACACTCACATTAAAGGCAAAGAATTATCAACGTCAACTAAAACAAAAAACAATAAAGTTGGTAGTCAGCCAGTTAAAGTTGACCTTATGACACCTTACGAGCAAGTATAAGTATCTCGGTGGACTTACAATCAGTTTAGCTGACATGGATTAAAATGATTGTATTACAGTGTTCTATATACGTATGTATGTATGTGTAACTATCAATTAATAGCAAGTAAGTGGAACAAATCATGACACAGTTGTGATGGAGTGAATTGAAGGTGGAAATAACAACACTATGCAACACTTTAAACACATCAGTATTCCTACTCATCACTATGGGTAAGGATATAACTATTCTTCTTCTCCTTTAATGGCAGCAACAACAGAAATTTATATATCAGTAGCCGCACGTAGCTCTTTCACCTATAACAGCTCTTTCACCTGGTCCATGAATCGGAGTTTTAGTCGCCCCCTCCTGCGCCGCCCATCTAGTTTATTGTCAAAAATTTTTCAACCCGGAGCGTTTTCGTCTATTCGTACAACGTGTTTAAGCCAGGGCATTCGGTCTATTTGAACGCGCTTGACTACGTCGATGTCGTTGTACAGCTCATGATTCATTCGACGACGGTACTCGCCGTTAACTATGATGGGTCTAAATATTTTGCGTAGTATTTTTCTTTCGAAAACTCTTAGAATAGATTGATCCGCCTGCGTCGTTACCCAGGATTCTACGCTGTAGAGTAAGACAGACAGGTATAGTTGGATATTCGTTCGTCGAGAGAGGGCTTTATCATTAAAACTCTTGCTCAACGAATAGTAGCAGCAATTTGCGATCAATACTCGTCTCTTGATTTCCAGGCTGACATTATTATTTTTGTACATGACGGAGCCGAGGTAGACAAAATCAAATACCACTTCAAAGTTATAGTTGTCAATGTTCACGCAGCGTCCCAAACGGGTAGACTCTTTGTTCGTTGAAACAAATAACAATGTTTTGTCCTCATTAATCTCCAGACTCACTTCTGCCGACTGCGTCTCAATGCTCGAAAAGGCCGCAGTAACATCCCGCAGACCTCGGCCAATGATATATATATCATCAGCATACGCAAGCAGCATGTGGCTTTTGTTAAAGATGGCACCAGTCGTGTTTACTGCTTCTCCATTATAATATTAAAGAGATCGCATGGCAGACTATCGCGTCTGTTAAATTTGTGCATATTTTCACTGAAGATTTCGTGTCAGTCAGTGTCATCCCGCAAGGCCATATCAGCTTCACGGGGATAACAAACTCAGCCATAGCATCTAATAGTTTCTGTCGTTTTGGATTGTCGAATGCAACTTTGTGTCGATAAACAGATGGTAGGTGTCGATCTGCATTTCTTGAGTCTTCTCTAGGATTAGTCGTAGTGTTAATATCTGGTCGGTCGTGGATTTACCAGGTCTAAAGCCACACTGATAAGGTCTTTCACATAATACACTAGACAAGACCTTGTATGCAATGGGTAAAAGGCGGATCCCGCGATAATTGGTTCACACATTTAGATTGCCTTTTTTAAGCATAGGACATAATACAATCCAACCATCGGGCATGCATTCCTTAAGCCAACTCATATTTATGAGCTGGTGCATGCACGTTACCATCTCTTCGCCTCCGGCTTTAAAAAGCTTTGCCGGTAGTCCATCGGCTCCCGCAGCTTTATTGATTTTTTGTCTCGGTGGTGGACAGTCTACTCCATCGTCGATGAATGGTGTGATTTCGTCACTTATGATGCCTTCGGAAACGAGTAGTGATTGAAAATGTTCCCTCCCTATTTGCAACACACGTCCTTCCTTACAGGTGGTAATCCCTGGTCAAAAACCTTTACTTTTTACCTTTTGGTAAACTTTCTAGAGATGAGGTAAAACTATCCCTGTAATTATCGATATCCTGACTCCCTCTTTTCTTCCATAGACGCTTTTTCCGCCTGAAAAGGCGTGTCATCTCCGTCCTCTTATAACGCTCTGTCACTGCACCCGTTGCCATTGGCTGCAGTTTTGCCCCATATGCAGCATCCTTATCTTCAGACATTTCGAGACATTTCTCATCGTACGAGGGCTTGTCTGAGCATGGTTTTGAATAACTGCCACTGGGTGTCGGGAACATCTGAATTAGGTGGTTTGGTTTGAAGTAATTGAAGGAGTTTGTTGGAGTAGGCATTGGCTATCTCGGTGCTATGTAGCTTTGCGATGTATAGCTTCCTTTGTGTTTGGTCCGCGACTGCTTCTTGGCCAATCGCATCCGGAATTCCCGATTTTAGCCTTCTGAGGTGATTTTATAACAATTAGGTGCTGATATCTGATTGACTATTAAGCATCGTGAATTACTCGTCACATCGTTTAATGGATCATTGGAAACTCGGGTACTTCGCCAAATTGTTCGCGACTGCTTATTTATTCCGCAGCTACACAGAATTCCACTATCCGTAACCTGTGGAAGCGTCTGGTCGTATCTAGACATGCAACAGTGCTTCGCTCCAACTTGGAGGCGTATTTATCAATATATAATATACAAGTGATCGATGTGCGCTTGAGGTACGTCGAAAAAATGTTCCAAATAGTCATTAGATATGTCACATAACTATTGTATAAACCAATGCCATCAACATTATATCGCTATTCCGAGCAAACAAAATATTTTTTGATATATTCATTACGTCCTACTTCTGACTCTTCTAGGACTCTACATAGGTTCACCGAAAAGATGGGCCTCAAAATATGTTCTTATATCATTATCTTTACCGTTAAATAACAACACTATACAACATTGTTTGCAGGCATATTTGCGTTGAAAATAAAAAAAACGCCAAAAAAAACTTATCACCCAAAACGCTTGTCTCCACCATCTCTGCAGCCCCTCACAGTTTTTGTTTTATTAAAGTGTTATTTGTAGGTTGATTCCTTCATTTATTTTGTTTTTGGTACGTAAACTCACTAGTTGGCAACGAATAACACTCTACACCTCAAGCACAGTGTCGGCTGTGGTACTGCCGACCAATGTGGATGTGTGTCTGATGGGGCATTTTGTAATCCATATTCTGATGTTATCACTGCAAAGCATCTTTGCTTTATTTGAACGTTCTGTGGCAGTGATGGGGTTGTTGTTGCTGTTGCATTTTTGGTTTTATTTGCCAACAGGCATCTCGACTTAAGACAAAAAAAAAACAAGCATCAAGAGAAAGAAAAACAAAACGTCCGATGAGTTGGGTTTTGTATTAAATACGCCTGGTCGCCGTTTTTTCCGTCTCCATCTCTCTTTTCCTGTCTCTGTAAGCTACAAAATGTGTCCATAATATTTTGTATTGTGCTTATGCTAGTAGGGGGCGCATAAACGGTCAATACAGTTGTTGTTGTTGCTGTTGTTGTTGGCCACTACACCAACAAAAATCATTATAATGAAATATATATAAAAAGGGAAGCGCATTGAAGTAATCATTGAGGCGTTTTTATTTAACACGTTGCAAGCGATCAAATTACTACACAAAAAAAAAAGCAAGCGGAAAAAAAAAACTACCAATACGCAGGCGATGGTGTCGCCGAAGGTAAGAGGTAGTAAAGGCTTTAAACTGTCACGGAATGAAATAAGAAATGCTAAACCAAGACAGTTACAGTTTGTAGTAATACATAGTGTGAAGTGTCAGTAAGCTAAGTTATCAGTAACGCACAGAGAGAAAGAGAGAGAAAGAGAGAGAGAGAGTGCGAATTTAGCATAAGGAATCTCATTAGTAAATATACTAGACCAGAAGTGCTCAAAATCTTCTTTTGATAGTAGAAACGTTAAAACAAATGCACTTAGATTTTACTATTCATTTTCAATAAATAATAACATAAACTGCTTTGAGAATAACTGTCGTCAATCTGTATCAACAAAGCATATAGATCTCTATCTTCTTGCTGTTCCCTCATTTGCAGGGCATACGAAAGTATAGTTGTTTGTTGCACTTTGGTATAGACAATATTGTACCAATACTAAATGCTTTTACAAAAACAAAAGTGCAAAGGCCGTGGGCACCCCTGTACTAGAAGTTTACCGGATTTTATTAGGTTTCACCTATAAATACAAAATATTAAAAGTAACATATTTTTATTGGAAAATATTAATTTTCGAAAAATTGTCTCATTTGCATGGGAGGACCAGTTGGGACAGTACAACGTTTCCGATATTTATTCGTAAGTCAACTTTCACTAAAAGTTAACCTTGATAAAAATTTTGACTACATTCAATGTACTTACAAATGAAAAGATATGCATAGAGATATACATATAAGGGTTATATCGGTCATTTGTATGGGAAATACAGGTAAATGTGGCAAATCTTTCGGTTTTCTGAGGAATTATCAACTATTACAAGATAATCAAAGTGACCAAATTCAAAGATCCTTCAGGTTTACATTCGGAAGTTATGGGAAATATAAAATTTTTTCAAAAATAGGTTCAATTTGTATTGTAGATACCGGAAGGGGTACATCATACGAATTATATGACTGAATTCTGTGTCCTTGCGAGAAGAGATGTGTATGTAAAACTATGGGGGTCAACTTGGTAATTTGTATGGGAGGTACCAGAACGAGTGTGTGGCAAAGCTATTCATTATTCTGAGCATTTGTCAGCTATAACAAAATAATTAAATTTACCAAATTCAAATATTCCCCAGTTGTCCGTTTGGATGTTATGGGAGAAAGATAAATCTTTCAAAAATAGGTAATTTTGAATGGAAGGTACCAGATATTGTCCATATTCATTCTTGAGTCAGACTTTCATAAGCGCATATCTTTCGCAAAATATGACGGAATTCAGTATACTTACAAAAAAAGATATGTATGTAAAACTATGATGGTGAACTCTGCCATTTGTATGGGATGTACCAGAAGGTTCTGAAGATTTGTCCACCATTACAATGTTGACCGATTGGAAGGTATGGGAGAAATTGTTTTTTTTTTTGAAAATCATGTGATTTTTTATGGGTGGTACCAAAAGGGGTGGGGCAATTCTGCCTATTCGCAATCCCATAACTTTATGTTGGAAAATATTAATACTGGTAGGTTTTCACAGGGATCAGTGAAAGTTAACCTGAGTAATCCTGAGTAATTAATCCTGAGTAATCAAAGGGGACGTGTCACGAAACTGGTTCTAAACTGTTAAAGAAGTGTAAATTTTACTGATTTATAAGAGGACCACTGATTTTTTATAGAGGACCACTCTATAAAAACAATACTGAAAAACAGACACAGGAGTGGGGCAAATTGTGGCGTAGGTTGTTAATTATTCACACCTCTAATGACAAAACCGTGTTAAAGTGATGTGTCCCGTTCATATATTTGGGTTAGAACTAGGACCGGTTCCTACTCACCAACGATCAGTCACAGGACTTGTTTTGTGTTAGTTTATTTTGGATATACACCGTGGGATATACACTAGAATGGGTCGTTTTTTCTCGACCAAGCGGTTATCCAAGAAAATTTGCACAAGAAACCAGGAGTCTAAAATCAAAATCGAGCCCCCTGTTTTTAACGAGAAAACTTTTCGAGTTCCGTTGTAAGAAGATTTAGATACGGCTCACCCCCTTCTTTTGTGTGGTTGGGCAAACAAAAATAGGAGAGGCATGGTGGCTGCAAAACGATGCGCATCGTGGTCAAACGTGGTGGGAAAGGGAAATAAATCCACCAAAAGCCACGCAACTGCCCCGGAGTCGCCCATAGAGGGGTTAAATATATGACAGACCTCCATGAATTTTTCCCGCCTAAAATTTTGCCCAAACATTCCTACACCCGCTCTGTCAAAAAGGTGTCCCTAGAGATTCAAATGTATGACCGACCCCCAATTATTTTCCAACCCCCAACATTTTCTACTATCCAGGCGTATGTATACGGTCATTAAAATTGCCTGCAGCCACTTTATTAAATAATTGCAATATCTTCCATCACGACTACGACTAAGACCAGCAGTTATTTCTATCCTTCTGGTATGACTCATGTACCTCCTCTCGATCGCGTGTCTTACCAATTTCTTTTCATTAACATTTACTAATATATATAAATTTTTTTTGTGTTTGTTTACATTTCAACAACAATGTGTAAACATTTGCAGCTATAACTAAACAAAACCTATTGTTGACCTTTTATAGTCATTACTGCATAAATTTTCATTACAATTATGCTTTACCTATGTATCTGCTGTATATTTGCGCAGATATCCGCAGATACCCCCCAACACCCTTTGCAATACTGATACAATCACAACCTTTGCTGCTGGGCTTAGCGCGAGAAAAAAAACGCATAAACAGTGGCAGTAGTTAAGCAAAACTTAACAAAAACAACACACAATGAACAGAATTATTTTACAAAAGATTTTATTATTATCATTTTACAAATGTCCGCCACCAAGTCATTGAGCTAAGCTAAAGCTATAGCAAGCATAGCTATAGTTCTCGTTGCGCTGCAGCTAAAGTTTAAATTTAGTTTTAGTGTTGTTGCTATAGAGCCATAAATAAATCACAAAATTGGTTATAGTTTAAATACTTTAGATTCTTTAACTAAATATATGTATGGTATGCCATAAATACGCTGAGTGGCACAAGCGTGTATAGTCCCCAGTGAGGGGTGTGTGTGTGTGTTGGTGTTGTATGGGCATATGCGAACTACAGTATAAGTAGTTATTGTTATATTACTGTATTATGCAAGAAGCAATTTGTAGATTTAGTATGTAACACTGTATAACACATGATTTTGGGAATCAATTCTGAGGACTGCACGTAAAAGAATCCTCAAAACGAAGACGTTCTGCATCATTCGTTTTGTCACGTTACCTGCCATAATAATTTAATATAGATTTGAAGTTAGTAAGTATCATACAGGGGTATTTGTCACGTTTTAGGCTCTTTTGTTTGACAACATAAATACTTTATGGTGGCGTATGATTATCACAAGTAATATTCCACGTAAATCATACGCCACGAAGTACAACAGTTTTATTGTAACTACTACAAAATAAACCCAGTTCAAAATCATTTGACGAATGGAAAAGTGTAATTCTCAATTTGCTTAAATTTGTTTCAGCTAAATCCAACTAGTGGTTCTCGAGTTATGTCAAACAAAAGTGCTTAAAATTTCCATATACGATACTTATTTACTTCAAATCGATATTAAATTATTATGGCATGTAACTTGATAAAACGAATGATGCAAAACTTCTACTTTTTGGGGCTACTTTCACGTGGAGTTCTCAGAATTGAGTCCCAAATCAATGAGCTGAAAATAATGTACTGTGTAAGTTTCACCGGACTATAAGCTTTCTCGCAACAACACTGATGTCCTTAGTACGCATGGGACTAGATATTATAAATTTCTGATATCTTAGTTCGTTATTAATGTTCACAGATTATAACTAACGTTTGAGGCCAGACATAGCCATACTTTTTAAATTTCCCTTCTATCAATGCGTCTACCCCCAATACCTATGAAAGTATTTTTAACATAAAGTTTAAGTTTCACCGGACTATAAGCTTTCTCGCAACAACACTGATGTCCTTAGTACGCATGGGACTAGATATTATAAATTTCTGATATCTTAGTTCGTTATTAATGTTCACAGATTATAACTAACGTTTGAGGCCAGACATAGCCATACTTTTTAAATTTCCCTTCTATCAATGCGTCTACCCCCAATACCTATGAAAGTATTTTTAACATAAAGTTTTTTGTAAGAGAAGAAAGAAATATTCTTTCGCATTTTTGTACTTACAACTATTTCTTGTCATATGCAAATAACCTTTCTTACAATTCGCTAACAATAGACTGGTTAATTTTCTAATAACACCAAGCAGACATGCATATTTGTTTTTTTGTAGGCCACAAGATAGATTAGACCGCAGACACGTTTGGCAATGAACATATCTAAGCCCACTCATAATTGGATAATAACCTTCTAGCCTATGTGTGTGTGCTAAAACTACAGACGGCCATCTCTAAATGCTAAAGGTCTTAATAGGGAGACTTTTGTTAACAAATGTCTCTCCTCCTTTGCGACAACTTATTTTAGTTGATGTTTATGACTCACACGACAAAGGATGTAAATGTGGTTTGGTTGAGCCAGACCGCAAAAAAAAGAGGGAGGAATATTAAAATTTATGAAAACCAAGGGTTTTTTCTCGTACGCTCTTCAAGTTCAGCAGTAAAAGCGTTAAAATGATTACAGAAAAACTTCATTGACAACAGCAACAGGCACCGTAATGACAACAAGTATTAACATAACAACAAAAACTGTCTAGTTCTGAAACATTTTACCAGGTCGTAAAAAGGGAAAAAAGGCAGGCAGGCAGTGTTCCTTGGGTTTTAGCACACACAAAACAAAAAAATACGTTTAAAGATTTTTGCTTAAACTGTTTTTTTCTGTTTTGGTTTTTGTATTTTCTGTTCAATGTTTTGTTAACACTTTTCTTTTGTTCGACTTTTGAAAAGTAAATGCTGATGTTGCTGGTGTTGTTGTTGTTGTTGTTCTTTATAACTCAACTGAAAGACAACACTTCCACCAGCAGACAAGTCTCAACAATGTCTGGCAGACGCATGCGTGACATGAATACAAAATGACAGCTGTTTCCACCTTTTTCATCTTTTTTCTGCTTCTGCTTCTCATTCGGAGTGGAGTTCATTTTGATGCCACAAGGAAAAAAATCCATTTTTTACTCGTACAGAGAACACAACATGAAGTGGTTTGGTATGGAACCACAACCACAAGAGCCATCACACACACACAGAAATAAAACCAAAATCCAAAAATCTTTAAGAACATATTCACATAAGCATACATTTGTATGCTTCTGCTGCATTAAATACAAATATATTCACAATGGTTATTTCAACTATAACCATAAATACTTTTAATTTTAATAATTTTTAATTTATTTTTTTGTAATGTTGTTTGTTTCATGATTTCTTAACTTGTTTAACCATTTTGAAAAATTAAAAAAAAAAATCTCTTATAATGGAATTCCTTGTTCTTTTTCTCTCGTTGCGACAGGTGACCGACACGAATGACAATCCACCGGCATTTGATGTGCCCGTTTATTCATTTGATATACCGGAGAACGCCCCACGTGGTTATCAAGTTGGCATCATAACCGCCACAGATCCAGATTTGGGCAATAATGCTGTTGTTACTTACACTGTCATCTCGGACTGGGCCAATGATGTTTTCAGTTTAAATCCTCAGACGGGCGTTTTGACGCTGACAGCCCGTTTGGATTATGAAGAGGTAAGTGATGTTCGAAAATGAAAAATATGAAATAGAAAACAAAACAAAACAAAAAATCATATTTATATTCTTTTGCATTATGATGCATAATTTGATATTTTTCTGGTAACAGGTAAGGCGTGTTTGTAAAGCTGTGTTCAAAAAAAAATTGTTACTATAATTATAACACTTCGTCGATGTGGCAAACAATATTTTTAGGGGGATTACACAGTACAACACTTGATTTTGGGACTCAATTCTGAGAACTACACGTGAAATTGGCCCATAAATAAAGAAGTTCTGCATCATTTGTTTTGTCAAGTTACATAACATAATAATTTAATATAGATTTGAAGTTAGTATGTATCGTATAGGGGAATTTGTCACGTTTTAGGCTCTTTTGTTATATTTATATATGGTGGAAAATGATTATCATAAGTAATATTCGACGCAAATCATACGCCACGGAGAACAACAGTTTTATTGTAACTGCTTCAAAATAATCCCAGTTCAAAACATTTGATGAATGGAAAAGTGAAACTGTTGCTTGGGTGTTGTAGGGAAAAGTTATATGAGCAGATTAAAGGAATTGTAATTTTTAATTTTTTTGAATTTGTTTCAGCTAAATCGGACTAGTGGTTCTCGAGTTATGTCACACAAAAGAGCCTAAAACGTGACAAATTCCCCTATACGATACTAAATAACTTTAAATCGATATTAAATTATTATAACATGTAACTTGACAAAACGAATGAAGCAGAACTTCTTCTTTTTGGGGCTACTTTCACGTGCAGTTCTCAGAATTGAGTCACAAATCAATGAGCTGAAAAATTTTGCACTGTGTTATTTTAGCGACTTCAAATAATCTTAGTGCAAATGCTACATAAAATTGTTTGATAATTTTTCACATACCAGCAAAAGTAATGGTACAAAGCTGGGCTTCTAGAAAGCTGGTACTTAATTCGTTTAAAGCAATATCAGTTTGAACGTAACGAAATGTGGAAGCTTGATATGATTTTCAGATTTCAAACTCTTTTCATTTATTTACTTTGATCAGTAACAAAATGATACCGCAATACATTTCGTTACCAGTGATATCTTAAAATTTCCGTGCAAACAATTAAGTACTTATAAGGGGATGTTAGCATTCCGTCTTCAAGTCATTAATATCTAGAGAACAAAGAGAAATTAGCTGATTAGCTCATCAAGTAGCTCTCAACTTCCGATGGGCCATATATCCACAGCCAATGCCACTTCACATCCGATTAATGGCACCAAATGAAAGACGTCGCAATGTTGAGTAACATAAACGGCTTGCTATCACCGATGCCTCTTAGGAAAAAGATATCAATGGTTACTGAAGCTCAACACAACTAGTCTTTAAATGACATTGGCTGCATCAAAACTTAGGCCTGTCACTCTCTATAAATATACAAAGTATACAGTACAACAGCCAAGTCATGGTGAAGGTAAAGTAAAATCAAAGGTTTTGGCGTTCTCAGGCCAATCACCAAAATACACCATTGCATTCGTCCCGAAAATATCTTTCATTTGAGTATCCGTACATAGGGACCAAGGGACATCTTTTTTGACCTCCAGGGGTCATGGGCCCGGCACCAACTTTGACCTTTATTTTTTGTTGCCTTCGATAGCTCAGTGGAAGCGACGTAGATTAGCAATACGAAGGTACCGGGTTTGATTCCCGGCTGGCACACTGGTCAAATCAACAGCGATGAAAAACTACTTTTTAAATACTTTCGAGTCCTCTAACCAAAAAGAAAAAGATTTATCAACATCGCAAAATAAATCAACAAAACCAGGTGGAGCCATCTTTGGAGGAATTTGGTGGTTAAAACTCACAACAATATCTAACAATCCCTTGACACAAACCTTGTTATCCACAAATGAACGAAATAGAGTAGTCATCAAAACCAGCTGGCGCCAACTTTGAAGGAATTTGTTATCTACAAGGGAACGAAATAAAGTCGCCAACAATGACCGTATAATAATCGGATTACATGCCCGATCGAGTACCGATTAATTGTAAATCGGTATAAAAAATTATCACACCAGCTACTCCATCCAGCTGTTACAACAACAACAACAACAACAACAACTTTTGCCTCTTAGGGTGTATCTGGACTCCGGCCACATATTCTGCACTTTTGTCTAAGCGAAAAAACATCAAGTTAAGTAAAAAAATTATGGACGTGCGTGTGAAGCGCCAAGCAAATATAGACTCGGAGACAAGTCAGACATAACTCAATCCAACCAATTCTCTCAATTTTTTCAAACAAACCCCCATAATTTTGATGTTCCCGACACACAGTGGCATCATTTTGCGAATTCTATGACAACTGCCACAACGACCGTACTTGGGTATGAAAAATCGCTCTCAGACAAATCCTGGTATGATGTGGGGAATGTCGTGCAATGTCTGAGGAAAAGGATACTGTATACAAGAAAAAACTGTAGTCAATAGTAACGCATACGCCGACGGAACTATATAAGGAGAAGGGGTGGCAGATATAACGCCTCTTCCGGCGGGAATAGCGTCTATGATAGTGGGTAAAGTCCGAAAATTCCTAAAGAAGGAAAAAAGCAGAAATTTTGGAATAGAAAACCTTACTTGTGTGGACAGAGACTGAAGGATCGGACACGGACATGCAGAGTATGCTGGAATATTCTGTGCTGGAACGATGTTGAATTCTATTTTACTTCAGTTTTTTCCTTGTTCCCAATCATCGACGACTAAGTAAATTGTCCATTACCGACCCAATACGAGATCAGCACGCCAATTGCACGGCTTTAAAATAATAAAGTTGCGGCAGCCGATGGACTGCCGGCAGAGCTTTCTAAAGCCGGCCGCGATGAGCAGGTAGTGTGCATGCACCAGTACATAAGACGATTTGACTAAGGAATGCATGTCCGATGCTTGGAATCTGAGTGTTCTTTGTTAAGTACTTAAGAAAGGCGATCTAAGTGTGTGTGCCAACTATCCCAGGATCAGCTTTTTACCTTAAGCTTGGAAGGTTCTGTCTAGTTTGTTATGTGAAAAACTAAAGCCCATTCTAGCGACCTTGATTGACACGAAATCTGCAGCGAAAATAGGCAAACATTTTATTGAACCATTTTCTTCCAAGCAAGGCTTTAGACAAGACGAAAGTCTGTCTTGCGGCCTTGAGGAATGCTGCAAGAAAGGCTTGTACCATCTTTAAAAAAAGTCATGTACGGCGATGATATAAATATAGTTGGCCGTAGACTGCGGAATGTTCCTGCTGCCTTTTCGAGCATTGAGAAGCATTCGGCAGATGTGGGTCTGGTGACAATGACCAGTGTAACAAATCCGCGTTGTCAAGCGGGTCACAATAGACCGAATGCGCTGGCTGGGGCATGCGAGAGTATGAAAATGTTCCAACTTAATAGACTCGACTTGCCGCGCAAGATGGTGCGATCAAACTTCGATGGATGCAACAGATTAATGAGTGCAAAAAATCTTCCATGACTTTTTAAGACAATTGAGCCATGTTCGTCTGTCTGCCTGTCTGGCTGTCCGGCTGGTTCGCCCGATAACTTTTGAATTACGCAACCAAATGATTTGAAACTTAGCATGAGTTATTAGTATATTTCCCCAAAACTACTAATGGTATTTCAAATGGGCTACATGGCCACGCCCCTTCTGATACTACCCATACAAATATATTATTTCGCCCACTTTAGAAATCGAATAATAATAGTAATACAACCAACGCGATCGTGCCCAATTTCTGTATTAAGTAAAGCTATATCAGGATAAAGTTTTGAAGAAACAAACTGGAAGTCTAGCCACGCCCCTTCTGGTACCTCCCATACAAATGTACCTTTTCGCCCACTTAGAGATGGAGTAATAATATCAATACACTCGACACGATCGTGCCAAAATTCTGTATTTTGTTAAGTTATAACAGGAAGAAGGTTTGGAGAAAAAATGTGGAAGTCTAGACCAGCCACTTCTGGTACCTCCCATACAAATGTACCACACCGCCCACTTTAGAGATGGAGTAATAATATCAATAAATCCAACGCGATCGTGCCCAAATTTTGTATTTAGCAAAGCTACACAGGATAATGTTTTGGGGAAAAATCTGGAATTCTAGACACGCCCCTTCTGGTACCTCCAATACAAATTTACCACTCCGCCCGCTTTAGAAATCGAGTTATAATATCAATATAATAGAAAATTGTTTATTTTACTGGTTCCAAATATAGATATTTCTGTATAAGAAGCAATATTAGGGGCAGTGGTGGTATTCTGCCTATTGACAATCCTGGTTTTCCGACTGAAACTTTCTGAGCGGTTTTATTAATATCTTTTTACACATAGTTTTATTTCAGACTTAAGCTTACCTCAAAAACTTCAGTTTGCATTTATATTCCTAATTTGTTTAAATCATTGACTAAATTTTAATTTTACTGAATTTAATTTTATTTCATATCATTTTGTTCTCTTCCTCTCACAGATACAACACTACATATTGGTAGTGCAAGCTCAAGATAATGGTCAACCAAGTCTATCGACCACATTGACGGTTTATTGCAATGTTATGGATCTAAACGATAATCCACCAGTGTTTGATCCTTTAAGTTATTCAATGGAGATTTATGAGAATGTATCAATTGGAACACCTGTTGTGACGGTGATGGCCACAGATATTGATTCAGGTATGTAGCCCCATTCTATATATACATATACAATATATATGCTCACTCACCACCGCACATAGCTTATAAATGCATTCATCATTTTTGTTTAGGCTGTTCTTTCATTGTTGCCAGGCTGCTTTCCATTTTATTACTGCCTTGTTGTTGTTTTTTTCTTCCTTATTATTTATGAGCTATCAGTATTACTTATATTTTGAAATGTTTTAGTCTTACAATGTAACGCAAAGCAAAATTGTTTAGTTACAATATGATCTTTTGAAGTTTTGCCGTTGAAATTTGCGAGAATTTATTTTAAAGTGAAATTTTTGCTTCGCATATGCGAAAGAGCGAAAAAATGCATATGAGAAACTCGTTAAGGAATATTGATAATCATAATTCTGATGAATTACTAAAAGTTTTTTTTTTTTCTTTTGCCAATCAATATTATGAGGCATGACGATTGGGCACAGCAACAAATATATGTTTTGGGGTCAAAAAAGTTGGCAAAGTGCATTAAAGGGGCGCAGTAGAAGTTGTCAGGAAACTAAGGCAAAGAAATATAAGTATGACGGAAATTTATAAAATATTTTTAGTTATCTTATATATGCAAGAAAATAAAACATATTTGTATAAATGATATTTAAGAGGATAATGACGTGGGGTTTTGCCAAAGGAGTATCGTCGTTTTGTTACTGACCTTACTTTTCGTACACGTTGTTATATCATCTGCTTTGATTTGATTGCTTACAAACACCTAGAATTATTTGCCTCTCACCAACAACTGGCCTTAATCACATTTTCTTTACTACACATAAAAATTCCTTACTGTGCCAAAAACAAAAAACCTTGTGGTCTAGGCATTTTCTGCTTCACCGAAAACTTTAGCATTATTTCAATTAAAATATTTCTTAGTTTTATTATGTCATTTAGTGTTCTACATTCTAACCACGTCTTTCAAGTTTCTATGCAAAAAATACACCAAATCACACACACACACACATACATAAATTCAAAGTCTAGAAAAACTAGAAACGTTTAACTCTCCTACCGTATCATAGTACCATACAAACCCATTTATAGGTGTGCTCTTCCACACAGCTGATAATAGGCGAACAGTTATTTTTATAACCACAAGAACGGGATAGAAGAAATAAAAAAACTCAAAAACTAAGAGAAATGTTTAACATCTCAAGCGAACATTTACCTTAAATTTTAACCGAATGACCGACTAAAACAATTTCTAGACATTAAACCAAAAAAAAAACAAGAAACAAAAAATAACAAGGTTTTTTGCAAGATCATAAATAAAAAAATGACTAGCTCTGACCAACATCAGACACTGTGTTAGTTTTTTTCCTGTGATAGTTTAATACCAAACCTTTACGTTGTTTGTCGTCGTTCTTCTCTTTTTTTATGAGAAATGAAAAATTGAATTTGCTTAGGAAAACAAGACAACATCATCTCGATTGATGGCAGAAGGACAGTTGGCTGGAAAGAGAGGGCAGCAGGAAGGGGGGAGCACAAAATCTCTATAAACTAGACACGATTTATAGCTGACACCTTTTTCTTTACCCAGCCAGTAAACTACTACAACATCTAACAACATCAATGAAAAACTTAATTCATTGAAATTTTATATTCTACATTACATTACCACGACATCCTCCTGTACGGGAGTAGTAGTAAAGAAAGCAATTTAGCGCTTCTCTAGTGGTTCAATAAAAAAAAGAAACATAGAAGAAACCGCATGTAGTAGGTATGTGTGTGTTGTGTTTGTATGTATGTACGTGTAGTCGTTCGTATGTGTTAGTAATATATAACGAAAATTGATTTGACTTTATAATGATCTCTAGTATACATCAAGTTTTATTATGATTTCTCTTTTTGGGTTTTAGAAGGAGTGGATGAAATTGTGATTAGTTTTAGTTGAAATGGTGGCAAATGTGTTAAATATCGAACATGATCAGGGAAGGGAAACCTATGGGTGATATGTGAAGTGACGTAATATTTGATTAGTCACACTATGCTTATCAAGGACGACCGAAAACACTATGGACGTAATAGTTGCAAGACCAGCTTATATAACAAATGTTGGCGACCGTAGCATAGTGGTTAGAACACGTGACTACCATGCGGGAGATCCTGGGTTCGATTCCCGCCTCCAGTCATCTACATTTTTCTTTCATTGCTGGCCCCCTCGATGTTGTCCACAGCAACTTCACAGTATAAGTGTCGAGTCAATCGGCATGTCTAGTAGAAGCTTCTCAAACACTGACATTTGCATTCGTCGATAAACAATTAGGTGGCATTTGTTGTGAATCTAATATAGAAAGCGTGACAAGATCGGCAATTCACAAGTACGTAAATCAGTCAGTATATGCAGTAGCGGAATTCATGTCTTGGAAGGCCTACGATCTTGCCTTCTTTAGACATTTGAAGGCATGCTAAATACAATGTCACTTTGTAGGGGGTGACATTGGCGATCAAGCCCTTCTTAAATCCCCACCCCTTCTAAGTGGAGGCTTTTTATAAGGTCCGCATAAAATTCATTGATAAGGCGTAGGCAAAGCCTTGTGGAATATTTACAAACGAAGACATTCAAGAATGAAGGACTCTTAAAGTGTCCTTCAAGCAGGCCTTCAGCAAAAGCCTTTACGAAGACTTTTAGTAAAAAAAAACCTTTAAGGAGGCATTCAAATTAAGACATTCAAAAATGCCTTCAAGAACGCCTTCATTCTGATTCACATACTCGTTCTGACAAAAAACAAAAAAAAATCTGTTTGGGAATTTGTAACTTGTCTTTTTCTTATTGGAAGGATAACAGATACCCATCAATAAATTTCCCCACATCAAAATTTATTTCAAGTGCCAAGTTTGAAAGACAGCTCCTTAATCTGGTACATACAACGAAGTTTTGGACGCCACCTCACGCTCCCGTACATTTAGTTAATTGGGTTCAAATATTTTTCGGTTTGTTATTCTCTAGATTATTGCCCAGTACAGATTGATTAGCTTGTGTTATTACCCAGAAGAGCAAGACAGATTCTACAATAGTTTTACATGAATCTCGCCGTGAAAGCCTTGCAAGGCCTTGACGGTAGCAAGCTACCGCAATTGTTGGCTCTTTCTTCCCTTACCACCTCTGCTACTCTATGGATCTGTAGCACTCGATGGCAATACAACTCCACGTTGGAGCCCGAAGACGCTACCAGCAATTTTGGTATCAACCACAGTCCGCGTGATGCTCCCATAAGGGAGCCTATAAGACAGATCAGGCCAGAACATGTCCCTGGCCTCCCGATCCCCCTACTACCGGCCACACTCACCGGTGGGAGTTTCTCAGTGAAACTGCTACAAATTTATGCTATAATGAGCCTTACTTAACAGGATTGGTCGAATTTCTCTAGAAGAGAACCGACATAAACGTAAATATACGCGCGAGTTGCAATGCTTTCACATCAACTAGAACTACTTCTGCCGACTGCTTCTAAATGCTTGAAAAGGTCGCAGTAACATTTTGCAGTTCTCGCCTATGCTCATATCCATTACGATGTTAAAGAGATCGGATGACACACTATCGACTTGTCTAAAGCTTCGCTTGGTATAAAATGGCTATTTTCGCTGAAGACTTCGTGTCATTCAGTGTTATCCCGCAAAGTTGTATCAGCTTCACGGCGATAGTATACATAGCCAAAGCATGTAATAGTTTTTGTCTTATCGGACTTTTGAATGCAGCTTTATAGTTGATAAAAGATGAAAACTTTAGATCTGAATTTCTAGGGTATTTCCAAGATTTGTCGTAGTGCGATAATCTGTTAGGTCATAGATTTAACAAGTCCAAAGTCACACTGATAAGATCCAGTCAGGTTCGCTCAGATGGCTTTTGGTCTTTCACACAAAACCATCGAAAGAACCCGCGGTAATTGGTGTACACAATTTGATCGCACATGATAATAAACACTTAGATACTTACCAACCATCTGATATGCATTCCTTTAGCAAAATTGTGTTTATGAGCGTGCGCATGCATGTACCAGCTCATTGCCATCGGCCTTAAAAAACTCTGCTAGCAGTCCATCAGCACCAGCAACTTTATAGTCTTCACTCCGGTTATATGTGGCCAGATTTCCATCTCTGTCCTTACATGTGGGGATTCCTGTTCCAAAACCTCCTTACGTTTTGGTAGAACTTTTTGGCTTCACCTATATGAATGTACTATCCTGGCTCGATCTTTTCATCCAAAGACGCTTTTTCAGTTAAGCGTTAGCGTTCCTTGACAGCACTCATTACCATTCACAGCAGTATTGCCTTGCAATACTCCGACAATACATGACATGCTTGATCATACACGGACTAGTCTGAGCGTTTGTTGTGGCAGTGGTTATGGTATGAATTCTGCTGTTAATATGTAACGGGAATATCCGAATTCGGGGCGTTTGTTTGCAGTGGTTAAAGGAGTTGATAGAAATAGGCATTGGCTATCTTGGTGTTATGCAACCTTACGATATCTAGCTTCCTTTGCGTTTTGGTTACGAGCGATCTTTGCACTGCATAATCGCATGCGTTCCTTGGCTGTAACTATATTTGCCCCACGCATTACTTGTACATCCATAACGCTTAGGTCATGCCTTCCATCGATTACAACATGATCGATCTGGTTGCTTGTCTTTCCGTCATTGATATCCAGGTTGCCCTTTGGATATCTTATACTGAAATGTAGTTCCATTCACTACCTTGTTCCGTTACGTATTGCAGCCAACCAGTCTGTATCCGTTATAGCTTAATGGGTAGACTTACCTTTCCGAATGCTTAACCAAAAGCAGCATCCCTTCTAAGTTTAGCATTAAAAACTCCCAGAACAAGTCATGACCAAGGCAGTAGTCAAATAAATTTTCTCCAGACACTCATAAAATGCATGTTCCGGTATTTGTTTTCCGCATTGCGGTGACCACAAATCAGCGGGATGTAAAAAGATTTCGACTGGCTGCGTTTAACTCACTTTCACTTCACTTGTCCACATCAAAAATCTTATTTTCTGCATGGCAGCCATAAAAGATGTCACAGTTCTGGCATTGTGTGCACCCCTGTACGCCCTTCATATATCCTGTATGGCGGTGATGGCAGCCTTATATTTGTCTAGAACATTCACCAATTGGATATAGGCACTATCTCTGTAGAGAGTTCGGATATTCCGGATTTATATCCATAATTTATGGTTCTTTTAAGCTTTGGGAGTGGTCATCAACATTTGGAGGGGTCATTGCCTTATCTCTTCTTTGCGTTTTCATTATAATTTGTGTATTTAAGGAGAGAGACCTATAAGATCATCGCCAGCCGATCCTAGTTACTTGGGGCACCCAAGGCCACTAAGAGAGCCTTTAAGTTGAGCTTCAGTAACTTCTTTTACCATTACCTTAAGACGCTTCAGTTGTAGCATGCCGTTAATTTTTTTTTTTTTTTTTCAATATAGCAATTTCTTACTTTTGAACGAATCCTAGCCGTCTTATAAACTTTAGTTTTGTCCAAAATTTTAAATTATTCTTTTATATCATATTTTATCTTGTTCCTTGATATAACTCAATCTTACTACGATGCCTATGATCCTTAGGCAAAATTCATCTTGAACATGTTACTCCTTAGCAAATCGATTGGTAAGACCTGTTTGCAAAACTTCAACGTCGCTTGGGTGCCATAATAGAAACAGCCGATTTCCAAATAGTATGCTTGGATGATTTGCTGGCAATTTATCATAATCATAAACAATAAACAACAATTGACTACTGAAGTTGATGTTCTTTTTCCCCCCCAACAAAATTCCTTTACAACAGCAATGAAAAAGAAAACCCGTCCTAAAATAAAAGAAGAATAAGCAAAGAAAGTTGAAGAGATTTTTCAAGATATGAAAATTCCAACAAATATTTATCTCTTGTACCATTAAATAAATAAATCTGAGTGGGTGATGAAGTAAAATGATCATCTCAAGTTATATGCAGCTTACAAAACGTTGGCTAAGGCGTCATAATTTATACATATTGAAATATGAAAAATACAAATTATCATCATGCCTTTAACTTAAACATAAACCAGTCAGTCAGTTGCACAGCCATCGCTGTGCCAAAAACCACAAAATCTAATATAACATCAAGTGGTGGTGATGTGATGATGGTTCTATGAAGTTCTTAGAGGTTTCCAATTTACTTCTGTTTTTTTTTTGTCTACTCTTTTGCATATATTTAACCTAGATTTTCCTATAATTTTCCCAACCAATAAGTCATACATACATACATACATACATTCATACTTAAACACAGTTTACTGATCATTCCTTGTGTTTGGCATTTTCTTTGCAGGTGATAACGGTCGCATCGAGTATACGATTACATCGGGTGATGATAATAATGATTTTGAAATATTTTCAAACGGTACCATACGTACGAAACGCATGTTGGATCGTGAAACAAAAAGTTCATACAATTTAATTGTAACCGCAAGAGATTGTGCCAAAGAATTTCCAATGATGTATGATGATCACAGCGGCGACGACGACAACGACGACTACGACGATGGCAATGACGAAGCGACTGATGGAGTGCAGCATCGTAATCAGCAATTGCGTCCGCATCATGCATCAATGCCATACAATTTGCAACGTCAGCGTCGTCAGTATTTGCAGTATCAACAGCTGAACCAGCAGCAAATCGCTGGTGGCGGTGGGGCTGGTATAGTCCAGGAGCCCCAACAACGTTTATCATCTACGGTACAAGTAAGTATTTTCATTTATGCTGCTGCTCGTTTTTAGCGATAGTTTTATTACATATTTTGCGTGTTTTATTGTAGTTTTTTTTTTTGTAGTACAGGCATTAGTTTAATTCGCGTTAGTTGCAGCCGGTTTGCAGTTAAGTAAATTGTCAATGTTGAGGTATTGTGTTAGGAATGTTTTGCTTTCACACTTGTTTTATTTTTTTACGAATTTGATGTAAAGGTAAGAAAATATGACCGATAGCAAAAAAGAGTTGCTATTTAATGAATTTACAGTGCCTATGTCAAGACATCAAACTTGATAATACGAAGACCAATTTTTTACATCCTTATCCATGGGGATAATGGCATATATATGAGGGTAAGACCTTCATAAATGAATTGACGGCAGAAGGTTTTAAGGCCAACGGCGATGTCCGATGATTGAAATATTTGCATTCTGTAGATATGGCCGATAAAAGTTGTTGCGTTCAACCCCATGTTTTGTTGTTTGTCCAAAGACAATTTGAGGACATCACAGCTTGTTTTGATCCGTGCACCCTACAACACCCGATTGAGTATTAATTATGCTGTATCGTCATTTGATGTTCGATCGTAACGAGGAGTATATCGTTATTCATGGACTACATTATGCTTATACAAGGGTTCGTATTTTCCTGAAATTTGTGGCTCCTAGCTCGCGAGCTAAGAGCCAACAAAATATCAAATGAGCTCTCAGCTCGCGAGCCAGGCGCCACAAAAATTCAAATGAGCTCTCGGCTCGCGAGCCAATAGCCCAAATAATGAGCTGGCTCGCGAGCCAAGAGCTACAAAATTTTAAATGAGCTCTCAGCTCGCGAGCCAGGAGCCATAACATTTCAAATGAGCTCTCGGCTCGCGAGCCAAAAAGAGCTTGCTCGCGATCCAAGAGCCCAGATAGCCAGCTCGCGAGCCAAGAGCCAAAGTTATGTACCAAAAGTACTTTTTTATGACAAAAAGTACTTTCATTGGGCCAAAAAAATCTTTTCTGTTGCACAAAGTACTTTTTTTTGTAAAAGTACTTTTAATGTACTTTTCGGCACAAAGTACTTTTTTTTGTAACAGAGTACTCTTTTGTACCAAAGAGTACTTTTCGGCACAAAGTACTTTTTTTGTACCAGAGTACTTTTTTTGTACCAAAAGTACTTTTAATGTCTTTTCGGCACAAAGTACTGTTTTTTGTACCAGAGTACTTTTTTAATGTACTTTTCAGCACAAAGAACTTTTTTTGTACCAGAGTAATCTTTTTGTACCAAAAGTACTTTTAATGTCTTTTCGGCACAAAGTACTGTTTTTTGTACCAGAGTACTTTTTTAATGTACTTTTCGGCACAAAGAACTTTTTTTGTACCAGAGTAATCTTTTGTACCAAAAAGTACTTTTAATGTGCTTTTCGGCACAAAGTACTTTTTTTGTACTAGATTACTTTTTTGTACCAAAAGTACTTTTAATGTATGTACTTTTCGGCACAAAGTACTTTTTTTGTACCAGAGTACTGTTTTGTACCAAAAAGTACTTTTCGGTACCAAAGTACTTTTTTTATGACAAAAAGTACTTTTCGGTACCAAGGTACTTTTTTATGACAAAAATTACTTTTTAGTATATAACTTCGGTATATAGCTCGCGAGCCAAGAGCCACAAAATTCCAAATGGGCTCTCGAGATGGCTCGCAAGCCAGCTCTTTTTTGAGCTCTTGGCTCCTGGCTCGCGAGCTGGCTCTTTTTGGGCTCTTGGCTCCTGGCTCGCGAGCCAGGTCTTTTTGGGCTCTTGGCTCTTAGCTCGCGAGCCAGCTCTTTATATGGGCTCCTGGCTCGCGAGCCGGGAGCTCATTTGAATTTTTTGGCTCTTGGCTCGCGAGCCGAGAGCTCTTTTGTAATTTTGAGGCTTCTGGCTCGCGAGCCGAGAGCCGAAAAGAGCGAGCCAATACGTACTCTGGCTTATACAACATATTTCAATAGGAAAATTCAGTTTTCACAAAATTTTTAGAGACTACACACCGCCAACAAGTCAGAAAGTAAAATTGATGTCTGAGTGAGTCAAAAATGTCCAATAAGCAAAATGTAGCCCTTAAATAATTTCAAATAAGGATATGCGTCGATCGGACATCAAATGACGATACACCAAAATGACTACTACAATAGGGTGCACGAATCAAAAAAAAAATATGATGTCCTCAAATTATCTTCGGATAAACTACAAAACTGGTAGGTGAAGGCATAAACTTTTTTCCCTTATCCAGAGACGCTATCTAGTGTTCTGTATCCTATGATTAGGAAAGGTGATCCAAGTGTGTATACAAACTATCGCGGTATCCACCTTTGACCCATGGTTTACAAGGACATGTCTAGTGAGTTATGTGATAGACCAAAACCCATCCAGGCGAACAGGATTAAATCTTATCAGAGTGGCTTTAGACCTGTTAAGCCCACGACCGACCAGATGTTTACACAACGACAAATCCTTGAGAAGACCCAAGAAATGCAGATCTATACCTATCATCTGCTTATCGTTTACAAAGCAGCACTCGGCATTACGATGCGATAGATTTAATTAGATGCTATTGGTTGAGTTGTGTATATCCTTGAAGCTGATACGACTTTGGGGGACTGTGACACTGACTGACACAAAGTCTTTAGTGATTACATACGGCTCCACGAAAAGCCCCCCAATGAAATAACACCCAGGAAATAACCCCCAATGAAATAAACCCCAAAAAATAGGAAATAACACCCAAAACCAGTGAATGAAATAACATCCAAAAATAAATGAAATTAACCCCAAAGCGAAAACGAAACAACCCCCAATATTTGGGAGTTATTTCATATGAAATAACACCCAATGATGAAAATGAAATAACCCCCAATGAAATAAACCCCATCAGCAACAAAAATGAAATTATGCCCAAAATTCATAAAAAGTCAGTTTATTGAAATGAATCGTGTGGATCGTAGATCGTTGTAGCCCTGCTCTACTTCTGCAGTTCGGAAGACAATTTGCCTTTTACGTTTGGCCTTTACACAACCACCTTCAGTGTTCGCAAGCAAATCAATCTCTCTGCTTTTATTGAATTCTTCCTTTTGAAGAACTCTCACAAATTTAAAAAAAATCCATTCATAGATATCAGTTCGTTGATTTTCTATCCGTCAATATGAACACAAATGGATATATCTGTAAACGTTCAAAAGTTATTGTAATATATTCACATGCTTAAAGTTTTCTTGTAAAAGGCCTATTTTTATATACATAATTATATAAGTATAACCCCTAAAAACCAACAGCTTTAAAAATGAAATAACCCCCGAATAAAAAATGAAATAACACCCAAATTATTCACGATATGAAACAATTCCCAAATTTAAAAAATTGGTTGGGTGTTATTTCATTGGAGATTATTTCATAATTTGAAAACCCCAAATGAGGAATGAAATAATTCCCAAAGAAAAATGAAAAACGGCCCAAGAAAAATTGGGAGTTATTTCATATGAAATAACACCCAAAAATTTATGAAAAAAATTTGGGGAATATTTCATTTCTCGTTTGGGCGTTATTTCATTGGGGGGCTTTTCGTGGAGCCATTACAGACAAAAGCCTGACTGAGCCATTTTGTACCAAGCGAGGTTAATGACAAGATCTGTCCTGGGATCTCTTTAAAATCGTAATGGAGGTGATCATTCGGAAGGCTGCAGTAAACGGGACTGGTATCATCTTTAAAAAAAATCACATGCTGCTGGCGTATGCCGATGACATATATATCCTTGACCGTGTCAAGAATCTGACATAGCCATTTTCTACCAAGCGAGGCTTTAGGCGATAGTCTGCCATGCGGTCTCTTTAATATCATAATGGAGGTGATCTGGCGGAAGGCTGCAGTAAACAAGACTGGTCACCTGCTGCTGGTGTATGCCGATGACATAGATATCATTGGCCATGAACTGCAGGATGTTACTACAGCCTTTTCAAGGATTGAAAGCAGCCGGGAGTGGGTCTGGTGTTAAATGAGGCTAACACCCGGATATTTGTTTCAACGAACAAAAAATCTACTCGTTTGGAACGTTGCGTGAACGTTGAGAACTTTGAAGTGGCAGATGACTTAGTCTACCTTGGCTCCGCTGTAAACTAGAATAATAATATCAGCCTAGAAATCAAGAGACGAGTATTGATCGAAATCAGTTGCTACTATGGGCATAGCAAGGATTTAATGATTTTGTCTACCAAGGCTCTGCTGTAAATAACACTTAAAATGTCAACCTGGAAATCAAGAGACGAGCATTGATCGCAAACCGCTGCTACTATCTCGAAGAACAAAGATCCAACTTTACCAGGCACTGATCCTACCTGTCATTTTCTAAACCGCAGAATCCTGAGTAATGACACAAGCGGATCAATCTGTTCTCGGAGTCCTCGAGAGAATAGTACTTCGCAAAATACACTTTTTCATTCAAATAACCCCAAAGAAAAAAGTCTAACGGTGTCAAATCACATGATCTTGGCGGTCAATTGACATCGCCACGATGTGAGATAACACGGCCATTGATATGTGTGGCAAGTGACACCGTCTTGTTGAAACCACATATCCACGTCCACGTCCATATCATCCAATTCGGGCCATAAAAAGTTCTCACGATAGCGAACACCATTCAGAGTAACTGCCTGACCGGCCTCATTTTGGAAAAAATACGTCCCGATGATGCCGCCAGCCGCCAAACAGTCTTTCTTTGTTGATGTATTGGTTATTCGACAATTATTCTTGGATTATCATTCGATCAAATGCGACAATTCTGCTTATTGACGAATCCACTAAGGTGAACATGTGCCTTATCACTGAAGATGATTTTCTTCGAAAATTGATCATCCACTGTTGGGTACGACGACGAGTTGAGGTGGACGGCTCTTAAGTCACACTATCGCCAAATGCATGTGTTTTCACATCTCCTACAGACCCGGTTTGCTCAAATTTTTGCTTGATTTTTCCGATTGTACGCACATTTGGACGAAGTGCACGATATGCATTTTGATTTGAACGCCCATTTTCATAATAAGCCTGAATAACTTTAATGCGTTGCTCAATTGAGTATCTTTCCATGGTTCAAATTGAGTTAATCCGAAATTGAGAAATGTCAAATGAAATGCAGAAAAAAACTTGACATTTAGGTGTGATTCACATTCAACATAGGCCCTTACAATTTAATCACCCTTTACTTTAATAGTATCACTTGGACGAACTTCAACATATTTTACAGTTGTGCCTTCAGTGCATACTGTTATTATACTTTACTGTGAAGCGCATTTTTGTCTAGTCAAATATCCAATATTGTTCAATCTTAACCGCAAAAAAACAAAAACATAAAACTCTAAACCAAATATTGCTTACAAGAATCTTCCGTTATCTTCATCATCACTCACATCATTGCCCTCGTTTGCAATCAACACTGATGTAGCTCTGTAGCACCAAATTAACAATATTAATACCTTAGAAGGAGTAACGCATTATTCGTAATTTCTAGAACCCACTACATTTAATGAAACACTTAACGATCCTCGTTAGTTTTTTGTTTGCATATTCAACACAACATTAACGTAAATAGCGTTTGCTACCTCAATTGTGCTCTCCTCACAATATATGAGGAGTAACAAACTACATTAACATTTAGATATTTGCAATAAATCTGGCAGATTCCAAAACATATAGTTTTTGTTGGCTATTATTCATATGTTTAAGCCAAAAGCTATATAAATTTAATTATTATATTTATCAGGTCACATAACGGCATAAGAAGAGAATCAACCATATGCGCCGGAGTCAAGTCAAAAACATTAGAAATTTTAACACATTAATTTCAAAGCTTTGATGTTGCGTTTGCTGCTGTTAGCCTTCAATATTCTATTCCAGTTTCCACTCTCTTTCTTGACACATGACTTAAGAAAGCCAAGGAAAAAATAATCAGGATTTCAGTCATTAGAAAAGTGTTTTTTTTTTTTGTACGTACCATGGATGGCGGTAGAAAGTAAATTGTAAGGTTTAGTGATTGCTGCGAGTGTATTACTCGTAGTCGAAATACGAGTACATAGTCGAAAACGGCAAAGAATTAAAATGAAACACCAGAAATAAATGTCTTAACATTACTTATAAAATTGTGGGTAATAAACTTAAATTTGCATTGTGGCCAACCATTATTTGGTAGACAAGACAGGCGGCATACGGGGCTAACAGCAAAAAACAGCCAAGTAACAATTCTATCAGACAAAACGCAACAATGAGATGATACTAGCTACATTTGTACATATATTGCGAAATCTTAAAGAAAGAAAAAAACACAACTACCTCAAAAGGAGCGTTAGAAATAAAGAGTCTACTAAATGGTGTAGAGGTATTGTGTGCTTCAAATTTAGTGATAGTAATTATTATATTAGTGGTGTTGATGTAATGGGTGGAGTTTTTTAGAGTGACAGATAGTTGCAAAATGATATTGGGCAACCAATTTCACTGAAATGAATTTTGAACTAAGCTCTGAGTCAAATGTTGCTGGTAGTCTATAATAACTCGAGATGACCGTGGTATATAATGGTCAGAACTCGCATCTAACCTGCGAACAATAGGGTTTGATTCCTGTGTCAAATGTTGCTGGCAGTCTGTAATAACTGGAGATGACAATGGTATCGTGGTTATAATACCCAACTATCTTGCAAAGACTACGGCTTGATTCCTGCCTTTGTCATCTACATTTCTTACATAGACGGCACCTCGACATTGTCGACAGCGTATAACTTCACAACATCTCACATAAGTAAGTGTTTTTCTATAAATAATGGAAAGTCTCATTCTTGATGTTCTGATACATTATATTTGTTGCCCTACGAAATTACCAAAATTTACAAAATTTTAAAATCATGCCCAAATATTTATTCAATCATGCCCATTATATCACTCCCTTTAATCAACGCCAATCGTAGCACAATAGCTGTAGTATTGCCGCTTTTACTCTATAACAATGTCTTGCCAGATTTTAGATCCGTGTAGAAACTTTATTACTTTAGTTACAGCCAGAAGTAATCACACACACACACACACACACTATAAATATATTTACTCGTCTTTTAGAGTCTTCCACAACACCTAACTATTGTGCGAATCTTAATTGTCTTCCAATACCAATACATACCCACCACACTCACACACACCCGTATGTATACGATGCTCATTTAAACTTTAATGTATTTTCTAATTGCTAACAATTTATTAAAGCAAAAAACATTTCAAAGAAACGACGATAGAAAAAATCTTTGCAGTAAAATAAATATAAACAAAAATCGATACTTCAATCGATAGAATCTAGGAGAAGAAATGAAATATATGTTAACAAACCTAAAAAAATAAACTGACTGGTGTTAGGCATTAAAATATAGTAAAATTATATTGCAAAGTAGATATAAAAAAAATACATAATTACACGTATAGAGAAAATTAATGTTGGAATTCCAAAGCTGTATAATTTGAGTAGATGTGTAGTTGAATTTAGGTCAAAAGTCATAGTACTTTAAATCGAAGAAATTCTATACAAATAGTATTAAAAAAAAACTTAATTTCCCTTTACACCCCATGATAGCTTCTCGCGTTGTTGTGAATTAACACACTTTCTGCTTTTAGATTCACAACTAACGACACCTACTTGTTTATCGACGAATACGAACGTCACTGTTTGAGAAGCTTTTTACTAGACATGCCGGTTGACTCGAACACTTATACTGCGAAGTTGCTGTCGACAACATCGAGGGGTGCCGGCAATGAATGAAAAATTGAGTTTTTCTTATTTTACTTTTTATATGACTGGAGCCAGGAGCAAAATAGAATACCTACATTGTTGGGAATTTGTTGACATTTTATACCATTGCATTGTGGTGAAAATTTGACAGCTTCTTCCAAAAAAAAAAAACTTCCGTATCGAAAGGGGTGTATACGCTTTTAACAATATATTACTTGATACCTCAACAGGTTTATAGGGAAACGGTTGGTGGAATAATTTGATCTCGACTCCCAAAGACAAAGTTGTAGACTCATACCTCGTTTATTTTATTTCTATAATATGAAATTACTTGTTCTAAGGCTCAAAAGGTGGAACAACTGTATACCGTTATGGCAAAAGTTAATATGTAGTTTTTTTATAAAATTTTTTTATTCACTTGATTTGTCCTTTACGATCTTTATTTGGCAAAGAATGATATCTCTGACATAAGTGCAAATCTATTAAATTGCTGCATAAAAAGCTGATATGCCTATATGTCTTTATGAATTTCAAAACTTGAAATCAGCTTTGTAAAAATTGGGAATATTGAAAATATCAACTTATCAATTTTTAATCAACACCAAATTCGAAAATATTTTTTGTAATTCGGCAGGAATAACAACACTTTTTCGTCTTTTTATCCAATTTTTCGTAGGGGAGAAGCAAAACGCAAATCTTCCTTTTAAGTACAACAAGAATTTTTTGGTATGTACTTTTAGATCCGATTAAAATAATTTTTGGTACAGTAAAAGTACTATTTGGTACAATAAATTTACCTTGGTTCAATACATTTCATTTTATTACAATAAAAGAAGTTTGTTATGCAATAAATTGTACTTTTTGTCACAACAAAAGTACTTTTCTGCAATAAAAGTACTACTACTACTTAATTTCCCTTTAGACCCCATGAATCGCTTTGTTGTGAATTAACACGCTTTCTATTTTTGGATTCACAACTAACGGCACCTACTTGTTTATCGACGAATGCGAACGTCACTGTTTGAGAACGTCACAGGCAGATTGACACGACACTTATATTGCGAAGTTGCTGTCAACAACATTTGAGTGGAGCCGACAATGAAAGAACCTGTGATCACCCGCATGGTAGTCGCGTGTTCTAACCACTGTGCCACGGCCGGTACTATTTGGTTCAAAAGAAGTACCTTGTGGTACAAAAAAATACTTTTGGTACAACTTATTGTACTATTTGGTACAAACAAATTTTGTATTGAATCAATAACATATATTTAAGAACAGCTGTTTGACAAAACACATGTTCGACCTCTCGCTTTTGTTTTATTTCCTTACCAAAACAACACAATTGTCATGTACATGTCTTGTTTGCAGAATCAAAACAATCATATGTCTTGAAAAAGCTTGAATTCGTTCCAAGCACACTTGTGCAGGGCTCTACTAGATAGTTTGTCATACCAAGTTTAGATAATAACTCCTTAACGAGAGAAATAACTACGCATAATATGTGCCAGACAGTGCATTCGATATATTGCGTGATGTCGTTACATAGTTCTTACAGCTCATGTTTTTTATGGTGATGGTACACTTCGTTAACGACAACAAATATTTTTGTCGAAGATTCACGGAAAAGATTGATTATTCACGAATCTGCGTCACAGAGGAAGACCGAAAGAACTTGTGGCCTTCGATAGCTCAGTGGAAGTGACGTATATTAGCAATGCGAAGACGCCGGGGCACTAGCCAAATCAACACCTTTCAAATACTTTCGAGTTCTCCAGCCAACAAAACTCATCCAAAATCTTTTCACTACAAAAAATCCAAATTGTGCAAGGACCTAGTACAGAAGGAAATGATTTATTAACATTTAAAAAATAAATCAATAAAACCAGCTAGCGCCATCTCTTGAAGAAAAATGGTGGTTAAAACGCTAAAACAACAACTAGGAATCCTAGACACAAACCTTGTATCTACAAAAAGGAACAAAACCCAAAAATGATCGTACGATAATCGGATTAGGTGGCCGATCGAGTGCCGATTTAATCGACATAAAGAATTATCAACCCAGCTACTTCTTCCAGCTGTTACAACGAAAACAACAACTGAAAGAGCCAGCGTCTGATATAGGTGGGGTTTTGTTCGGCAAGAGAAGGCGCATATGAGCTGCGGTTTGCTATCAATACTCGTCTCTTGATTTCTATGCTGACATTAATAATTTTGTTTACGGCGGAGCCAAGGTTCAAAGTTATAGTTCCCAACGTTCACGCAGCATCCCACATGAGTACACTCTTTGTTCGATGAAACCAATAACTTGGTTTTGCATTTTATATAACCAGATCCACTTCTGTTGACTGCCTTTTATTGATTGAGAAGCTCGCAGTAACATCCCGCAGTCCTCGGTTAATGATATCTATATAATCGGCGTACGGAAGCAACATGTGACTTGTATTAAAGAATATTAAAGATGGTTCCTATATTACTTACTGCTGCTATTCAAATGAACATATCCATTATGATGTTATAGAAATCGCATGACAGACTTAAGCCTTATCTAAAGCCTAGTTTGGTAAAAAATGGCTGTGTCAAATTGTTGCCTATTTTCACTGAAGACTTCATGTAGGTCAGTGTCCTTCCGCAAAGTCGTATCAGCTTTGCGGGGATACCAACCTCAGCAATTGTAACAATTCCTGTCGTATCGGACTGTCGTTTTCGGCTTTGTAGTCGACAAAGAGGTGGTAGGTGTAGATCTGAATTTGTTGGGCCTTCTTTAGATTTGTAGTAGTGTTTTCTGGTCGGTCGTGGATTAATCAGATCAGATCACTGACTAGTAAAACTAATTAACTTGGATGGGTTTTAGACTTTCACATAACATACTGGATAGGACCTTGTATGAGATAGGTAAAAAGGTTGGTCTTCCGATAGCACTTAAACGTTTTTTTTAAACACTAGATATTAGGCGGCTGCGAAATGTATGGACAATTTTTTTGCGGAAAATTAAAACTGCACGTTCGGAATGTAGTACCACTTGATGTAAAAAATACATGACGGAAATTTGAGTAAGATCGGTTGACTATTTCCCGCGCCATAAACAGGTCTAAAGTCGGTTTCTTAGTAAATGCTTAGTAAATACAATGGTTTTTACTAAAGTTCGATTAAGGAATTGTTTTTTTTTTCTTGCAAATATGTAATAGTGTGTGGGCGGCCCCTCGGTCCATTTTGCCAACTTGGCTTTTAAAAGCCTGGTTATATCTCTACAATACTGTGGAATTTTAAGGACGATAAAACTATTATTATGGCTGTTATAACGGTTTCTTTTCAATGGGATGTGACACAGCCCACTTCCACTCTGGCTGTAATTCCTACTGTACCAACATTATATACCAAATATCGCCTTAATACCTCTTACGGTTTAAGAGATACAGCCTTTTATAGTTTCAAGTTTTATACCATGGCCACTGATCCAATCCCGCCAATTTTTTGTTGCATCAGAATTTTGCTGCCAAATGCATTCACACAAATTTACAATGCGATTGGATAGACAGTCCTCCAGATATTGCGGATTCAAAAATATGGTTCAATGGGCGGTGCCACGCCCTCGTGATATATCAAAAATTAATATACTATATTTTCACCACCGGCATCACAGCTTTATTCTGTGAAAATTTCAAAAATATGGGTAAAGCTGTTTATGAGTATATACGGTACTAAAAAAATGCCAGCAAACAAAAACAAAGTCATTTTTGGCCTTTAATAACAGTTGACACAATATTTCGCTCAGGCATTACCGAAAATCCAAAGTTGAATTTTCGCTATTAGCCTACATAGACAGATTAGATTCCAAATAGATTCCATAGGGCATGCATTCTTTTAGTCATATCGTGTGTATGAACTGGTGCCCGCTCGTTATCCGCACGTGTCTGATAACGAGCCAGCCGTACAATTGCCGTACTGTCGTATTTTCGTATCACTGGTGGATATTGTACTCCCTCATCGAAGACTGCCATGATATCGTCACTTGCGCTGTCATCGGGAACGAGCAGAGTACAAAAACTTTCCCTTTATATTTGCAGTATACTCTGAATTTCGGAATGTCTTTTCTGTAAGAATACCCGTTTTTTAACCATTCTGTTTTACCTTTTGTTAAAATTTACGAGCTTTACCTCTGTATCTGCATTTGTTGATATTCTTGTTTTCTCATTTCTACCATGGACACTTTTTAATACTTTTTATATTGCTCATTTACATCACACGTATCATTGATTGCACTCTGGCCTCCTATGCAGCATCCTTTTGTCGGACATTCTTTATGGTACCAGAACATACCTGAGAGTGGTTTTTTGTATCCAAGTATGTTCGTAGAATGGGCAATGTGAACATCAGACATAGGAAGGTTTGTTTGTAGTAGTTAAGAGAGTTAGTTGAAATGGGCATTGGCTATATCGGTGAATGCATTCTTTTAATGTCTAGCTTTCTCTGTATTTGCGTCAGTTAGTTTTGCTTAATCTCTTGCGTACCTTTCGATTGCATCATACCTGTAAAATTGGCAATTCTTACACTTCTGCATGATCTTTTTCTACTTAATATTCTCTTCCATCTCTTGTTCGAAAAAAAAAATTAAATATATTCCTTAATCACTATACAAAAAAAACTGAATCACATTCTTCATACACTATCCATACCATCGATTTGTCATTACAACCGCAAGATTAACAGACGCATATTACTTTAACCGTAATCCCACAATCAGCTTAATATCCTACAACTACAAACACGATTAAAAAATATTTACAATAATACACACATATGCACACAAAACTCTCTTTTAAACAACATGAAACTAAGAGCTGGTTAACTTCTTAGATTTACTTAAAAAGATATTGAAATTAATAATAAAGTTGTTGCGGCCGCCTTGTTTGCCGACACATACGCAGCTTCTGACAATTCTTTGTGCTTAATAAAGATTTTGATAAATTTTGTTGCTGTTTTAAAGTCTGCGCAAGTCCGTTAAGAGTGCCCACAAAATCAAAATGTAAACGGCAACACTTTTATAAATGTATCATTTAATATTTACAATGTTGCACAATTGAGTCATGAAAGATGGCAAAAAGTCTCAAAGACGGAGGATGTTCAAGAAGACGAAGAAGAGCAATGACTTTAATTAAATAATAAACGGTTAAATTCAAAAGTAATTTATGCAAAAACAATATAAAACATATTGAACATGAAGAGTGGGGAATGGAAAGCACAATCGGGTAATAAGGTAATACTTTGTAATACAACACAGAGTGGACCAAAATACTTGTAACATTTCAAACGATGAAGAAACAAATTGATAAAAGAGATAGAAATTTTATATGTACATAAACAAAAATAGGACTATATATTCTTTAAATTACATTATCCATATGAAATCGTTAATTATTTTGCCGGTGCTGAAAACTGCATCGGAAATTTTCAATTATAGCTTAAACGATGTAACGTGAAATGTTTTACATTTCCTAGAGAATAAGTCTCTTTAACCCCACAAGAGATTTTTGATTACTATTACACATTACCTTTATGATATTCCCAAAGGAAAAAGTCTATTGGAATATATCTGTGCTACGAGGTAGCCAGTAAGTATAACTTTGGGATTTCAATCTTTGCCCAAAAATTTTACATTCTGAACCCAATCAGTCATTGTGACATGCTAATCCATCTTGCTGAAACCACCATCAGTGATTAAAACCATCAGTTCCAGGAACATGGTTCAATTATACGCCTACGGTTACAAAACGGCGTAAATTCCCGTTCGGTTTGAATTGATCACACAGTGGCGCTTATAAATAAGAATAAGAAAGCAATTCGCCCTTTAAAAAGCCGATTCATTTTTAGCTTTTTGCCTTATTAGCCACACCGTAGCCAAAATTCCCCCATTGTGCCGAGTGTTGTACAAACACACACAAGCACCAAATGGCACCAAAGAGAAATTCGAATTAAAGTTATTTTTAAACGAAATCAAAAGAGAAAGGTCGAATTTCCTACAACTCCTTGGCAAAATAATAAACAACTTGTAATTCTTTTTGATGTTCAGTTATCCACATAGTAAGCGCCAAGTACATATAAGAAAAAGGGTCTGCTATTTGGTGATGGCATACGCCACATGTATGTGGACCGGCTATTCAGCACAAAATCATTTCTCTAAAAGTGTATTTATCTTTTTGTAACACACATACATGATTGTGTCTCATCATTGTTTGTGGCACTCGTATGCGATAATGTTTTACATGTTTGGCTATTGGTTTCCAGCCAGGCAACAGTTACAGTTTTTCGTAATTTTAACTTGTGTTGTTGGTGCCCAATGCGATAAGCAGGGCTACATTAATTTAAATCTCAAGCCTAAGTAATCTGCCATAGTCGCCACAATAACCCACCATCAAAGCTTTAAAGAATATGGCATACATATGTACGTAGCATAATACAGCACAGCATAGCATATATGTTGTTCTTATTATGGTCGCTGTGTTTCTTGGGGTTTCGCTTATCAATATTCATTTATTATGCGTCCTTTTGTTCGATATTTATTTTGTATTTGTTACGCCTGTGAATTCTCTTCCCTTTTGTTGTGTTGTAATGATTAAATATTTCGTAGAAATTTAAGAAATTTTTACATTAAAATATATTTGTAAGAGAAATTTAGGTTGTGATAGTATAGAAGAACAGTGGTGTGTTAATGTCTTACGAATAATTTATATGGTCAGAATATAGGGTTCGAGTTATATGGTGAACATCTATAGGGAGTAGTAGTGCAGCAGATTTTCATAATTAGTAATTTTTAATGGATTAATTTGAAGTATGAGTAGTAATATGGGATCGGCCTAGGCATGTTGGTTAGAAAACGCGACTACCATGCGGGAGATCTCAGATACGACTCCTGGCTGCAGTCATCCACATTTTTCTTTCATTGTCGGAACCCTCAATATTGTCGACTGTAACTTCGCAGTATAAGTGTCGAGTCAATCGGCATGTCTAGTAAGAGTTTCTCAAACAGTGACGTTCGCATTCGTCGATAATCCCATACCTCATTCATGGGATGGGAAATGGGAAATTGAGTTATGGAAAACTAAGAATGGCATAGATATTGAAAAGGGAACAATTGTGCTTGAAATTGTAAATTACATGCAAGGTCAGCTTAAAAAATCCGTGACATATTGAACTTCCCTCATAGTTAATGAAAACCTGCCGACTGCCTTCTGTTAATAGATTGATCTTAAATTTTTTACTTAATTTCTAAAGTGGACGGAAGGGTACATTTGTATGGGAGGTATCAGAAGGGGCGTGGCTAGACTTCCAATTTGTTCTCAGAAGCTTTATACTGTTATGGCTTAAAAAATACAGATTTTGGGCACTATCGCTTTAGGTGTATTGATGTTATGACTCAATTTCTAAAGAGGGCGGAGTGCTACATTTTGTATGGGAGGTATCAGGAAAGGCGTCGCTATTCTCAATGCCGTAGGAAGTTTTGAGGAAAGATTAACCTATGTTTCAAAACAATTGATTGCTTCTTTAGTTATCGTGCGTACCAGCCGAATAGGCAGACGAACAGACAGACAGACGGACATGGCTCAAACGACTTAAAAGGTCATGAACGGATTTGGTTCAAAGAAATATAGGGTCTAAAGTGACTTCTTCTATTTGTTACACTTTTGGGTGGTATCAAATAATATATACCCTCCTTCCCGTATGTTGATGATGATAAAGTACATCTGAATATGTTCAGTAAAAAAACTAGCAAGGATTTTGACTTAAACTTAATTTCCCTTTACACCCCATGAATGAGGTATGAGATAGCTTATCGCATTGTTGTGAATTAACACGCTTTCTATTTTTAAATTCACAACTAACGGCATGTACTTGTTTATCGACGAATTCAAACGTCACTGTTTGAGAAGCTCTTCCAAGCACGCCGATTGACTCGACACTAATACTGCAAAGTTGCTGTAAACAACATTCGAGGGGAGCCGACAATGAAAGAAAAATTTATTTCAGTTTTTTTTCTTTTTTTAAAATGACTGGAGCCAGGAGTTGAACCGGTGATCTCCCGCATGGTAGTCGCGTGTTCTAACCACTATGCCACGGCCGGTCCCATGTATACATATATATATACTTTTTATCCAATTGTCAAAAAATACATTTATTTTGCTTAAAAAGTACTTTAAGTACACTAAAAAGTACTTAATTGTACCAAAGATTTAGTTCGTTGTATTGCAATGTACCAAAAAGTACTTTCATTGAAACAAGAATAATTCGATTGTACTAAAATTTACATTTATTGTACTAAAAAGTACTGTTATTGTAACAAAAATTAATTTTATTATACCAGAAGGTACTATTTTTGTACCAAAAAGTACTTTTATTCAACAACAATCTACTTTTTCTAATAAAATGTAACTTGATTAGACCAAAATGGCTTTTATTGTCCCTAAATGTACTTTATTGTAACATAAAGTAATTTTATTGTACCGAAAAGTACTTTTATTGTACCGAAAAGTACTTTTCTTGTACCACGAAGTACTTTTGCTGTACTAAAAATTACATTCATCATAGCTAAAATTAATTTCTTTGTATTGAAAAGTAATTTTATTGTACCAAAAAGTACTTTAATTGTACCAAAATGTATTTAATTTTGCTTAAAGAACGTCTATTGTACCGAAAAGTACTTTCATTGTACTCATAATGTTATTTTATGGATTTAAAAAGTGATTAATCGTACATCACAGTTTTTTTATTGTACAAAAAAGTACTTCTATTGTATCCAAAAGTACTTCTATTGTACCAAAAAGTACTCTTACTGTACTAAAAAGTAATTTTATTGGACAAGAAAGTATTGTTATTGTAGGTTAGGTTAGGTTAATTCGGCAGTCGCGTTCAGCACAGCTCAAATGGGTCATGGATCCTGGGTCCGATAACATTTCCAAATTTTCGCACCAAATATTCTTATTCAGTTTAATCAACATCGCTCTCAAGCCATTTTGTTGCTCTGATGAAGACATTGATATTCCGCAAATCGCCTAGACAGTCGATGACCAAGCCTTTCATATCTCAGATCACCAAAAGCAGGGCAGTGACATAGAAAGTGGCCAGTGGTCTTCTCTTCATTCTCATCATTGCAGCTTCTACAATACAATTAGTCGTTGTACCGGCCAGTGACCGGTTATTACAGCTATGATGTTACTCAAGTGGACTCTGGGCTGGTTCAGCACAAATCATGTCCTCTGTATATTGTATTGTAGACCAAATTTGTTTGGTCAACGTGCAAATGGGTTCTCTCACCCATCTCTCCTTAGCAATGAGGTTCAGTTTCTCCTTAATTTGCTGTTTCCCCCTTGTGAGAGGGACACCAATGAGACCATAAACTTCGCCCGAGTTCACGGGTGGTGGCGACCTTTGCATATATGTCCTCATGTTCTGGAACACATGTAAGAGTAACCGTCGAATGTCTCGTTATGTCCTCAAAAGAGGACCGACATTCTCGAGCATTTCTCGAATTGGTGTACAAGTTCTCAAGGGATCTGAGAACCGCTTTACTATCAGTTTGAATATGAATATAGCCTATATGCCCTTTATCACACTATACTGAGTTTTCTCTACGGCTATTCTAATGGTCGCTATTTCTGCCTGAACTATGTTACAGTGATCCAGTAGTCTGATCGATAGTTGCAAATTCAACTCCTTCGAAAAGATTCCACAGCCTGCTCTATCCTTTAATTTCGAACCGTCCGTGAACATTAGAATGGCATCCTCCCCAAAGTGTAGGGCATTATCATAATCAATATATTACAGTAGGACCTATCAGGGCTTTTCCTTATAAAACCCGGACCGTAGACAACTTCTTGTATGGTGTAATCCGTGTGGCAGCTCACATTGATTAGGTCCAGAATTTTGGCAGGGCCGTAGTACCTGTGTATCCATGCTTTTGTGTCTTCTTAACGCATTTTTCCCATATTGCAGTGATTTAGCCAAATCCAAAGTACTTCCAAATCAGTTATACTACTTTATTTACTATCTCTAGGTAAGATAGAAGGTCTTCAGCCGCTATATACAATCCTGCCATGATTAAAATTTTATTTCATTTCATTATTAATAGTTTTGCTGCTTAAGAGACACCAACAAAATAGGAAACTCTGCAGCCCATAGCTTACTCGTATATTTGGATCCATCGAGCGTTAGCTAGTTAACATTGCAATAGTCCAACAAATACACAGTCTCGCACTAATGATTTCGTTACAAGATATGCTAATGATTTGTAAAAGGGCGTCGACAGTGGCAATACTGGTTAGCATTTGAAACATTGCTACTCCAATCGTTTCCGCTCTCTCTCTCTCCCTCTCTAACTAAAATCAATTCACTTGCCGCATCTGCAACAACAACGAACAACATCTTCATTAACAAACCTTCCTTTTATCATATACCGTTCGCTGTAAATGATCGTCCCCAATTTAAATCATAATTTCTCCACTTGAACTTAATAAAATAAGCCACAGGATGGTTACAATGAGACGCAATTTTCCATTTAAATGCCTAACTACACATTGTTCCCCCGTCCTCTACCAAATATTATCTTAAAGATTTACATTATTTTTCTACCCCCAAGTTAAAAAAGTTTTGTGTAGAACATCAGCTCCTTTGCCGGCCAGCCAAGTGAGAGAACAATCTGGGCAACATTGTTTATAAACAAAAATTAATGATAGTAATTTATAAGGCAACATACAATGTTGCACCGAATGGTCAATGCCATGTAACACAACGTTTCAACGACGACAACGACAACGAGGAGCTCTGCCGAATGGACGTCAGGCATATCACTAGAACTATGTTGTTTATTTGCCATACACATAGTACACATTGTAATACAGTATCGCAAAAGGGAAGATACCTAGTTGCATTTTATTTCCATTCGTTGTAGTTAATATTTATTTATAGGAACAGATTTACATATGTATATAGACGGCCAAAAAGTATTGATGATGACAATTTAGACTTACTAAATATTTATGTATGTATATTTCAGCAGATAGTTGGCAGAAATGTAAATGGTAAATGTGGTTGTATCCTTAGTTTGTGTGCGAAAGAGAGAGATCGAGAGAGTGCTGTGTTAGTGTAGTGGCATATGCTGAAGATTTGAAAACGTTTGGTGGCAGCCTTTGATAAAAGTTAGAATTTGTGATCATTAACATGAAATATGATCCGCGAGAAATGTTTAACAGTGATTCATTTATTTTGATGTTACCTATCTTAGTTTATGTCATTGATGAGTTCGATGGGATGGGAATTGCAGATGCTATCGTTGGGCCTTGCAAAAGGGGGCAATGTGTGTGTGTGTGTGGGGGTATTATGGACGTTGCTATGGACGTAGTTGTTAAGTCTAAATACAGGAAAAATTACATTTGTTTAGATATGTGTTATAATTTTCTTAATAATTCAAGTTTAAGTATACGAAGACAATTAAAAGTTCCAAAATAGATTTACTTATTTAGCTGGGACTTCTTTGGAATCGTATATTGTGACTATAGTCCATGTGTAGAAAAGTGTTATTTGCGCATCGATCTTCTGAGTTTATTTTTCGACTCGTTGCAACTTGTTCAGCAAGTTAGTAGTTACCTGGTCTTTCCATCGGAGTTTCGTCTTCTGCTCCTTCCATCGTGCTCATTATCAAAGATTATTCGAGCTGAAGCATTTTCGTCCTTGCTAACAACATGACCTAGCCAAAGTAGCCGAATGCGTTTGACCAAGTCAATGTCGGCATATAGCCTGAGAGCTCATGATTAATGCGACTTCGATACTCTCCGTTAACTATGATGGGTCCATATATTTTACTCAGTATTTTTCTCTTGAATACTGGCAGAACCGATTTATCCGCCAAAGCCAAGGATTTTAGACCAATTAGCCTATCTTCCTTTTTTACTTAAGACTATAGAGAGAATAATTGCTGCATATATCAGAAGGGCAAGTCCACAGAAACTGCTTTAAATTCGATGACCAGCCTCAATGAAATATCCTTGAACTACAAGGAATATTCTCTCGCCGCCTTCCTGGATATTGAGGGAGCTTTTTATAATGTCAATCCTGAATCTGTAGTTGACTCAATGGAACAACTGGATATAAACCCAGTGGTCATCTCCTTAGTTAATAAACTACTATTATATAGGTGCATTGGATCCAGTCTGGGCGTGTCAAATATTTCCAAGGTAGAGGTTCGCGGTACTCCACAAGGAGGAGTACTCTCTCCACTACTATGGAATCTCAACATCAACACTCTCCTGAGGACGGTGGAAAAAAACTTGCTGCACAATCGTGGCATATGCGGATGACGTGGCACTAATAGTTACCGGCAAGGATCCTAAACTACTCTCTTAGCTTTAGGCATCTGCGCTGAAACTTCTTTTAAAATGGTGTCATGACTGTGAACTGGGTGTAAACCCGAGTAAAATGGAACTGGTGCTATTCACACGGATATACAAAATCCCTCAATTTGCCAAACACAGATTAAATTACACTCTCTGATAACGCCTAATAACTTGGGCTAATTGTAGACATTAAACTGAATTCGAATCTGAACACTCAGGCCAGGATTAGCAAAGCGGCAATGGTCCTATACTGCTACAAAAGGTCAATCGGCCTGAATTGAGGAATTAGCCCCAAAAATGTGAACTGGTTATATGAATCAGTTATTAAACCCATCTTATTCTTCGGATCGACAGTCTGGTGGCCGGTGTTAGATAGAGCATCCCAAAGTCTAAAATTCGAACGCATTATGAGACTGGTGGCAATCATGATAACAGGGGCACTTACAACTACTCCAACTAAGGTACCGCTTACCATCCTAAACTTGTTACCCCCGGACATTGAGGCGAGGAAAGTACCAGCGGACACCGCAATGTGTTTAGACGCCACAAAATCATCAATGCACAGGAACTATGGCCATGCCAAAATTCTGGACCTAATCAATGTGAGCTCTCACTCGGATTATACCATACTAGAACCTGTCTTCGATCCGGGTTTTGTAAGGAACATCCCGGATAGGTTCTACTATGATGATAATAATAATTACCTAAATTTTGAGACGGATGTCATCCTAATTTTTATTGACGGTTCGAAATAAAAGGAAAGAACGGGCTGTGGAATCTTTTCAGAGGGGTTGAATTTGCAACTATCAATCAGACTACTGGATGACTGTAGCATAGTTCAGGCCGAAATAGTGGCCATTAGAATAGCCGTAGAGAAAATTCAGTATCTTGGGATATTGGGCGGCAATATTCATATTTTTATTGATAGATAAGCGGCTATCAGATCCCTAGAGAACGTGTATACCACTTCGATTCCGGCCGTATCTTGAGGAGATAGCGAGGCATTCGACACTTACCCTTACATGAGTTCCAAGACATGGCGACATATATGGTAACCAAAGAGCCGATACATTGGCAAGGGCCGTCACTATCGTTAACTCGGGCGAAGTTTACGGTCTCAACGGGATCTCTCTCACAAGGGGGACACAGTAAATTGCGGGGAAACTGAACCTCATTGCTAAGGAAAGACGGGTGAGAGAACTCACTTGCACGGCAACCAAAGGATATACAGAGGACACGATTTGTGCTTAGTTTGTCCAGGGTCCACCTAAGAGGTTGAAACTACCTTACAACGATTTTTGTAGAAGCTGCAATGATGTGAAAGAAGGGGAGACCACGGATCATCTCTAGTCGATTTGCGGAACGTCAATGCCTTCAACAGAGCAACGAAATGTCTTGATAGCGACGTTGACTGAACAGAATAGGAATATTTAGTGCAAAAATTTGGTAATGGCATCACAACGGGACAGGTACTGTATCGTAGTAGTTGGGAGAGAAGGTTGGAGTAGGCAGTTGCTATCGCTGGAGTTTGCAGCTTAGCGATTTTCATCATTCTTTGTAATTGGTTAAGTGCGTTTTTCGCACTGCTCAATCATGTAAGCACATAAGCTACAACCAGCTTATGAGCTTTTTATCCGTGGCAATGTTTGATCCGTGCGCACGTTCATGACACTAGGTGCATGACTGCCATCAATTACCACATGATGAATTTCACTGCACCACGGTCTCGCACACTTCTATGATACTCAATACATGCCTTCCATCGTTTAACATACGATCAGTTTGATATTTGCTGTTTTAATCGGAGTTTAAATTTAGTTCAACTTACTATCATGTTCCTTGCCGTTGCGAAGGTAGTCAGCCTTAACCCCATTGACGGACGTGTCGGTATGAAGGTTGAATTTATCGATCGATGGACCAAGAACATTTTTCCTTCCTATTTTTGCATTAACATCTCTGAGCACAGTTTTAATGGCCTGGCCAGGGTAGTTGTCATATGTTTCTCTAGGTACTCGTACAATGTATCTTTAATATCATGTTCTTTATCTTTCGTCGAGGCGTGTATCCAAATCAGCGTGATGCAGAACTATTTCACCTGGATGCGGATTGTGGCTATTCGAGCACAAACAGAATTGAACGGCAATACAAGATGTCTGAGTCTCTGTCCAATTACAAATCCATGTATAAATTTGTGCTTTTCCGCATGAAGGCTGTGGTAGATGTCAAATTTTTTAAGTCGGGAGCACTTCCTTCTTGTCCATTTCATGCTTTTATTTTTGGGGACATCTGGCGGTCAGAGAATACCCACGGTCCAGCAGCATATCCTTTAGTTATGGTCCTTATAACTTTTACGAGGTTCGTCAACAGTTGAGGGGTTCCGTTTGTTACATTTTCTTCTTCGTATTTCCATAGTCATTATAAACCTGTAGGAGGGTGGTAGGACCAACCAATAGGGATTTGGCTTCCACAAAAACGTTAAAAATAGTGACAATAATAAAATTTTATTTGATTTTTTTGTATCAATTTTCCGTAGGGGATTTTGATTTTAGGAATTTAGATTTTTTGGTTTTAATTGGAAGATTTTTATTTTGGTTACATCGTGGTACACCCGGATGAGGTGTTTTATTTGCAAATAAAACTGCATCCCAGTTGAAAAAAGTAATTTCTGCATAAAATACATATTAGCATAAATTTACCTTTAAGGTCCATTGATACCTTTACGTCATATATTTTAATCGCCGACATCATCTCTCCAAAAAACAATCTACATTTCACTAATATTAACATACACCCTTTCATGTTCTCCTTTCAGGTCACCATTATCCTCAAAGATGTCAACGATGAGGCACCGGTCTTTGTCAGCTCCAATTACACCGAAATCTTGGAGAACATACCCCTCAATACTGTAGTCATGGTGGTGAAAGCCGTCGATCGCGATGAAGGCAAGAATGGCTACATCGAGTATCTACTCGATGGTGAAAATCATATCCCCTTCACTTTGGGACCCGTTGATGGACTCCTAAGAGTTTCTGGCAAATTGGACAGAGAATCACAAGTATCCTATATGTTGAACGTAACAGCACGCGATCGAGGTGAACCGCCCAAATATACCCACAGTCAAATCTATGTTAAGATATTAGATGAAAACGACAATGCCCCTGTATTCGATCCCAAACAATATACAGCGTCAGTAGCTGAAAATGCTAGCATAGGAGCCATGGTACTGCAGGTCTCAGCCAATGATATCGACGAAGGTGCCAATGGCCGTGTACGTTTCTCTATAGTGGCCGGTGATGATAATCGCGACTTTATGATAAGTGAAGACTCGGGAATTGTACGAGTCTCGAAAAATTTAAATTACGAACGTAAGGCACGTTATGTGCTCTCCATTAAGGCCGAAGATTCAGCAGCCGATCTAGGCTTGGCATATGACAATGACAAGGGACGCAATAAGCTATCGCATTTGTATGAAAATCGTTATGATTTGGCTGAATTGACTATTGTGATAACAGACATTAATGACAATCCACCCACTTTCCTCGACTCACCTTACATTGCCTATGTCATGGAAAATGTTGTACCACCCAATGGTGGCTATGTGCTCACCGTGCAGGCCTATGATGCCGATACGCCACCGTTTAACTCATTGGTGCGATATTTTCTCAAGGAAGGCGATACCGATCTATTTCGCATCAATGCATCGATGGGTGAAATATCATTGTTACGCTCACTGGATCGTGAGGCTAAGTCGGAGTACACATTAACGCTGGTAGCAATGGATACGGGTAAGTTCAAAAAAGCTACGTACATATTTAAATATTATATGAATACAAACACAGAGGCAGAAACACGTGTACATATAGTTATATATATGTATACATGTAGGTATATCGATGCTCAGCATAATGCTGTAATGAACGTTTATATTGTACCAATGATTATAATCTTTAGCCAACAAGTGTTCGGTCATTTAATGTTCACATCCCCCTGTGTATACTCTAACTCATATTCATGTTGTTTATGCAAAACTGCAAAATTTGTTAAACAACTACAATACCAAAAAAAAAAAACGAACAAAGCTTTAAGCTTGATAATGTATGAGTAGTAAACTTCATATATAACTGATGCTGTTGATGATTACAATCATTTCACTATAAGAATTTAATTTAGCTTAAAGGCTTTGCAGTTTTGTTGTCGTAGTTGCTGTTGTTGTTGTTGATATATTCACTGCCATCTTTACCATATGGCTGTTGTGAAGTTATGACCGAGCTGATAAGATGACCAAGCAAATGCCATAAAAGACAATCGCTAAATATCGTTACATATATTTTGCGTATAGTAATGATCGATATCGATATTATTTTAAAATATGTTTTTAAGATTATAATAATCGTAAAAGCGATAAAAGAAATTGGAGGGTAAAAGTTGGTAGTCGAGTGGCAATAAAAGTCCTACATCATATTTAAATTCTTATGGGAAATTTTGAGAAGTGGAGAGATAAATTAAGTGTGGAAGTAAATATCAATCATTTTTGTAAAAAAATTTAAGGGAAACAAGAATTTTTTCGGGAAACAATTGAAGTGGACTCGATATAATGCAGGGGAGCAATGTTTGGGGGTTTAATGGGGCTTAAATAGAGTCCTGTGAATAAATTGTTGTTGTTGTGAGTCTTTTGAGTTATTTCAAAAAAATTAAAACAATATTTTACTGCTTCACAGTAGAGCCAATTGGTATCAATGTTGAAACAAAGTCCTTCTCTGCAATCCCATTGGATTATATACCGCACGTAGAATAATATTATAAGCGCTTCGATCTTCTACGCTTCTTCTGCACTAATTCACACCAAGCTCTGCAAGGTTCTCAGTAACCTGGTCTCTCCAACGGAGGTTTGGTCGCCCTCTTCTGCGCCGTCCAATAAATTCATTGCCGAAGACTTTTCGAGCCGGTTCATGACTTAGCCAACGTCAGTGTACAGCTCGCTTGATGATGGGCCCATACATTTTACTTAGTATTTTCTCTCGGATACTGGCAGAACCGATTCATCCGCTTGTGTCATAAACCAGGATTAGGAACCGTACATTAAGACAGGTAGAATTAGTATCTGGTATAGCTGGAGTTTTGTTCGTCGAGAGAGGGCTCTGTCATTGAATCGCTTGCTTAGTCCGTAGTAGCATTTGTTAGCAAGCAGGATTCTTTTTCGGATTTCGAGGCTGACATTATTTGTTTTGTTGATGGCGGAGCATAGGTAAAAAAAATTATCTACCACTTCAAAATTCTAGTTGTCAAATATTCACGCATTTTCCCAAACGAGTAGATTCTTTGTTCGTTGAAACTAACAACTTCGTTTTGTCCTCGTTCACCGTTAGACCTATTTTCGCTGATTCCTTCTGTATACCTGAGAAGGCTGCAGTCAAATCCTGCAGTTTTCGACCGATGATGTCTACGTCATCACCGCAAGCTAGTAGCATGTGGCTTTTGTTGAATATCGTGCCACTCGTATTTACTGCAGCTTTTCTCATTATCATCTCCATCACTATGCTGAAGAGATCACACGATAGGGCGTCGCCTAGTTTTAGGCCTCGTCTGGTACAGAATGGCTCTGTAAGGTCTTTGACAATATTCACTGAAGACTTCGTGTCGGTCAGCGTCATTCCGCACAGGCATATCAGCTTCGCTGGAATACCAAACTCAGCCATGGCTTCGGGTAATTTCTGCCATATCGGGCTGTCGAAGGCAACTTTATAGTCGACGAAAAGATGGTAGGTGTCGATCTGTTTCTCTTGGGTCTTTTCCAGGATTTGCCGAGTGAATATCTAGTCAGTTGTGGATTTAACAGGTCTAAAGCCACACTGATAAGGCCCGATCAAGTTGGATAACACTTGCTTTAGTCTTTCAAATAGCACACCCGACAGGACCTTATGTTCGATGGGTAAAAGGCTGATCCCGCGGTAGTTGGAGCACACACTTGCATCACCTTTTTTCAGCACAGGACATAATACGCTTACATACCAATCGTCGGGCATGCACTCTTTAAGCCAAACCATACGCAGAAGCAGGCACATGCTCATTATCAGCTCCACCATGCTCATTATCAACCAGATTTCAACTTTGTCCTTACAGGAGGAGAGCCATTACAGTAGCCTTTTGCTTTTACTTTCTGTTAAAATTTTCGGGTCTCACCTCAATCCTTGTAGCGCTCTACATCCTCGTTCTCTCGTTCCTTCATTTGATATGTTTTTCTCTTAAATAGCTGTCTCGCCTGTTTTACTGTCTCCTTGTGCCGTTCCCTAACCGCGCGGGTAACAATTGGCTGTAGAGTTGCCCTATAAGCAGCATTCTGTTCCTCAGACGCTATGCGACATTCTTCATCGTACCATTATTCGTCTGAGCGCCGTTTCTCATATCCTAGCACGGTTGTTGCGGCAGTTGCCATGAAATGCGCAATATGCTGCCACTGCGTATCGGGAACGTCAGAAGTAGAGGCGGTGTGTCGTAGTAAATGGGAGAGCTGGTTGAAGTGGGCAGTGGCTATCTCTGGGGTTTGCAGCTTCGTGATATCCAGCTTTCTTTGTGTTTGGTTACGTGCGTTTTTCGCTCTGCTGAATCTCGTGCGCACCTTGGCTGCAACCAAGTAATGATCCGAGCCAATATTAGCAACACGTTTGATCGGAGGATAGTCAAGTCTTTCCTTCCTCTTTTTGCATTAAAGTCTCCCAGAACAATTTTAATGTCGTGGCCAGGGCAGCGGTCAAATGTTTCCTCTAGGCTCTTGTAAAATGCATCTTTAATCTCATTGTCTTTATCTTCCGTCTGGGCATGAGCACAAATCAGCGTGATATAGAAATATTTCGCCTTGATGCGGATTGCGGCTTTTCGATAACTAGCAGGATTGAATCGTGAAACAAGATGTCTAAGTCTCACGCCAACTACAAATCCACATCCAAATTCGTGCTTTTTGGCATGGCAGCTGTAATAGATGTCGCAATTTTTACGTCGTGAGCACCCTTGTCCTGCCATCTCATCTCCTGGATGGCGTTGAAGTCAGCCTTATATTTTTTGAGAACATCCACCAGTCGGATAGTGGTACCTTCTCTATAGAGAGTCCGGACGTTCCAGGTGGTTTTTATTTCGTTTGCGGGGGTCGTCAACATTTGGGGGTTCCGTTTGTTACTTTTTGTTTGTAGTGTTTTCATAGCCAGTATAGTACTTGAGCGCGGGTGGCTAGCCCAACCATAAAGGTTCGTCACTCACTATCTGCAGCTATTCTTGATAGACAATATCACGAACACCGTTGCCCAGGTGGTTGTGAGTCTGCTTGAGATGCAAGATTCACTTTACATCCCCAACGGCACCCAACAAAGTTACAAATTATATCACAGAGTTTAGTAACTCATAGTAAATTTTCCCCAATCTTAAAACAAAAGACTTAAGAAACAAGCACTGACCAATTTCATATTAATGTCTTAAATTTTTGTTGGATATTTCAAAGTAATTTTAAAAAATTGATGCGCTCTATATTACAGCTTCACAGTGAAGCCAATTGTTACCAATTTTGAAATAAAGTCCACACTACATTATCTCATAAGATTTAGTAACTCTTATTAGATTTTTCTCATTCTTAAAACTAAAGACTTAAGAAACAAACACTGCCCAATTTCATATCAATGTCTTCAATTTTTTTCTAGCTAATTTTAAAAAATCGATACACCTAATGCCAATTGCTATCAATTTTGAAACAAAGTCCACTCTAACACTATTTCATAAGATTAAGCACTAGATAGTAAATCTCCTCATTCATAAAACAAAAGACTTAAGACACAAGCACTTCATACCCAATACATCATGTTATGATATAACCGTAGTTTACAAATCGAGACTAATGAAACTTCCTAAATCACAACCTGCAATATATGCCGTAATAAGTATTAAAACATGTTAGATAAGTGAATACTCAGTGCTTCTGCTGGCATAACTTCTGCCAAGCTGGCAAATGACTTGCCCTCGCTCGTCCAAACAAAGATTGATAATCCCAACAAGATAAGAAGCAAGAGAATTATCATCCATTACGAATAGTCTTCATATGGCTACTATTAATAAACGTACCCTGCTGTGAAGATGCATCGCCTTTTTTATTGAATTTATTCTCAAATCCAAGAAAAGGAGAAATTAATTTACTTCCCCGTAGCCTCCCTAAGACAATGGTAACATCATTTTTAGTGCAACATATGCATAATACCGTTATAACTTTAGCAAAAAAACAACAAAAAAGAAGAAAACCAGAGAAAATAACGATCATCAGTCGCACATAATATGCCACCAGGTTTATGTAAAACAATAAATTATATGTGGCACCGACACATGCAACAGCGGCATCAGCGGCAGTCAGCATTTATACAATAACTTCACAAAACAGGGAATTCTTTTTGGTACTGTGAGCATATTTGTCAAACTTACACTTTAAAATAATCATAAACTACCAAAAGCATCACAAAGCATTTGTTGATGCTGCTACTTGGGGTGGGGGCAGCACTTGCTAAATGTTGCATCAAGTGGTAGTAGGTTGGCTGGTGGTGGCAGCAACACACACATACACTCACACACTTCCATGCAACAATAACAGCTACAAGGAAGCCAAAATCACATGAGCAACTTTTAACAAATTACAGTAATTATCAAAATGTATTTTAGTTTAAGGGCACAAAAACATACTCTCGTACTCATCTGAAAGATGGCCCACAAGAATGGCAAAACAACATCTACATAAATATAACAGAGAGATATCCATGGCGCAAAAAAAAAAAACAAAACAAAAATAGCGGCAGCTATACAACACAACACAACACAATTGCCAAGATTCATATGTTAAGATAGTGCAAGATGTAGCTTAGTTTTGTTTATTTCGCCAAAAGTGCCTTACAACCTACAAGTAGTAAGTAGTAAGGTAGTCAATTTTCTGGAGGGGGTTGGGCTTAACTCAGATCCGGTGAATGTGATGTTACATTGCCTCGCTGTGGCTTAACATATTGACAAGTTTAAAGCGCTGTGATAGGCAACACCCCATTTTGATGATAAACAAAAATGATTTAATGTTGTTGTGGCAGTGGTGGTGGTGATGGTGTTGGTGCTGTGTTTTATGTTGTTATTGATCTGTGCTGCACACAGTGTTGTTATGTGAGAGGGGGCAGTGGATGTTGGGTACTTTTGGGAAGTCAATGAAATTCTTTGGAAAAATTTTAAGCAAAAAAAAATTTAGATGAGTAAATACAAAATTAAGTAAATTAAAGATAGATATAGTAATAAAAATTTACAAATTATGTATAAAAGACCCTATTTTTAAATTGTTGAATAAAAGTTAAAACAAAAAATTTAACAAACAAAAGTCATTTTACCCCTTTACCCTAATTTCGAAATAAGATATAACTCTAATAAAGCCGTCGAAGTAGTCACAAAGCCCTAGATAGAAGTAAGGCATTGAAACTCTAATGTTGGCAAGTCCTTTTAAACGATGTTCAATAGTGATCTTACGGCTTATACAAGTAATTGAGTCGAGGTTTATCATGTATGGCATATGACTAAGCTACTGCGGGTAAATACGAAACACCTGTAAAGAGTATGTGAATTTCAAGTTGTTGTTTCTAGATGTTTTAACTTCGACATCATGGTCAGTTATTTGAACTTAGATGTAGTTAGGCAGATCCCATGTATTATTTAAAAACGCAGGACTTTAAAGGACCAATTTAATAACGCAATGTAGATCAAGAGCGTATATTCAATAATGTCTATCTAGATTTGATGGAATTTTTCTTATGCTAAACTCATCACTAATATTTTTAATGAAAGATACTCAGGGATATCCACTTTCCCAACAATGACTTGAACATTTGTCAACAGCCAGAAATGTCAGGTGGAAGTCCACCTAACTTAACTACAGTTCGCTCTACAGTAAGCAGGAACAAGTTGATAGGACTAAAAAATGCTTAAAAACCTTATAAAGTGGCCGACCCATACGGAATAATTCCAATGCAATTACAGGAAGCCTTATACCTCTCTGGAAGCACTGTAGAAAAACGCACTCTTGAACAACGAAATTACAAGTCTGGGTGAAAGTACTAGGCCAGTATAGTAAAATCACCAAAGGCCTAATTTATATACCTTCACCCTACCCTGATACGACCCAAAAGTGTGACACATAGAAGGAGTCACTTAAGACCCTAGGTTTCTTGGAACCAAATTCTATTCATGACTTTTTAAGTGGTTTGAACCATGTCCGTCTGTCTGTCAGTCTGGCTGTTCGGCTGTCGGTCTGGTACGCACGATTACTTTCGAAAGACGCAACCAACTGGTTTGAAATTTTGCACGAGTTTATATTTTCCAAAACTACCTACGATATTGCAAATGAGCTAAAAAAATACAAAATACAAAATACTAAAAACAAAATTCAACATTCTGCCTACTTTAGAAATCGACTAATTACACCGTGCAACAGAGGTTTTCACACTAGATGAAGACCGTATATACGTGAAACTAGAGACCTTATGTAGTAAACTGCGTTCTCAGTTTATCCCTAAAACGTCAGGATTTTTTTTAAAAGGACTTCAAAGTATCAAAGGATACACCACTTTCAAAACATTAAATCAAATATTCCCACGAACCATATGATAACGATATGGGTATTAAATGAAAGTTAAGAATCTCAGCAATGCAAACAAATAACAGATTTTAATGGATCTGGACCAAGTGTGAAGAACAAAATTGAAAATTGTAGCAGGGTGTTATATTACTAGACCCAACGAGATCGTACCCAAATTCTGTATTTAGTAAATCTATAACAGGATAAAGTTTTGGAGAAAAATATTGGAAGGCTCACTCCGCCCACTTTAGAAATCGCGTAAAATATCAATGTACTAGAAAATTGTATGTTTTATTGAGGGTGAAGGTATATGTAAGTAGGGTTTCCCGACTGAAACTTTCTTACTGGTTTTTTTAGTTTTTCAGCTCTAACTCAAGAGCCATTGATGCTTTCTTATTTATACAATTCAGTAGAATTGTAACACTTTGGAGTATTTACTATACTAACCTATCACCCTGAGTTGAAATCTCTCACCACGCCAGATTGGCTGTTGCATTTGGTTATTAAACCATAAAACCACAATATTAGAACGATGTACGTATGATTAATATAAAATCCGCATTAAAATTAATATTACTAATACGTTATGCATGTATATGCAGCGAGTACCATATGCAAACACGCTACATATGTACAGTAGAGTATTTGGGTCAAGGTCATCAATCAATATTCTCAGCAATGATCAGTTTTCTACTTATCACAGATGAGACTGCCAATATAAGACCAGAAATTTGTTCATATAATATTTAAGAGGTTATAAGAAATTCATGTTTAAAGTAATCTAACTGAGTAATCTTAGAAAAGCCAACTGAGATAGCTCTCCGCTCTAAAGTCAGTACAAACAAGGGTGACGCTCCGGGGACTTTCTTAGAAATCGATGGGGCCTTCAATAATATATTACCTACAACAATTCTGAAGTCATTACTTGATCTAGAGGTTGACAATTCACTGACCCATCTAATTGGGATGCTTTAGGTGGAAACAACCGTCAGAACTGATTGCGGAGGAATCTTAACAAAGAGACACCTCGGGAAGAGTTGCGCCGCCACTTTTATGGTTAAACTCAGTCCATGAACTGCTTTTCAAATTAGAGCAGGCCACATGTCAGGTATTTGCCTGCGGCAATGATCTTGCCAACATCTGTACGGGTGCAAACCTCAAGTTACTTAGACTTCGCACAACCCGCCTACTTAACATAGTATCAAACTAAACCGCCAACAGCGGACAATCGATAAACCCACTTAAAACTGAGCATATACTGTTTTCTCGGAAATATAAAATACCAAAATTTGTGGAGGAGAGGGGGTCTAAAAGGCATCTGTTGCTCCTTACTGCAGTAAAGAGCTTTAAGGCAAATACTGGGGACTGTCTACAGAGGTCACCAATTGGATGCATAGAGCAATAGTTATATCGGAATTCCTTGACAAAAATTCAATGGTCAGCATTAATAAGTGTTAGTGGGACAGTGAACACAACGTCAGGTATAACAAAGAACAATTGACGTTTTCTCTTTGTATTCATCAGTAGAATTGTAGAGAACGCCAAACACTCTGTTTTTTTACTATTCTGACCTAGCTCCTTCATAATGACTTAGAATTGGTGACCTATCCAGATGGGCTGTTGAAATTTGTTATTAAATCATAAATCCACAATAATGGAACGATGTGCGTATGATTAATATAAAATCCGCATAAAATTAATATTACTAATACGTTGTAGAGTCCCTTCATAAGAAATGCTTTCGGAATTCCTTGACAAAAATTCAAAGATCAGCATTGATAAGTGTTAGTGGAACAGTGAACACAACGTCAACGTATAACACATTATGACGTTCTGAACATCTGGACTCCTGATATTATGGTTGAAGCGACTGCCGCTGCATCACTGGTGAGAATCAAAGACAATGGCCTTCAGCTATCGTAGCATTTCGGACATGCTTAACTATTACACCGGTTGATGATTACTAGGGATGCTAAACGGGATTGATTTTGATAAATCCCGGGATTCGGGATTTTATGAATCCCGATCCCGAAATCCCGGGATTTTTCGGGATTCCGAAATTTTTTGGAATCCCGGGATTTTTCGGGATTTTATAGTAACTGATTTATAAAACATAAGATATTACTGTTTTTCATTGTTTTATCTAGTTTCTAATAGAGATTTAAGCATCTACCACAGTGCAACATATGATTTTGGGACTCAATTCTGAGAACTGCACGTGAAAGTAGCCCCAAAAAGAAGAAGTTTTGTATCATTCGTTTTGTCAAGTTACATGCCATAATAATTTAATATCGATTTGAAGTTAGTAAGTATCGCATCGGGTAATTTGTCACGTTTTAAGCTCTTTTGTTATATTGTTATGTGGTGGCGTATGATTATCACAAGTAATATTCCACATAAATCATACCCCACGGAGTACAACAGTTTTATTGTAACTGCTACAAAACTGACTATGTAGGGAAACGTTCTATGAGCAGATAAAAGTAATTGTAATTCTTAATTTTTTTAAATTTTTTTCAGCTAAATCGCACAAAAGAGCCTACAGGTGACAAATTCCCCTATACGATTCTTACTAACTTCAAATTGATATAGAATTATTATGACATGTAACTTGAAAAAACGAATGATCCGGAACTTCTTCATTTTGGGGCTACTTCCACGTGCAGTTCTCAGAATTGAGTCCGAAAGTAAATTAGCTGGAAAATGCTGTACTGTGTAATGTTTCATCCATTAATCTTGAACGAATTTTATTCCCAACATAAGTAGCCGCCGAAAAGCATCTTTCACAATCCACACTTGTTTCTAAAATTGTATCTACATAGCTATAAGCAGCTTCGCCGAAAAATCCCGGGATTTATTTGTCAAAACCCCGGGATTCGGGATTCATTAATCCCGAAAAATCCCGGCATTTCGGGTTTCGGGATTTCCCGTTTGGCATCCCTAATGATTACCCGTTATAAATCCCGATTGCCTAACAATAGAAACTTATTTATTAACTTAATTGTAAAAAAAGTCCCCATTTGCCATTCATCAGCTACAAAAGAATACCTTTGTTTTCTACTTCATATCCATATGAATATATATCCTTTCTTTTAATATATACACTCCTATTACAATCCACTGCTCAAAACCACTTTAAACTACAAGCTTCTACATATGTTACTCTTTTTTTTGTGCCACATCAAAATTATGTTTTTCTGTCAACAATCCCTATGCATAACAAACACTCTATACCCCTCCCCCTCACCCCTCTCATACCTTAAATCTTGCCGATTTGTCACATCTTACATTGCAAACAACTCTCAAACATAGTGCCTTAAGAATTTTAGCCTTGGCAATAAATTACTCAACACCAACTTGTTTCATCTATAGCCACGGCCTAATACAATGTTTGTGTCTTAAGTCTTTCGTTATTAGTTACACATAAACACATTACTTGAACTTGGCTGTCTTAAAGCTCGCAAACTTGGCATGCGTGCTTCATTGCAGTGCAACAGTGCACAACGACGAAACTCCTTACGCTTTTCTTCAATCTTATCTGAAGTGCAACAATGTATTGCATAGATTTGGCGCTAACTACCCACTCTGCTGAGATTTCCATGTGGAGAGAAACTGAACCAGAGAACCAGACCGCCACTTAATGTGCCTTAAGAAAGAAAAAACCTTAAAAAGTCATTGGACAAGAAGCCTAAAGACGAACAACAACAGAATGAATGAATAATGTGATACAATAAAACTAAAACAAATTACTCTATAAAATAACACTAACGGTTGTAAATAGCTGTTGTATCTGTATGTGTGTGGCTCTTAAATTGCATGCATGATGAAACCTTAAAGGTCTGCCAGCCTTCTATCCTCGTTGCACCCGATGGAATGTCACTGTAATCCCAACCACATGATACAGTTATTGTTCAGTGATCGTATTAACATTGTGGTTGACTACTGACATTTGTGCTGAGGAAATGCCAACGACAATGGCAAATCACATGCCATGGCTAGACCAGACAAAATGCAGTGAAGTACTACAAAACACATAGTGAGACTTGTTGTTGCAGAGGAAACACTTAAGAAACATATGTTTAATTAAATGTTAACATGGTTAAGATTTCCTACTTTTTTTTCTGTTGCCAACATTTACCATTCAGATCATATTACTACTGCAGTGGCGTGAATTCAATATGTTATTACAGTTAGGAAATATCTACCACATAGACAATTTGTTAATCACAGATTTCTCTTTATGAATTTCCTCCTTGTATTACAATTTACAATAAAGCAAAAAAAAAAATCGAAATTTCCACATCATCAAATCTTTCGGTCAGAGCAAATGGAAAAATCTAACCAAAGAAACGAAAACTTTAAAGAACCCTAAACAATACAAGTACGCAGAGAGACGCATGATTAACTGAGCTTTAAAGATGATAAGACCTCATACGTTCGGGTGAACCACCATAAACTATCGTGAATGCCACCAACACCACCGCCAGCACCACTGACACCGGCATCGTTACCACCAACAGCATCAGCAATAGCATCACCACCAAGAGCTGACTGCCACCAATTCACTCAGTCACTCACTTAGCCGCTGCTGTTGCTGCTGCTAGCTGACTAGTGCTGGTGCTGGCTGGCTGCCAGTAACTCGGAGGCTTAACTAATCGCCTAAGTGCGAAAGATGAAAAATCAGTAACAGTAACGTAACGATGCTGAAACGCCAAAAAGAGTTAACTGCTTGTTAAAGTAACTAAACGAACAGAGCAGCGCACAACAAGATGGCTAGAAACAAAAAAAAAATCTAAAAAGAAAACGAAATATATAGAAAATTTCTCTTACAAGAATTTAAACAGTAAGAGGCACAGTGGTTGGAAGTGAGAGTTAAAATGAAAAACAATTAGATGTATTGAATTTGTGTTGAACTACTTTAATACAAAACAAAAGACTTAAGACACGAACCTTGAAACTAGGGTTGTAGGTAAAATAATAAACTAGTTTATAAGATATTTTTTTTGAAATTTTGTCTGTACTACGTAACTACGTAATCAAATACACTAATTTTGATTTACGATAAATGTATTCTAAAAGTTTTTTTTCAGGGTTTTTCAATTAGAGCGGTTCGAAGTTGCATTGAAGTAAAAAATGTTGTGTGTGAGGTATTTAAGTTATATTTTTTCATTTGAAAGGCTCATGTATGCCATTGTGTGGGGAATATAGCTATGTGTAAATGTGTGTTGAGGCTTCCGACGATAGCATGAATTCGAGTGATCCAAGTGGTTTCAAAGACTGCCGCATAAATCCATCGGAATATAAGCAATGGTTTGGTTTCGAACTCAGAACAGGCTTCGTACGATATGGTGGCTCACTCGATTCGACCAGGACGACTTCAGGATACCCGACATGATAAAATCAAGAAAAGTCAAATCGCATGATAATGGTGTCCAATTCACGTCACCTCTGCAAAGGATCAGCAATGGTCTAGGACCGCGCAGTGAAGATCACATTGGACTTTCTGCAAGAAAGATTAAGTATTTTTAAGTATTTTAAGTATGGTTCGGTCTTCATAGAAAAAGATTTGGTCGAAGTGGGCACCTCCTGTGTTAAAATTTTTTCAAAGATAATTTCTGAACACCAACATTGTTTTGATCCTTGCGCCACACATTCGACCTAAATATGTTTTTTTCATTTTCACGAAATACAGGAAGTCAATAGTCCAAATTGACTTCGAAGTAAAAGGATACCTAGAGGCAAACAAAACAGCAATTAAATCGACATGAACAAAGGTATGCGTTTTATTTGATAGGACATCACATAAGAAACCAGCTCAATATAACCTACTTGGACCTTATGTATGGTGCACGGATCAAAAAAATGTTGGTATTCTGAAATGATATTTGAATAACACTATGTGACAGTCATTTGGAACTTGGGTAGTCGCCAAGTGCATATTGTAGGTCTGGTCGAGTACAACATGACCCTGCATAACAAAGATTCATTACACCCTCAAAATCTTGACTTACGGTTGAAAAACCCGGTTTTTTATCTTTCCTCACTTACGAGCTTATAACTCAGTCAATGTTTAACTGAGTTTTGATTTCTTGACGGGTTTGGAAAAAAGAATCTGAGGCCTTTCCAATGATATATACATTTATATAGATAAAACATACGCACTCGTTGACTTACAATGTATTCGGTTAAACTGGTATACCTTTGACGTGAGAGAGTTTCGGTGATCGTTGGCCGACCAATTGTCTTGAATTTTGGCTATGTAACATTGGGGAGTCGACTTTTAAAGGAGTTTTTGATTTCTGAACGGGTTTAAGAGAATCTTAGACCTTTCCAATGCTATATACAATTATTTAGATATAACATACGCAAAAATACGATCTCGCCTAAGTCCCAACCAAAATTACTGGCAATTCTTGAGAACTTGCGAGTAATAGAGAGTCTGTTTTTGCAGTCGTTGACCTACAATGTTTTCGGTCAAACTGGTATAATCTACTTACGTCCGAGAGTTTGGGAATCGTTTACTGAACCGGTCGTCTCGCATTTGGCCGCATAACATTGGTCGACTTTCAAAGGTCACCATGTATGTCGTAGAATGGATGCAAGGCATTCAATTGGATAACAATATTAAATTATTTATATGTACTGCTTGTCACGATCATTTGCCATTACCTACTGAAAAATAAACAATAGGTTAGACGGACACCCCCACAGGCATATGACTGCCGTGGATTATCAATATCGACCTGCATCAACTGAAAAACTTGTTAGATTAAAATTAAGAAAATAAAACAGGATGAATACAATCTAAGTAAAATTTAAACTTTTGAAATGACACAGAAAATCTCCGACACATTCGAACTTAATTTTTGGTAGTAGAACACAGTGGAATACTCCGCTTTAAATGATTAGTTCAAAATCAAGTAATATTCCATTTTTAAAAATATATAAAAAAATCTATATAATCTCTATAACACAGTACAACATTTTTCAGTTCACTGATTTGGGGCTCAATTCTGAGAACTGCACGTGAAAGTAGCCTCAAAAAGAAGAATTTCTGGCATCGTTCGTTTTGTCAAGTTACATGCAATGGATAATTAAATATCGATTTGAAGTTAGTAAGTATCGTATTGTCACATTTTAGGCTCTTTTGTTATATTGTTACTACTATGCTAATCCTTCTAATTTTTGGAAATGATATCGGTGACATAGGTAAAATATCTTGGCTAGACTTTCAGTTTCTCTATAAAAATGTACCCTGCTATAGTTTTACTATGGGTATGTTGATATTACTACTCGGTTCTAAAGTGGACGGATATGGTACGTTTGTATAGGAGGTGTCAGTAGCGGCGTGGCTAGACTTCCAATTATTGCTCCAAAACTTTATCCTGATATAGCTTTAGTAAATACATCATTTGGATACGATCGCGTTGGGTGTCTTGATATTATTACTTGATTTTAAAAGTGAGGGGAATGGTACATTTGTGTGGGAGGTACCAGAAGGGGTGTGGAAAGACTTTTAGTCTTTGCTCCAAAACTTTTTCCTATTAAAGCTTTACCTAAAACAGAATTTGAGCACGATCGCGTTGGGTGTCTTGATATTATTACTCGATTTCTAAAGTGGGCGAAATGATAATTTATATGGGATGTACAAGAAGGGGCGTGGCCATGTAGAACATTTGCAATATTATAAGCAGTCTTGTAGAAATATTAACCCATTGCGTCTTTCGAAAGTTATCGTGCGTATCAGCGGGACAGACAGAAAGACGGGCATGGCTCAAACGACTTAAAAAGTCATAAATCGTATTTGGTTCACATAAACCAAGGTTCTAAAGTGACTACTTCTATGTGTTACATATCCTCCTACCTGTAGGGTGAGGGTATATAAACCACAGTTTTGGCTTTAAAGTCAATTGAGTGGATGAAGTCTTCGGCATGTAAACTGCACCAAACTCTGCACTTTTTGGGATGTAATGTAGTCTGGAAACTCTCACGAAAATTGTGTTATCTCCAAACACGATAATTTTGCTTGTTTACATATGTGTTAAGCCAACAATGAGCCCCCAAAGCTGAACATAAACACAAGACGCAATTACTCATCCTATGGCTTTTATTCTCGCATCAGTTGAATCTTATATGGATGTAGAGCTAAATCTTACTACGAAACTGTGCAAATAGTGGACAGGCAGAGACCGAGTTGCTGAGAACGGCATCGGCTCGATAAATTCAAGTTCTCTGCCACACTTACGTCTACAACAGCGATGTATTCTTCTGTATTCATGGTACAAGCTCGATGTGGAAAGAGTAAATGTGATAATGAATCTTTTCATAGAATTTTCGTGTTAGCTATTCTGACAGACGATTATGAGCAGCGCAAACTTGACGAAGTGTTCTATTAGTATATCGAACAGATATACTGTAAATACTGTAAATTTCCGCGGTTTGTAAACGTTGTTCTAGTGTAAGTCTTTGCATGTTGATTTGCCTAAGTGTACTGCAATAAGGGATCGGCCGAGGCATAGTGGTTAGAACACGCGACTACGCTGCGGGACATCCATGGTTCGATTCCCGTCTCCAGTCATCTACATTTTTATTCAATCACGGCCCCCTCGATGTTGTTGACAGCAACTTCGCAGTATAGTGTCGAGTCAATCGGCATGTCTAGTAAAAGCTTCTCAAACAGAAACGGTCGCATTCGTCCTTAATTAAGTATTTGCCGTTAGTTGTGAATCCAAAATAGAAAGCGTCTTAATTCACGCAACGGGAGAAGCTATCCCATACCTCATTCATGGGGTGTAAAGGGAAATTAAGTTTTTATTTTTTTAACTGCAATAAAACTCAAATATAATTCCTTATACAGTAAACTTTACCGGAAGTTATAGACGTCTAAAAAAATAAAAAACGTAGTTCATAAATTTCAGGCCTGAAGTAATAAAGAATTCCACACGCTTCGGTCTTCTGCGTGTGTTCTCCAGTTAGTCCTACCTGATGATGGCACATCGCCTACCACGTGGTCCTTCCAACGGAGTTTGGGTCTCCCTGCTCTGCGCCGTCCTTCAGGTTCGCCTTCAAACACCTTTCTCGCTGGAGCATTTACATCCATCCTGGCAACATGTCCCAGCCATCGAAGTCGTTGGATTCTGACTCTTTTAGCTACGTCGATGTCGTGGTAAAGCTCATACAGCTCATGGTTCATCCGATGGCGAAACTCGCCTTCGACACAGATAGGTCCATATATTTTTCGGATTACTTTTCTCTCGAATATTCCCAGGTTTTGTATGTCCGTTGTAGTAAGCACTCATGATTCGGCAGCATACAACAGAACAGGTAAGATAAGCACCTGGTATAGCTGTTTCTTAGTATTCCGAGAGAATGTGGTGCCGAAGTCCGTATAAACATCTATTGGCTAGCACTATTCTCCGTTTAATTTCTTGGCTGACGTTATTTTTCTTGTTGACGAAAGAACCGAGGTAGGTAAACTCGTCGACTACCTCAAAAAAATAATTGTCAACGTTCACGGTGCGTCCCCATCGAGAGGAGTCTTTGTTCGTCGAAATCATTATTTTTGTTTTGTCCTCGTTGACCGCTAAACCCATTTTTGCTGACTCCTTTTCTAGTGATGAGAAAACTGCAGTAACATCCCGCAGATTTCGGCCAATGATGTCTATATCATCGGCATAGGCTAGTGGCATGTGGCTCTTGTGGAATATGGTGCCAGACATGTTGACACCAGCCTTTCTCATCACCTTCTCCATAACTATATTAAATAGTGTACAGGACAGGCTATCGCCCTGTCTGAGACCTCTTTCCGTGTTGAATGGTTCAGGCTGATCCTTACCAATCTTAACCGAGGATTTGGTGTTGTCTAAGGTACATTTGCAAAGTCGAATCAGCTTTGCAGGTATACCAAACTCAGACATGGCCTCATAAAGCCTATTCCTTGTCGGAGAGTCGAAGGCAGCTTTGTAGTCGACAAAGAGGTGGTAGGTGTCGATCTGCTTTTCATGGGTTTTTCCAGGATTTGTTGTAAGGTGAATATTTGATCCGTCGTAGATTTGCCAGGTCTAAAGCCGCACTGATATGGTCCAATTAGTTTTTCTACAATTGGCTTTATACGTTCACACAATATGCTTGAAAGGACCTTGTACGCAATTGGTAATAGGCTTATTCCACGGTAGTTCTTACATACACTACGATCTCCTTTCTTGTATATGGGACATAACAGGCTGAGACTCCAATCACCGGGCATGCTCTCCTCTTGCCAGATGTTCTCCATGAGCTGATGCATGCTCCTAATCAGCTCCTCCCCGCCAGCCTTAAACAATTCAGCAGGGAGACCATCGGCTCCAGCAGCTTTGTTGTTTTTAAGGCGGGAGATGGCCACACGTATCTCGCTCTGGCTCGGAGGGGGACAGTAAACACCATCGTCATGGATTGGAGCGGGGTCTTCAGGAGTGGTGTCTGCATCCAAAAAATTTTTAAAATGATTTCTCCATATCCTCAGAACGTTATCCGGGTCCGTCACCAGCTGGCCATCGCTGTCCTTGCAGGAGGGTAACCCTGTTCCACGTATTCTCGCCTTAACTCTCTTGCAGAATTTTCGGGCTTCCCCTCTGCTTCGGAGCAACTCTGTGCACTCATCCTGTATTCAAACCACATAAGTTTTATTTATAGGAATCACAGATTAGTGAAAATTTAAATTTATTTTCAAAAATCTTACCTACGAACGATACTTCTCCAAACACTGTGCCACATGTATCTTTTAAATACTTTGTCAAGGTTGCTCGTAGCGCGCGTATTTGTGTATACCATTTGAAATTGTGTTTGAAGAGGTTTTTGGATGACTGGATAGCTGGATGGCTATAGTTTGGCATGTGTGATAAATCTCGTTCGAATACTTTTTTTTCGTTCGTTTTATTTAAGCAACTGTGGGATTTCATACTCCAATACATGACACACACATACAAACGACGGTATGCTACATACCCAAAGTGTGTGAGTGTATGTGTGTGTGTGTGTGTAAGTAAAACTAAGTATTAGAAATTCTAGGATAAATAAAAAGCTTGTTAGATTGCAATGTTTCTGTGGATTTGTGTAACTTTTAAAGTTGGCTACAATAACAATGTAAAACTAACGCACCTCTTTCTTTCTATGCTGTATGAGGCAACCACCACCAGCCACAGCAGAAGCGGTAGCAGCAACAGTAGTATTTTGATCAAAATGTTGTTTTAAACTTTGAGTCCAGAACAAAATGCAGAGTTAGCACAGACAAAAAAAACAACACCAGATAATAATACAAACACACACACAAAACAAAAAAACCTAAGTAAATACTAGAAACTGCTACGCATTGGAATGGTGTTTGCAATGCAGTTACAACAAAATACACAACTGTTGCAAGAGTACAACCACCAAACTGCTGTAGTAACAGCAGCCTAAAGAAAACGTCCTCAGCACATGATTGTGGCACAAATAGGAAAACGTGAAAATCGTCATCAGTGAGATGCATCAGTTTATATGATTTTTTTTCCTACTCAATTTTGCTCATTTCGATTCGTTTGCTGGTTTTTGTTGTGTGTGTTTTTTTATTTGTTTTGAACAAAAACTTAGCCTTTTAGTTAGTTTGGCATCATGTCTTTTAAAACAACCACCAACACCATTGGCCATGTTGCTGCTGCTTCTGCTTTGTTTGTTATTATGTGGCATCGTGGCAATATAATGGAAATCAAACATCTTTACACCAAACTTAACTACCAATTTACAACATATATTACATGTTACAATAGGCTAAATGTTTTATGATCTCTCTCTCGTTTGACTTGTCTCAAAATGTTTAAGTACCTAAGCGGGTCTATCTAATGGCAACTTATGTACTTTTAGTCTGTAGGTACATACGTTGCTATATAGAAAGTCAAGTAGATTTGTTATTATTATTCGGTTGGTATTGCCACTGCGCTATTATGAGACGGCACAACATCCGTGTAATGTGAGGGACATAAAGGAGTTTGTGTCTTAAGTCTTTTGTTTTGGTGTTTGTAGAATTATTGATTTTGTTGTTAACTTGGCACTAATTAATAGTGAAAAGTGAAATTATGGAAGTTATCGAAATTGTTATTTGAGGGTACTTAAAGACATGTTCAAAAGATAGTTGATGTGGCAAAGGACAAATATGACAGCAGCGATGAAAACTTGATAGCGAAAGGGGGGTACTTTTTTCCCAGTTTAACCTCTTCGGGATCACAATCGTGATAGTATATAAATATATGTACACATATTTACTAAGCTTTGAAGAAATATTTGTAAAAATAGAAAATATTTCCATACTGTGTTGTTCGTGAGACTGTCTTGACTACATCCAATCTAGGCCTTACAGTATTTCTAACTAATCTCTATTTTTGATTATCTGTATATCTTATCTAATGTCTAAAATCTAATTAGATCTATTAAGAATGGTTATATCTTATTAGATCCAGTTAGATTGCTGAAGATCTTATAGTATCTTATTACACCTAATCGTAACTAAAATTTGTACCTGATTTTATTCCATATAATTTTTCTTAGTAGGCATTTCGTGCCCATATGTGCAGATCGAGCAGTTACCTCAATATACTTAACAATTTTCACCGTTCAATTGTAAATTAGTTTTACCCCCACCAGCTGTTACAAACCCTCATCAAATTTTTACGCTTTTCAAATATTTTCTCATATGAAGTCACCACTACATATATAAAATACATTAATTTCCTTTTCCTCCTCACAGCATTAACAAATAAAAACACCCATTAAAACATTACCTATAAATTTTCTCTAAAGTAAACTAAATTTACACCATAAATAAAGCTTAAAATGTAAATTTGTGTGTGTGTTTTTTTCCTCTTTGAAAATTTACATTTCCTGTTTAAATTTTTAGCATTAGTTTTGTTTACATTTTCTCCCCTCAATCCCGCTCACGTGTTCATCCCAATCAGTAGCAAGAAAATTGTGGCTATTAATCAAAAGTCACAACACCTGAAACTTAAATGTCGCAAAATAAAAATACCAGTGAAAAAGATTAATTGCCCTAATCCCTTACAACGCCACGAATGTAACGCTTGAAAGTAGAAGCGATGAGAAGATTTCGAGTGTAAAATTAAGCACTTAAAAGTGTATCCCACACACTAGCCAACACTCAAAGATAAACAAAAAAAAAAAACAATAAAATTTACTATACAAATAACTTAATGCTACATTTCTATAATGTGAGCTATATTTGTCGTACAGAGTAGGTGGGAAAAGACAGGAAACCTAATTAGATTGAGATTTTTTTTGGGATATTATATTTAGTCTGGTCATCGCGTACGCTGATGACGTTGACATCATCGGTCGAAAACTTCGGGATGTGGCTACAGCCTTCTCATGTATACAGAAGGAATCAGCAAAAATGGGCCTAACGGTGAACGAGGACAAAACGAAGTTATTGGTTTCAACGAACAAAGAATCTAATCGTTTGGGAAACTGCGTGAACGTTGACAACTATAATTTCGAGGCTCCGCCATCAACAAAAGTAATAATGTCAGCCTCGAAATCCGGCGAAGAATCCTGCTTGTTAAAACATTGTCCTGCAGTCCAAAAACATTGATATGTCACACATTACGATCGGTCTATAAATGGAGACACAGGAAACAAAAAACCCAATGCACGGGGTCAAGGGGCGTGGCAAAAAAAAATAAAATTTTTTTGAATTCGTTTTTAAATTATCTTTCATTCTAATGGGTGACCGGTAAAACTTTTTTTATTTGTATGAAGTGCGACCCACCTTACTCTATATTGCCCTTATATTGTACATTTTTATTAATTTAAAACAAAAAACTTAAGACACAAACTTGATAGCATGTTGACCTTAACTCAAAATTAAACCTATGTCCATATAAAACACAACAATGGAATGACCAAAATGATGACTTTATTTGTTCACAAAACTTGTTGGCATTTAATGTTTAAAAATTACTTCTGGCATATGGCCTCCGCCACAAATAGTAATCCAAAGATGTCAAATCACTCGAATGAGGTGGCCATTTCACATGTCCATTTCTTGAAACAATTCTGCCACCATACATTTGACTCAACTAAGTAAAGGTATCACGCGCTATATGTCATGTTGTTCCATCTTGTTGGAAAGGTTTCTCCTTCAAATTAAAGACAATGACATGAGGAATACAAAAATTACGAATAATTTCCCTGTATCATCGACACAGGTTACAGATTTAGAAACAAATGAACCGATGACGCCTTTTGCATGTAAACCGCACCAAATATTGATTTTTTTCGCTATGTAATGGAGTCTCAAGAGCCTCATGAGGATTGTGTTCTATCCAAAAACAACAATTCAGCTTATTTACCTACCCGAGGTATCACGTATTCCCTGGGCAATGCCATTGAACATCCGTTCAGTGGTAGCAAATGTGAGAAAGTGCAATGTTGGGTAACCTAAGAGGAATGCTACCACCGTTGTGTCTTAGATAGTAGGTAACAGAAGTTACTGAAGACCCAAGAAACTAGGATCGGGCGCGGTGGCCTAATAAGCCACTCTTCTTAAACAAAACCAATTATTATGAAAACACGAAGAAAAGAAAAACCAAGAGCACCCCAAATGTTGACGACTCCCGCATACGTTATACCTGGACACCTGGAATACCCGAACTCTCTACAGGAAAGGTGCCTCTATCCAACTGGTGGATGTCCTCGACAAATACAAGGTTGACATTACCGCCATACATGAAATGAGATGGACGGGATAGGGATGCACACGACGAAAGAACTATGACATCTTTTACAGCTATCATGCAGAAAGACAGGAATTTCGTTGACCAGAGACTTCGACATCTAGTCTCGCGGTTTTACCCTGTAAGTGATCGAATAGCCACTATTCTCATCAAGGCGAAATATTTTTATATTATGCTGATTTTTGTGCACTCCTCGACGGAACACAAGGACGAGGACATTAAAGATGCATTCTATGAGCGCCAGGAGGAGATATATGACCGCTGCCCTGCACATGATGTTAAAATTGTTGTGGGATATTTTAATGCTAAAATAGGAAAGGATCAGCAGTCGGAAAATTCGTTCTACACAACAACAACTCCTATAACGGATTCAGACTGGTTAGATTCGCGTCGACAAGAAACATTGTAGTGAGTGGAAACAGATTCTCGCATAAAGATATCCACAAGGCAACCTGAATATCACCTGATCAAAAGACGAGAAACCAGATTGATCACGATGGAAGTTACGCACACGATTAAGTAGTGCTAAAAATTATGAGTAAACGCAAAGGAAGCTAGACATCTCAAAGATGCATACTGCCGAGATAGTCAATGTCTACTCCAACCAACTCTCTCAACTACTTTAAACAAACCCCCCTAATTCTGATGTTCCCGACACAAAGTGGTAACACATTGCGAATTCTATAACCACTGCCGCTTCGACCGTACTGGGTTATGACCTCGTTCAGACATGCCTTGGTACGAAGAAGAATGAAATTTCTGTGGAAAAAGATGCTGCATACAGGGAAAAACTGCAGTGGGTGCTGTGACGGAGCTTTGAAATGAAAAGATGAAGGAGGTAACACAGCTGTTCAGGCGGAAAAGGCGTCTATGGAAGGAAAGAGAGAGAGCCAGGATATCAAAAATTACAGGGATAGGGTGAAGCCCGAAAGAACTACCAAAAGGTAAAAAGCAAAGCTTTGGGAACAGTTATTCCCACATGTAAGGACAGGGACGAAAATCTGGTCAATGACACTAAGAGAGTACTGCAAATATAGAGGGAACACTTTCGTTCTCTTCTCTCGTGCCAATCATCGACGACGGCGTAGATTGTCCCCCAACGGGCCAAAACGGAATCAGCACGGCAATCGCAATAATAAAGCTGCGGGAACCGATGGACTTCCGTCAGAGCTTATTAAAGGCGGCGGCAATGAGCTAGCAACATGAATGCACCAGCTCATAAGCACGATTTGGCTCCAGGAATGCATACCCGTTGCTTAAGAAAGGCGATCCAAGCTGGATCAGCCTTTTATCCATCGCATACAAGGTCCTATCTCGTATTTTATGTGGAAGACCCATCCTAGCGAATCTGATTAGACCTTAGCAGTGTGGCTTTAGACCTGGTAAATCCAGCACAGACCAGATATTCACACTACGACATATCCTGTAGAAGACCCAAGGAATGCAGATCGACACCTACAATCTGTTCATCGACGACAAAGCTGCATTCGACAGTCCGATACGACAGAAATTATTAGATGCAATGGCTGAGTTTAGTATCCCTTCGGAGCTGATTGGAATTTGCAGGATGACACTGACTGATACAAAGTCTTCAGTGAAAAAAAGGCAAAAATCTGACTGAGCCATTTTCTACCAAGCGAAGATTTACACAGGAGATAGTCTGTCATGCGATCTCTTTAATGGCGGCCTAGGAGGGAGCGACCATTAACATCGTTGGATGGATCAGGTGAAAAAGCTATTATCCAAACTTGGAGTGACGAACTATCTATGGAGCGCAAAAGATCGAAGCGCATGGAACTCTTTTCAAGGTGCGTCTACTGATGAATAAAATTCTGTTGTTGCTGCTATATAAGTAGGACAACCCCTATTCTCAAAATTTTCCAAATAGTGGATGAGCAGAGGCCGAGTTGCAAAGATAGATGCTGACGTCGCTAAATTCGAGTCTTCTGTCACATTGACATCTATTACCGGCGATGGCTTCTTCTCAACGCACGGTACGGGGTCGATTTGGATTCATATTATCCAAAAGAGCAAATGCGGTCATAAATCGAACCATAGTATTGCGTACTAGCTGCTCTAAATGACGATCATGCGCGCTATAAACTAGACTAAGTACTCTCTATAAAATTCTCGATCAGAACTCGAATGTTGAAAATATATTTTCATGATTTGTAAAATTGTTTCTGGTGGTGTAAGCTTTTGAATGTTGATTTTCCATATTATGCTGGAGAAAACAAGCAAACACACTAGTTATCCCTTATTGAAAGTTTTATACGTCTAAAAAACACTATTTACTTGTTAACATAGCCATTGATCTAAAAATGGGCCTCGTCTCTAAAAATGGGGCATCGTATCTTGTGTCTTTTGCTTAATACCATCCAAAGTTGTATAGAGATCCCCTAATTTTCATTTGAGTATTCTCTCCTGGGTCAAAGGGCCTGATGGGCCCAAATTTAACCTTAGTTTTGGTATTGTAAAGTGTCCAATAAGGCCTTCTTCTACAGTAGTTTATGTGGCAAGCCCATAATATGTATTCTTTTGTTGGACCAATCCAGTTAGCAAACTTTTTCCTATTGCTACACATTCTCACTCTGTACGTAGTATCTAATATAAATAACCAAAATAATGTATTTGAGTATTCATACTTGTGTCAAAGAACCCTTTTTGAACTATACAGGACATTATGGGTCCAACTTCAACCTTAGTTTTTGTATTGTACAAAGTATTTGGGAAGCCGACGTTTTTTGGTCTGACCCATTTAGCACACTTTTGCCTAAAAATACACCTTCCCCCTCCAATGTGTCTTAAGTCTTTTGCTTCACTCCATTACACAAACTACTATAAATACCCACAAATTTATGCAAATGAAATCAAAAGTTTTGGCCACATTGTAGTACATCTTATTTTAATCAGCAACACAGCTAATATACTCACATAAATTACCACCGTAAAATTTCATCAACTCAACGCAAATATTTCTTAAGAAATGTCTTGTTTTTATTTTACTATAAATCTTATTTAAACTGACATTAAATGCATATTTATTTTGGGCTGTATTAGCACCTTCTCCCTCCCCGCCACCATCATAGCAAAGGAAACCAAATCCATTTACTTTTCGGCAGCCAATAAATTTGCATAAATCTTTAGTTTGACTTTAGTGGTGGTTTTGTTTTTCTTCTTCTCGTTGGACGTACATATACTGGTGGTGATACTTATTTTGTTTAAATAATTTTCACACATTTGTTTATTTCAGGAGCTTATGTAATGCGAATCAATGATACTTTTAAATCTTTACCGCCTTATTTTGTGTGTGCGTGTGTGTATGTGTGTTTGTATTATTCCCGCAAGATCGTATATTAAATATAAATTTACTAGTTTTGAGTAAGCTGCACAGTTTAGGCTCTGCCAAGTTTAGGGGGAGAGGGCGGGGGAAATGAAAAATTCGGCAGCCTTCTTTTTGGTTATAGATTTCCATCAAATTGTTGGAGTTTTCCAAAAAACAAAAAGGCTTGAGCTGGTTGGGGTCTTTACATTGTGTTTTTTTTCTGCTTTTTGTTTGTTAAACTAAGTGTATTTTTCATTGGAAAAACTTGTATTTCATAATAATGTTCAGACATATGTGCTGGCGTTTTTCTCATTTTTGCGCCACTGCCAAAGTCTATGTAGTCTATGGTTGGATATCAAACGCTGGCTGTTTTTTTTTCGCATTTAAAACTATTTATGGTTTAATACAGCAGCTGTCGTTCGTACAGTTGCTGGTAGCTTTGATAATATGTCCATACGAACAACAACAACAACAATCATCACCCATAGACACCAAAATACAGCATACCGCAAGCAGCAACAAACGAAACCCAGAGACCAGTGCTACTTACGGCAACACCAATGCAACCGAAAAAAAGGCAGCACTTTTGCGGTTAACTTAGCCATCAGCTTTAACGCCGTCAACGACACCGACATCGCCACCATCACCACCTCCATCGACAGCACCGCCATTGCTACCTTTATGGCATATAGAAAACCATAGTGTTTGGGGAGGGTGAGGGGGAGTATTCAAGTTTTCGGTTATACGAGCTTATCTTAAATGCACGTCTTGTATTACCTTCATTAACCATCATCATCATCAAAAACACATAAATTTTTAAACAATTTAATATAAAACTATTGTTCAAAGTGATGATAAATAACTGCAAAGCGTTAACGGTTGTTTCTACGCTACCTTCAGCTTTTGTTGCCATTCAAAGTGGCATTTGAGTAGCGTCAGTAGCTGCTGGAGTTTTTTTTTTTTGTTGGAGTGTTTGATTTATTCAGGGAAAATGGATGGGATTATTCTGTAAAATTCTAGTGATAAAATTTAATGCAATGGCAGCGCTGTAAATGTAATATAATGTAGCTTACCTCAATTTATTATTAAAAAGGGGACATAATTTCATTTACATGTTTATATAATGCAGCCCTTAAGATAGTCCTTTAAGGATCTGATATTTGAGATGTGCGTACCAAAATTATGCAAGCAGCTAACTTTTAAGATCCTTGAAGTATCATAATTTTAGGCACTTAAGAAAAAAATCCATAGATAAAATAATTTTGTATATAAAGTAACCGAAGGGAAATTGTGTTAGCATATCTATCGTTGTTGTGTCAAGTAGGGGGCTTTTAAATGATCAATCTTTGCTGGAGTTTCAGCATAGACCAAAAAAATGTATGTATGCCCACAATAATTAAACGATGTGGTCAATTCAAAGATCCCATTTCTTAATATCATTCCGTCACCAACCGTTTACCTTATCAAAATGAAGAGTTAAATAACATTCGAGGGGAGCCGACAATGAAAGAAACTTTTTTTGTTTTTCTTTTTAAGATGACTGGAGCCAGGTTTGAACCTGCGATCTCCCGCATGGTAGTCACGTGTTCTAACCACTATGCCACGGTCGGTCCCTTCACAATTTGCACACTTGATGATAAAACTGTTTATTTGCACTACAACTATATTTTACGACAGAGTTCGACGTTACTTTTAGCCTCTCACATCCTTTTTTTGTGTCAATAATTGAGTCCCACATCAATAAGCTGAAAAATGTTGTACTGTGATATCTATCCTTTACTCTTATCGTGCACCTTGTAAATGGTATACAAATCACGAATCATGTACATGCAGCGTTCACCATTCACTGTAATGTTGTTAAGGACTTCGGTATGTAATCCGCACTAAACTGTAATTTTTTTCGGTATCCTTAGAGTAAACATGGATGAATGCAAGGATATTGATGCTTCATTTTAGGATTAGTGTCACTCTAATACCCGCATTTTTCCGTATTTACATGACCATTTAGGTGGAATTGTGCCTACCTGGTGAACCACTTTCATATACTTACTTATTTACTTGAGTGGCCCATTACAACTTACGAACGTAAATTATGAATTAAAGGCCTGAAGTATTAAAGAATTCCGCACGCTTCGGTCTTCCGCGTACGTTCTTCAGTTAGTCCTACCTGATGGATGTGTCAAATGCCACTTGGTTCTTCTAACGATGTTTGGATCTCCCTGAACTGCATCGTCCTTCAGGTTCGCCTTCAAATACCTTTCTCGCTGGAGCATTTACATCCATCCTGGCAACATGTCGCAGCCATCGAAGTCGTTGGATTCTGACTCTTTTAGCTACGTCGATGTCGTGGTAAAGCTCATACTGCTTATAGTTCACCCGATGGCGAAACTCGCCGTCGACACAGATAGGTCCATCTATTTTAGGAGTACTTTACTCTCGATTACTCCCAGGATTTGTAGGTCCTTTGTCGTAAGATCCCACGATTCGGCAGCATCTTCGTATCTCGAAAAAAGGTGGTGCTACTAAAGTGCTGCCAAAATCCGTAAAAACATCTATTGGCTAGCACTATTCTCCGTTTAATTTCTTGGCTGACATTATTTTTCTTATTGACGGAAGATCCAAGGTAGGTAAACTCGTCGACTGCCTCAAAACAATAATTGTCAACTTTCACGGTGCGTCCCCATCGAGAGGACTCTTTGCAGTAACATCCCGCAGATTTCGTCCAATGATGTGTATATCATCGGTATAGGCTAGTGGCATGTGGTTCTTGTGGAATATGTTGCCAGACTTGTTGACACCAGCCTTTCTCATCACCTTCTCCATAACTATATTAAATAGCCTACAGAACAAGCTATCACCTTGCCTAAGACCTCTTTTCGTGTCGAATAGCTCAAGGTGATCCTTACCAATCTTAACCGAGGATTTGGTGTTTTCCAAGGTACATCTGCAAAGTCGAACCAGCTTTGCAGGAATACCAAGCTTAGACATGCCCCATAAAGTCTATTCCTTATCGGAGAGTCGAAAGCAGCTTTGTAGTCGACAAAGAGGTGGTAGGTGTCGATCTACATTTCATGAGTTTTTTTTCCAGGATTTGTCGTAAGGTGAATATTTGATCCGTCGTAGATTTACCAGGTCTAAAGCCGCACTGATATGGTCCATTGAATTTTTCTACAATTGGCTTTGGACGTTTACACAATATGCTCGAGAGGAACTTGTACGAAATTGGTAATAGGCTTATTTCACGGTAGTTCTTACACTCACTACGATCTGCTTTCTTGAATATCGGACATAACAGACTGAGACTATAATCTCCGGGCATAGTCTCCTCCAGTCAAATGTTCTCCACGAGCTGATGTATGCTTCTTATCAGCTCCTCTCCACCTGCCTTAAACAATTCCGCAGGGAGACCATCGGCTCCAGCTGCTTTGTAATTTTTAAGGCAGGATATTGCCACACATATCTCACTCTGGCTCTAAGGTGGAAAGTTAGTACCATCGTCATGGGTTGGAGCGGAGTCTTCTGGAGTGGTGTCCGTATCCAGCAGTTTCCTGAAATATTCTCTCCATATCTTCAGAACGTTATCCGGATCCGTCACTAGCTGGCCATCGCTGTCCTTGCAGGAGGACAACCCTGTTCCACGCATTACCGGCTTAACTCTCTAGTATAATTTTCTGGCTTCCCCTCTACTTCGGAGCAACTCTGTGTACTCATTCTGCCTCTTATGCAGCTCCTTCTAAAAAAACAAATTGCCTCTCGTCTCTTCTCCCTGTGCCGTTCACGCACAGCTCGCCTTGTCATTATGCAGCATCCGTCTCTTTCGTGGCATTGCGACATTCATCTTCGTACCAGGCATATTTTTGAGCAGTGGTCCGCAGTTTACCCATGTTCAGCTTTCGTTGTGCCTGGTTACGTAAGTTTTTCGCCATGCTTAGCCTTGTGTGTACCTTAACTGCGGTAAGGTAGTGATCGGAGTCAATGTTCGCACCGCTGATCACTCGTACGTCAAGAACAGTCGATGCGTGCCTTCAATCGACTACCACGTGATCTATCTGATTCCTCTTTAATTGATCTGAAGATACCCATGTTGTCTAATGAATATTTCTGTGGTTAAATCTAGTGCTGCTAACTATCATATTCCTGGCCGAACCTCTCTCATATATCGTTAGCAAACCTGGAGCTGGGAGTAGGATTTGAAACTTTAATACTTTACCTTTGAATTTTGTGAGGTTGTACATCTTTGTGGAGAATGCGATTTAAAGCTGTTGTGGGTACACTTAAGATGCTAGACCGTTTACGAGTAGAGAGTTTAAGAACATAGCTTGAACAGTTTTAACAAACTCATTTAGATAAACGTCAGGAAAGATAGACATTTGAAAGCAGCATAATTCCGATGTAGCGACTGCCTATTTCAAGCTCATTTCTCTATGCTTTTTGAAAGAGAAACAAAAATATCATTACAATTGGAAGCAGTCAGACTGATTTTTTGTACATATAATACATTTTTGCCAATAACAAATGCGTATAGACAAGTAAAACATAATATAACTATAAAGTATACATATATTTTCAGAATAAAACTTCTTCATTACTTAAGTGCAGCTGAGTTTCTCCCCTTATGTATAATGTTTACTAAACACACCAAAAGTTGTGCCTTAGGCCAATATTTTCCATATATATATGTTATCTACATAAATATATATGTACATATAGATATAGTCTATCAAGCAAGCCATATTTGCCATATATCGTCTCTACTGTTTCCACTTCATAATTTTTGCATTAGTGCTTCTTCATCAAGCTGTCTCTTTAGCTTATCATACATATGTCAACATTAAAGCTTGCTGCTAGTGTTGTTGTTGCCTGAGAAGACCAGCCCACTATCGTGAACATTGAACATATTACACTAACACATGCTTACGCATGTGCAAAAGAAATGCAAGAGGTAGTAGTACAAGAGCTTAAGAATTCCTCTCTCAATTGATAATTACAAGAAGCCCAACCCAATTGCTTATGTACAAATAGCCATTATGCGGATAACAACAACAACAAAAAGGCCAACATGTTTTTCGTCTTAATATTGTAGCTTTTTTATGACGTCGTGGTAATGATGAGAATGACTTCAGAAAATATATAAAAAAAAACGAAACCAGAAGGCCAATGAAACGCAAAACAAAAAGACACTTGTGCATGAGCACATGATTTCTTTCCCCCCTACCATTTCATATAAAACTTTATCAATTTTTTCTTTAAAGAAACTTCTTGGAATAGTGTGCTCGGACACACACACACACGTACTTATATATGCAGATGTTATCTTTAGTTTACCAAAACCAAACTAAGCTATGGCGTCTTTGTTTTATAAGTGTTTGTACATATGCTACACCTATATTTGTATCTATGATGAATTATAATTATCTTGAAGCTTTATACTTTCCTCGTTTGTTATATTTGAGTTGTCTTGCTTTTGCAGTTGCATGTCCATCTTTTCTCCTCTAGAATTATGAATGGACTTTATGTTTTCCTTTGGTTTGTTGTTTGTTTTTTTGGTGTTCGTCATTGCAAACACTCACTTTGGTTGGCTGTTGGCATTTTTTGATGGTTGACTTAGGAAATTATGATGGCGCTTGTAGTTAGTTAATGTAAAGTGTTTACTTTTTCTTCTTATAGCAGTGCAGTTGGTGATTATGGCGACCAGTCACTGATAGTTGGATAATTATAATTACATCCGACATTTTAGGTTGCACAGACATACAAGACAAAGATGTCGACAAATTTAATTTGTTAATTAGATAAATGAATATGGGAGGGAGGTGCCAAGGGTAGAAGAGCGGGCATGTTGCGGGCCCCTTCTCTGCAGCAGCGCTGCGCCCCTGCACGCAAAAAAATTTTGCGTGGAGCTTCGCAGGGGAAAGCAAAATTTGCCGCCAAAGGGCATGTTCTAAGCTGAGGGGGGGGATTGCTAGGCCAAAAATCCATGCCCCCTCATGCTTTTTTTGTCCTAAACAGGACTAATTTCAAGGCCACCATGGCCAATTATCTTTTAATTTCTGGAGGGCGGGGCGATTTTGTTTGGTGTAGGTAGTGGGAATCAGCCCGCCGCGCAGAAATGCTGAAAAAGGAAAAGCTGAAAGGGAAGAAAAAGCATTAGAATCATGAAAGATAAGAAAATGGAACAATACTTACTTAACATGTTGAAACTCCAATGCCTCGGGAACACCTGAAAAGAAAGGAAAGAAGGAAAATGCTGAAATTAAAGAAAAATTAGGAAAATTAGACAAAAAATTGTCTTGACACCTCTATACTTACCAACGTGGAAAAATTATGAATGGTAGAACAGCTGGTAGTCATGTAGTCGATTGTACTACAATGACAGGGTTGTCAGAGGTACAGCGGTTGATTTCAACAGTGCGAAAAACGATGATCGTTATAATAATGAATGTTGAAATTATGAATGAAATTCATTGCCCGGTTTTTTTTTTTCTTCTTTCTAATCCTGATGAAATGTATGTAATGGGTTTAAATCCTAGATATGGTAAAGTGATAATACCGTGCCGGGCTACAAAAAAAAAAAGATAGAGATAGAAAGATTAGATTTTAGAACGGGAAAAAATTATATGAAAGGGACGAACCGCGAAATTTAAAATAAAGTAAGGAATGGGACAAGTAGATGAGTTGGAAATTTCTAAGGGTAATAAAAAGATGGCTGGCGCGGGAAAATATATCCAAGCTGCGCGCAGCGGAACGGCAAAGTAAGATGGAAAAGGGTCCATCAGAAAGTTTATAGATCAACACACGGCCGGACAGCTCAAAGCTAGATTTTTTTCTTTGTGTCGGAAGCAGTATCGGCTAAATAAATAAAATATCAAAAGAACATTTTCTTAAAAGAAAAAAAACATTAGAATTTGGTGACGCAAAATAAAGGCAAAAAAATAAATTAACAATAGAATAACAATATTAAATTAATTAGAGGTATGTTAGTGCCCGTGATGTGATGTGTGTAAATATTAAAAATACATGTTCCACAGGTTACCCTGGGTCTAAATTGCCGCATCCGACCAAAACCACCGAGCAAAAAAAAAACCTTGGGGCCAATTCAAAATCTTTATACATGGGATACCAGGTAACCTCTAATTTAATTATAAAAATAAAGTTCTTGCTCATACCGAGCGTTGGCAAATAAGCCCGGAATTGGGCAAATGCTTAGGCCGTCTGATAAGGGAAGAGCCTGCATACAAATGGAGGAACTGAATGAATAAAATTGAGAAAAATGGAAAATTAAAGAAACCCACAGAAAATAGATAAAAAAAAGTCTAAAATATATATATAATATAAAAAAAAATAGCTTTAAGTTTATGTTATATGTTTGTGTGTGTTTATTTATAATATTTTTTTTAAAGACGTGTAAATGAAACAAAATAAGCTGTTTTTAAGCTGCAATTTGGTAAAAAAAAAGAGGAAATTATATAATTTGTCCACTGAGGCCTCGCCTGCAATTACGCCCGAAGAGAAGTTTTAATTAAAACCGCTGAAAAACCACTTTAAGGAGCTCCTTCAAGTCAGGTCAGGCAGATTCTTAAAATAGAAAAAAAAAAGAAAATTAAATAAAAAAAATTAGTAGTCTCTAAATCAGGGTTTAATTATAGAGTAGGGTCAAGGTGTTTGATATTTTAGTAAGAATAATAGTGATTAAATCAGCTTAAAGAAGTATTTCGTTTCGTAATTATAATAGTAATTTAGGTTAGGTATAAAAAAAAATCATATTTTTTTAATGTTTATTTTTTTTGATTTTATTCTAATTAATGATTATTTTTTATGTTAATTGATGTTGATTGTTGTATCGATTTTAGTGTTTTATTATTTTTTGTGCAGAGTTTGTTTTTTTATGTAATGTTTTAAATATAAATTGACAAAAATGATAGCGATTGCCTAAGAAGCTTAAATGGGGTGGTAATGTGAAAAGGTAAGGAGAAGTGCGAGCGGGTTTAAGGGGTCCCAGCGAACGAAGGGTCATCTTCGGGACCAAGGCAGGGAAAGGGCGGTTAGAGGCAACATCTTCCTCTCACTCTCGATGTTCTATGTTTGTGTTCAAGTGTTTGTGTTTGTGTTCAACTTTATTTGTAACGTCCGTCCGGCTAGGGTAATGGGTTGGGATTCACACCCGACGAAAAGCCGACCGAGCTAGTCACGAGCCGAATTACCCTAGTGCTTTTGCGGCACGTAACAATATGGCGCCCAATGAAAAAAGAAAAGACTTAACGTCTGTAAAATTGATATTGTGCAATACATCTAAGCATAAGACAATAGATAATTAGGGATAGAAATAGTTAAACGTTGTTTTTGGCTATTATCTAAGAAATATTGTCTGTTTTGTCTATAGCCGTTCCACAGAAGCTGCGGAAGCTGTAGTATAGACAAATCTAACAATTATTTTTGAAGATTTTACGAAAAAACATCGCCAAGTGCAATATAGACATTAGGATAGCATAAGAGTTTGTGAATGTTAACCTTATTTGTATTCGATGTCTATAGTTTTTGTATTTCATGTAAAGTAGTTTTGTTTTGTCGTCTAGGTAGTGGAGCAGTGACGAGCCAGCGCGATAGCCGCTCAAGATGGTGTCTTGGGGACGGAAGTATGGCAAGGCTGTTTCACTGGCCTTTGAATGTGTGTTTGTGAAGTGTTGTTTTTGTTTCAAAGCACGTACCTAGATTAGGGAATATAGTTTCAGTTTGTTTTTAAATATATCGTTTATAGAACATCATGAGAGTGCTCATAAGTGAGAGCCTAAAAATATAAAATAAAAATAAAACCGCATGCATACCGCCGTTCACATTTACCACCCCTAAAATGAAATATTATAATATCAAAGTTTTGAATCCGAATCGAAGTTCAGCGCTTTAAATTTTTATTTTGGTATCTTGTCATTTTTTGTTGTCAACGTATTAAGGTTAAAGTAGTTTTTTTTTTGGTTATTTTGTTCATGAATTGTTTAAGTTTTGTTATGCTGTCAAACTAGCGAATGTTTGTTAGGAATTGCTGTTAAAATTTAAAGCAGTCTTTTTTAATTTAAATTTATAGTGCGATTAAGTTTTTTTTTTATTAGTATACTTGTATTTTTTATAGTGAGAAATTATTTGAAAAAAAATTAAATTGTCTGTTTTCGAAATTTTTGTTATGAGTGCCGGAACGCGGTCTCAGGTTAGAAAACGAAATAGAAACCCGGATTTTGATTTGAACCGTTCGATTCAACCGACTGTACCTAAAATCTGTAGAATCTTTGAAAACAGGGCAGCTATGTCATTAACCGAGCAAGGGTTACCTGTGCCTTCATTCATGGACTTGTCCACAACTTTAATGACCGGTGGTCAAGGAACCAATGTTCCAACTGGACCAGCCAATGGCGCTCCAACAATCGCCAATGGAAATATTGTAAGAGAACCCGTGGGTCAAGAAAATGTAACTGCATGTCCTCCATCCAATGTGTTACATGATCAAATTAGGACAATGCAAGAAGAAATGGGCGGCATGAAACAACTCATAGGAAGTCTTACGCAAGCTGTTCGTGACTTAATGAAAATGAATACGAAAACGTCGGAGAATGGGACAGGTCACCAATTACCAACCAATAATAGTTCACAAGGCGATAGCTTACCCATGTTAAGTCGGGATAATGGTCCGACCGAAAATGCTTTGGGTCATGTTAACCCTTCCATTCCTCGTAGTTTAGCCTCTAGTGAACCATTCGTCCCCATGATTAGCAACATGCAAAATTATTATCCTAATGGAAATCAGATAAGGATTAGAATCGATAAATTAGGTATAAAATTTGATGGCAATAACTCACGATTGAGGGTAGATGACTTTATTTTCCGGCTAGAACATATGCAGGCTCAATATGGAATACCATGGGCCGAAATCATGCGAGATTTTCACCTTCTTCTTTCGGATCAGGCAGAGCAGTGGTATTGGTTGTATTTACAGGAACGAATTTCGACTGATTGGCCAAGTCTTAGACATGCACTGCTCGGCAAGTATCAAACCGTACGGTCTAATTTTGAACTTATTAGAGATTTGTCCGAGAGAAAGCAACAGGCGAATGAAACCATAGATTCGTATTTCCACATAATGGGACAATTGCGTTCTAAATTGCTGCAACAGATATCTGAATACGACATGATCAAAATATTAAAAAGAAATGTTAAAGAGAGCTTGGGGAGAATTATTTACCCGATGAACGTGTCTTCTGTCGAACAACTCAGAATCGAATGTAATGAGGCCGAAAGGAACTTTCCGAGAAGTTGTGCTAGGAGTGTACAACTGCCTGCCCAGCCAGTTCGCCAGCCCAGATTGGTCAACGAGGTCTATGCTGTAGATGAGGATGAGTTTCCAGATTTTGAAGATTCACATCCGATACCAACAGAAGTGGATGCACTGCAAATGGGTCAGCGTCCAAAAACCTCCATTAAATGCTGGAATTGCAATGCAACTGGCCACGTTTTTATGGATTGCCCTTCCACAGAGAGGGCATTATTCTGTTACAGATGTGGTAAGCCGGGGACCATAACGCCCAAATGTTCTCATTGCAACCCGGGAAACTCTCACAGGGGCGTGGGAACGACGGGGGGCCCACGTCGGACCGAGAACTCCGCAGCACCAACATCGGGGTAAAAATTTTGAAGCCATCTAAAAATAATATAAAAAGGATTAATAAGGCTAATAATATAAATCATTTTACAGAATATAACCCCCAAATGAGACACTATATTTCAGAGGAAGTTAGGAGACTAAATTATGAGAAGGTTAGAGCCAGAATATTTAATAATAATGATAATTACAAACCAATTTCGAAAAGAATAATAAAATTAAGAGAAAAATTTGCTGAACGCCGTAAAAATAGAAAGTTTATGATTGAATCAATAATAAGATATGAAAATAAGAGCAAAGACCCTAGAATTTTTGCAAAAGTCTACATTGAGGGTACTGAAATAGAAGGATTATTAGATTCAGGAGCGTCAGTAAGTGTGCTTGGAAGGAATTGTAGGGAATTTATCCAAAAATTGGGCCTCAATATTCAACATTTGTTGACCAATGTGAAAACTGCCAGTGGTCAGCAACATCGAATATTAGGAAAAGTAAAAATATCCATAAAGTACAAGGAACAGCAACATGAAATGTTACTGTATCTTTGTCCTGACTTGGAACAAACGTTATATTTAGGTATCGATTTTTGGAGGGCATTTGGATTAGCTCCGGACGTGGTAGGAATTGAAGAAATTGATATGCAGAAAATAGAAAAAGATTTTGTAGATGAAAACACAGATTATAGATTAAAACCTCACGAATTAGATGAAAATCAGAAAAACAGCTTAAATGATGCTATAAAAACTTTTAAAAATTTTGAACAACATGGTTTGGGAAAGACATCAGTAGAAAAGCATAGCATAAAACTGGTCGAGGGAACCGTCCCAGTAAAGGACCGATATTACCCTATTTCTCCAGCAGTTCAGGAAATAGTTTACCAGGAAATTGATATGATGCTCGCCCTAAATGTTATAGAATTGAGCGAAAGCCCCTGGAGCCATCGGACCACAGTCGTTCGAAAGCCTGGAAAAAACCGTTTTTGCTTGGATGCCCGAAAGCTAAATAAGGTAACGGTGAAGGACGCTTACCCTTTGCAAAACATCGACGGTATATTGAGTCGGATCGACGAAACTCACTACATAAGCAGCGTTGATCTCAAGTACGCCTTTTGGCAAATAGAACTTGATGAAGAAAGCAAACCATATACCGCGTTTACTGTGGCAGGCCGGCCTTTATACCAATTTCGTGTTATGCCCTTCGGCCTCTGTAACGCGGCTCAGAGACTCTGTCGCTTGATGGATAAAATTATCCCAACGAGACTAAAAGACAACGTTTTTGTTTATTTAGACGATTTATTGGTTATTTCTAGCACATTTGAGGAGCATATTAAATTATTAAAAGAAGTTGCATGTTGTCTAAAAGAAGCTAATTTAACTATTGGATTAAAAAAGTCTAAATTTTGTTTTCAAGAATTGAAATACCTGGGATTTATTATCGGTGGAGGAAATTTAAAAACAGATCCTGATAAAGTAATCGCAATTAGAAATATAAAATTACCTAAAACCACGCGAGAAGTACGAAGTTTTCTCGGAACGGCAGGATGGTATAGGCGGTTCATTAAGGATTTTGCTAGCATAACAGCTCCTTTGACCGATACTTTAAAAAAATCGAAAAAGTTTTCAATGACCGCAGAAGCTTCAGAATCTTTCGAAAAATTAAAAAAGGCTTTGACGTCCGCCCCAGTTTTGCGTCATGCTGATTTTTCGAAAAGATTTTACATCCAATGTGACGCCTCAGACTATGGCATTGGGGCGGTACTATATCAACTAAACGCCAAAGGTGAAGAACACCCGATTGCTTTCTACTCTCAGAAGCTCAATGCCTGTCAAAAAAATTATACCGTAACGGAAAAAGAATGCCTTGCAGCCGTGTTGGCTATAAGAAAATTTAGACCATATGTCGAACTAATGCCGTTTACTGTAATTACCGATCATGCCAGCCTAAAATGGCTCATGACATTAAAAGACTTGTCCGGAAGATTAGCTCGATGGTCACTCCAACTTCAGGCCTTTGATTTCGATATCGAACATCGAAAGGGATCAGAGAACGTAGTTGCAGACATGTTGTCGAGAGCACCCCATCTAAGTATCGAAGAAGTTTTGAGGGAAGAGTTGTTGGATTTTGAGACGGTAGAGTTCGAGTCAGACGAATATAAAGAATTAATGAAAAAAATCGTAGATAATTCTGAAAAATTGCCCGATCTTAAGGTGGAAGATGGTATGATCTTTAAAAAAACAAATTTCGATCGTGATCTCGGCGAGATTTGCTGGAAATTATGGGTACCAGCTAATCTGACAAGTACCATAATCGAAAAAGCTCATTCTCCAAACATAGCCACCCATGGTGGAATGACCAAAACACTTGAAAGAATAAAGAGATACTTCTATTGGCCTAGAATGAGACATCAAGTTCAAGAATTTGTTCGATCTTGTCAAAAGTGTAAGGAAATTAAGCCAGCGAATCAGAATTTAATGCCTGAAATCGGACAGGAGGTAATTACTGAGCGTCCATTTCAAAAACTTTATATAGACTTTTTGGGCAAATATCCACGGTCGAAAAGCGGTAATAGTTACATATTCATTGTTGTGGATCACTTTACAAAATTTACCTTTTTGAAAGCTATGAGAGAGGCTACTACCGATAACGTCATTCAATTTTTGGTAAATGAAATTTTTCATAAATTTGGAGTACCAGAGGTGATCCACAGCGATAATGGAAGCCAGTTTGTCTCAAAAAGTTTCATTAAAATGATTGAAACGTACAAAATTCAGCATTTGAAAACCGCATTTTATTCGCCCCAATCAAACGCTTCAGAAAGAGTGAATCAGTCTGTCCTTGTTGCCATTAGAGCTTATCTTGAGGAGGATCACAGAGATTGGGACCTCTATATCTCAGAAATTGAATGTGCTCTAAGAACTTCGGTACATTCTGCGACTGGTGTGACTCCGTTCTTTGCCCTTTTCGGATACCATATGTTCACGAGTGGAAGTGATTATAAACTGGCCCGAAAACTCTCGTCTTTGACAGACCATGAGATAACTCATTTAGACAAACAAGATAAAATGGAATTGATTCGGGAAAAGATTAGGAAAAACATGCACCAAGCTTACGAAAAGAGTGCCGAGAGGTATAATAAAAGAGCTCGTTGCATTAAATTCATACCCGGACAGGAAGTATACCGACGAAATACTATTCTAAGTGATTTCGAGAAAAACCGCAACGCTAAATTTTGCAAAAAATTTGTAAAATGTAGAGTACTTCGACCTGTCGGTAATAATATGTATGAGCTAGAGAACCTTCAGGGTAAATCCATTGGCGTGTATCACGCAAAAGACATTAAGTTATGAAAACAAGTGCAATATTTTAATATAGGATAGTAATAAAAGTGCAATATTAGGTTTAAGAACACTAAAATCAATAGATTTAAGAGTGATCGTCCTAATATGTGCAATTCAATTACGAGTACCTGATTAAAATGTGCAATATTGTAATTATACACTTAAATGTTTGTTTCGTTAGTAATTATACACCCTTGGATTAATTATTTTGAATATTAATACACCCTCCGTGATTATACACTTAAATGTCTCGTTTCGTCCTAATTATACACCCTACCCTGTTTAGTTAAACTTCTGTAATATCTCTCTAACGCGCTATTAATGACTCACCTGTGTAGATCTTAACATGTTAATCCACGTCTTATATGTATGAGGTGAGGTTAGGTTAACTCGGCAGCCACGTTCCACTCAGCTAACTTGGGTCCTAGTAAAAGTCTCCCGGATGATCAAATCTGTAAAGAAAGGAGAGCAACACACCACAAAGTAAATGCTTATATGAAGGGCAAAAGCAAAATACTTCCCTAACGGTTAGATCTATGCCCGGCTACAAAGATCTCAGGGTGTGGGAGTTCCCCACGTTTGGCGACGTTTCCAATCCGAATACAACCCGCACACCGGTCCTGTCATCAAGAGTTCGCCAGGCCCGGAGTTTTGTTGCGGGCCCCTTCTCTGCAGCAGCGCTGCGCCCCTGCACGCAAAAAAATTTTGCGTGGAGCTTCGCAGGGGAAAGCGAAATTTGCCGCCAAAGGGCATGTTCTAAGCTGCTTTTTTTGTCATGCTTTTTTTGTCCTAAACAGGACTAATTTCAAGGCCACCATGGCCAATTATCTTTTAATTTCTGGAGGGCGGGGCGATTTTGTTTGGTGTAGGTAGTGGGAATCAGCCCGCCGCGCAGAAATGCTGAAAAAGGAAAAGCTGAAAGGGAAGAAAAAGCATTAGAATCATGAAAGATAAGAAAATGGAACAATACTTACTTAACATGTTGAAACTCCAATGCCTCGGGAACACCTGAAAAGAAAGGAAAGAAGGAAAATGCTGAAATTAAAGAAAAATTAGGAAAATTAGACAAAAAATTGTCTTGACACCTCTATACTTACCAACGTGGAAAAATTATGAATGGTAAAACAGCTGGTAGTCATGTAGTCGATTGTACTACAATGACAGGGTTGTCAGAGGTACAGCGGTTGATTTCAACAGTGCGAAAAACGATGATCGTTATAATAATGAATGTTGAAATTATGAATGAAATTCATTGCCCGGTTTTTTTTTTTCTTCTTTCTAATCCTGATGAAATGTATGTAATGGGTTTAAATCCTAGATATGGTAAAGTGATAATACCGTGCCGGGCTACAAAAAAAAAAAGATAGAGATAGAAAGATTAGATTTTAGAACGGGAAAAAATTATATGAAAGGGACGAACCGCGAAATTTAAAATAAAGTAAGGAATGGGACAAGTAGATGAGTTGGAAATTTCTAAGGGTAATAAAAAGATGGCTGGCGCGGGAAAATATATCCAAGCTGCGCGCAGCGGAACGGCAAAGTAAGATGGAAAAGGGTCCATCAGAAAGTTTATAGATCAACACACGGCCGGACAGCTCAAAGCTAGATTTTTTTCTTTGTGTCGGAAGCAGTATCGGCTAAATAAATAAAATATCAAAAGAACATTTTCTTAAAAGAAAAAAAACATTAGAATTTGGTGACGCAAAATAAAGGCAAAAAAATAAATTAACAATAGAATAACAATATTAAATTAATTAGAGGTATGTTAGTGCCCGTGATGTGATGTGTGTAAATATTAAAAATACATGTTCCACAGGTTACCCTGGGTCTAAATTGCCGCATCCGACCAAAACCACCGAGCAAAAAAAAAACCTTGGGGCCAATTCAAAATCTTTATACATGGGATACCAGGTAACCTCTAATTTAATTATAAAAATAAAGTTCTTGCTCATACCGAGCGTTGGCAAATAAGCCCGGAATTGGGCAAATGCTTAGGCCGTCTGATAAGGGAAGAGCCTGCATACAAATGGAGGAACTGAATGAATAAAATTGAGAAAAATGGAAAATTAAAGAAACCCACAGAAAATAGATAAAAAAAAGTCTAAAATATATATATAATATAAAAAAAAATAGCTTTAAGTTTATGTTATATGTTTGTGTGTGTTTATTTATAATATTTTTTTTAAAGACGTGTAAATGAAACAAAATAAGCTGTTTTTAAGCTGCAATTTGGTAAAAAAAAAGAGGAAATTATATAATTTGTCCACTGAGGCCTCGCCTGCAATTACGCCCGAAGAGAAGTTTTAATTAAAACCGCTGAAAAACCACTTTAAGGAGCTCCTTCAAGTCAGGTCAGGCAGATTCTTAAAATAGAAAAAAAAAGAAAATTAAATAAAAAAAATTAGTAGTCTCTAAATCAGGGTTTAATTATAGAGTAGGGTCAAGGTGTTTGATATTTTAGTAAGAATAATAGTGATTAAATCAGCTTAAAGAAGTATTTCGTTTCGTAATTATAATAGTAATTTAGGTTAGGTATAAAAAAAAATCATATTTTTTTAATGTTTATTTTTTTTGATTTTATTCTAATTAATGATTATTTTTTATGTTAATTGATGTTGATTGTTGTATCGATTTTAGTGTTTTATTATTTTTTGTGCAGAGTTTGTTTTTTTATGTAATGTTTTAAATATAAATTGACAAAAATGATAGCGATTGCCTAAGAAGCTTAAATGGGGTGGTAATGTGAAAAGGTAAGGAGAAGTGCGAGCGGGTTTAAGGGGTCCCAGCGAACGAAGGGTCATCTTCGGGACCAAGGCAGGGAAAGGGCGGTTAGAGGCAACATCTTCCTCTCACTCTCGATGTTCTATGTTTGTGTTCAAGTGTTTGTGTTTGTGTTCAACTTTATTTGTAACGTCCGTCCGGCTAGGGTAATGGGTTGGGATTCACACCCGACGAAAAGCCGACCGAGCTAGTCACGAGCCGAATTACCCTAGTGCTTTTGCGGCACGTAACAATATGGCGCCCAATGAAAAAAGAAAAGACTTAACGTCTGTAAAATTGATATTGTGCAATACATCTAAGCATAAGACAATAGATAATTAGGGATAGAAATAGTTAAACGTTGTTTTTGGCTATTATCTAAGAAATATTGTCTGTTTTGTCTATAGCCGTTCCACAGAAGCTGCGGAAGCTGTAGTATAGACAAATCTAACAATTATTTTTGAAGATTTTACGAAAAAACATCGCCAAGTGCAATATAGACATTAGGATAGCATAAGAGTTTGTGAATGTTAACCTTATTTGTATTCGATGTCTATAGTTTTTGTATTTCATGTAAAGTAGTTTTGTTTTGTCGTCTAGGTAGTGGAGCAGTGACGAGCCAGCGCGATAGCCGCTCAAGATGGTGTCTTGGGGACGGAAGTATGGCAAGGCTGTTTCACTGGCCTTTGAATGTGTGTTTGTGAAGTGTTGTTTTTGTTTCAAAGCACGTACCTAGATTAGGGAATATAGTTTCAGTTTGTTTTTAAATATATCGTTTATAGAACATCATGAGAGTGCTCATAAGTGAGAGCCTAAAAATATAAAATAAAAATAAAACCGCATGCATACCGCCGTTCACATTTACCACCCCTAAAATGAAATATTATAATATCAAAGTTTTGAATCCGAATCGAAGTTCAGCGCTTTAAATTTTTATTTTGGTATCTTGTCATTTTTTGTTGTCAACGTATTAAGGTTAAAGTAGTTTTTTTTTTGGTTATTTTGTTCATGAATTGTTTAAGTTTTGTTATGCTGTCAAACTAGCGAATGTTTGTTAGGAATTGCTGTTAAAATTTAAAGCAGTCTTTTTTAATTTAAATTTATAGTGCGATTAAGTTTTTTTTTTATTAGTATACTTGTATTTTTTATAGTGAGAAATTATTTGAAAAAAAATTAAATTGTCTGTTTTCGAAATTTTTGTTATGAGTGCCGGAACGCGGTCTCAGGTTAGAAAACGAAATAGAAACCCGGATTTTGATTTGAACCGTTCGATTCAACCGACTGTACCTAAAATCTGTAGAATCTTTGAAAACAGGGCAGCTATGTCATTAACCGAGCAAGGGTTACCTGTGCCTTCATTCATGGACTTGTCCACAACTTTAATGACCGGTGGTCAAGGAACCAATGTTCCAACTGGACCAGCCAATGGCGCTCCAACAATCGCCAATGGAAATATTGTAAGAGAACCCGTGGGTCAAGAAAATGTAACTGCATGTCCTCCATCCAATGTGTTACATGATCAAATTAGGACAATGCAAGAAGAAATGGGCGGCATGAAACAACTCATAGGAAGTCTTACGCAAGCTGTTCGTGACTTAATGAAAATGAATACGAAAACGTCGGAGAATGGGACAGGTCACCAATTACCAACCAATAATAGTTCACAAGGCGATAGCTTACCCATGTTAAGTCGGGATAATGGTCCGACCGAAAATGCTTTGGGTCATGTTAACCCTTCCATTCCTCGTAGTTTAGCCTCTAGTGAACCATTCGTCCCCATGATTAGCAACATGCAAAATTATTATCCTAATGGAAATCAGATAAGGATTAGAATCGATAAATTAGGTATAAAATTTGATGGCAATAACTCACGATTGAGGGTAGATGACTTTATTTTCCGGCTAGAACATATGCAGGCTCAATATGGAATACCATGGGCCGAAATCATGCGAGATTTTCACCTTCTTCTTTCGGATCAGGCAGAGCAGTGGTATTGGTTGTATTTACAGGAACGAATTTCGACTGATTGGCCAAGTCTTAGACATGCACTGCTCGGCAAGTATCAAACCGTACGGTCTAATTTTGAACTTATTAGAGATTTGTCCGAGAGAAAGCAACAGGCGAATGAAACCATAGATTCGTATTTCCACATAATGGGACAATTGCGTTCTAAATTGCTGCAACAGATATCTGAATACGACATGATCAAAATATTAAAAAGAAATGTTAAAGAGAGCTTGGGGAGAATTATTTACCCGATGAACGTGTCTTCTGTCGAACAACTCAGAATCGAATGTAATGAGGCCGAAAGGAACTTTCCGAGAAGTTGTGCTAGGAGTGTACAACTGCCTGCCCAGCCAGTTCGCCAGCCCAGATTGGTCAACGAGGTCTATGCTGTAGATGAGGATGAGTTTCCAGATTTTGAAGATTCACATCCGATACCAACAGAAGTGGATGCACTGCAAATGGGTCAGCGTCCAAAAACCTCCATTAAATGCTGGAATTGCAATGCAACTGGCCACGTTTTTATGGATTGCCCTTCCACAGAGAGGGCATTATTCTGTTACAGATGTGGTAAGCCGGGGACCATAACGCCCAAATGTTCTCATTGCAACCCGGGAAACTCTCACAGGGGCGTGGGAACGACGGGGGGCCCACGTCGGACCGAGAACTCCGCAGCACCAACATCGGGGTAAAAATTTTGAAGCCATCTAAAAATAATATAAAAAGGATTAATAAGGCTAATAATATAAATCATTTTACAGAATATAACCCCCAAATGAGACACTATATTTCAGAGGAAGTTAGGAGACTAAATTATGAGAAGGTTAGAGCCAGAATATTTAATAATAATGATAATTACAAACCAATTTCGAAAAGAATAATAAAATTAAGAGAAAAATTTGCTGAACGCCGTAAAAATAGAAAGTTTATGATTGAATCAATAATAAGATATGAAAATAAGAGCAAAGACCCTAGAATTTTTGCAAAAGTCTACATTGAGGGTACTGAAATAGAAGGATTATTAGATTCAGGAGCGTCAGTAAGTGTGCTTGGAAGGAATTGTAGGGAATTTATCCAAAAATTGGGCCTCAATATTCAACATTTGTTGACCAATGTGAAAACTGCCAGTGGTCAGCAACATCGAATATTAGGAAAAGTAAAAATATCCATAAAGTACAAGGAACAGCAACATGAAATGTTACTGTATCTTTGTCCTGACTTGGAACAAACGTTATATTTAGGTATCGATTTTTGGAGGGCATTTGGATTAGCTCCGGACGTGGTAGGAATTGAAGAAATTGATATGCAGAAAATAGAAAAAGATTTTGTAGATGAAAACACAGATTATAGATTAAAACCTCACGAATTAGATGAAAATCAGAAAAACAGCTTAAATGATGCTATAAAAACTTTTAAAAATTTTGAACAACATGGTTTGGGAAAGACATCAGTAGAAAAGCATAGCATAAAACTGGTCGAGGGAACCGTCCCAGTAAAGGACCGATATTACCCTATTTCTCCAGCAGTTCAGGAAATAGTTTACCAGGAAATTGATATGATGCTCGCCCTAAATGTTATAGAATTGAGCGAAAGCCCCTGGAGCCATCGGACCACAGTCGTTCGAAAGCCTGGAAAAAACCGTTTTTGCTTGGATGCCCGAAAGCTAAATAAGGTAACGGTGAAGGACGCTTACCCTTTGCAAAACATCGACGGTATATTGAGTCGGATCGACGAAACTCACTACATAAGCAGCGTTGATCTCAAGTACGCCTTTTGGCAAATAGAACTTGATGAAGAAAGCAAACCATATACCGCGTTTACTGTGGCAGGCCGGCCTTTATACCAATTTCGTGTTATGCCCTTCGGCCTCTGTAACGCGGCTCAGAGACTCTGTCGCTTGATGGATAAAATTATCCCAACGAGACTAAAAGACAACGTTTTTGTTTATTTAGACGATTTATTGGTTATTTCTAGCACATTTGAGGAGCATATTAAATTATTAAAAGAAGTTGCATGTTGTCTAAAAGAAGCTAATTTAACTATTGGATTAAAAAAGTCTAAATTTTGTTTTCAAGAATTGAAATACCTGGGATTTATTATCGGTGGAGGAAATTTAAAAACAGATCCTGATAAAGTAATCGCAATTAGAAATATAAAATTACCTAAAACCACGCGAGAAGTACGAAGTTTTCTCGGAACGGCAGGATGGTATAGGCGGTTCATTAAGGATTTTGCTAGCATAACAGCTCCTTTGACCGATACTTTAAAAAAATCGAAAAAGTTTTCAATGACCGCAGAAGCTTCAGAATCTTTCGAAAAATTAAAAAAGGCTTTGACGTCCGCCCCAGTTTTGCGTCATGCTGATTTTTCGAAAAGATTTTACATCCAATGTGACGCCTCAGACTATGGCATTGGGGCGGTACTATATCAACTAAACGCCAAAGGTGAAGAACACCCGATTGCTTTCTACTCTCAGAAGCTCAATGCCTGTCAAAAAAATTATACCGTAACGGAAAAAGAATGCCTTGCAGCCGTGTTGGCTATAAGAAAATTTAGACCATATGTCGAACTAATGCCGTTTACTGTAATTACCGATCATGCCAGCCTAAAATGGCTCATGACATTAAAAGACTTGTCCGGAAGATTAGCTCGATGGTCACTCCAACTTCAGGCCTTTGATTTCGATATCGAACATCGAAAGGGATCAGAGAACGTAGTTGCAGACATGTTGTCGAGAGCACCCCATCTAAGTATCGAAGAAGTTTTGAGGGAAGAGTTGTTGGATTTTGAGACGGTAGAGTTCGAGTCAGACGAATATAAAGAATTAATGAAAAAAATCGTAGATAATTCTGAAAAATTGCCCGATCTTAAGGTGGAAGATGGTATGATCTTTAAAAAAACAAATTTCGATCGTGATCTCGGCGAGATTTGCTGGAAATTATGGGTACCAGCTAATCTGACAAGTACCATAATCGAAAAAGCTCATTCTCCAAACATAGCCACCCATGGTGGAATGACCAAAACACTTGAAAGAATAAAGAGATACTTCTATTGGCCTAGAATGAGACATCAAGTTCAAGAATTTGTTCGATCTTGTCAAAAGTGTAAGGAAATTAAGCCAGCGAATCAGAATTTAATGCCTGAAATCGGACAGGAGGTAATTACTGAGCGTCCATTTCAAAAACTTTATATAGACTTTTTGGGCAAATATCCACGGTCGAAAAGCGGTAATAGTTACATATTCATTGTTGTGGATCACTTTACAAAATTTACCTTTTTGAAAGCTATGAGAGAGGCTACTACCGATAACGTCATTCAATTTTTGGTAAATGAAATTTTTCATAAATTTGGAGTACCAGAGGTGATCCACAGCGATAATGGAAGCCAGTTTGTCTCAAAAAGTTTCATTAAAATGATTGAAACGTACAAAATTCAGCATTTGAAAACCGCATTTTATTCGCCCCAATCAAACGCTTCAGAAAGAGTGAATCAGTCTGTCCTTGTTGCCATTAGAGCTTATCTTGAGGAGGATCACAGAGATTGGGACCTCTATATCTCAGAAATTGAATGTGCTCTAAGAACTTCGGTACATTCTGCGACTGGTGTGACTCCGTTCTTTGCCCTTTTCGGATACCATATGTTCACGAGTGGAAGTGATTATAAACTGGCCCGAAAACTCTCGTCTTTGACAGACCATGAGATAACTCATTTAGACAAACAAGATAAAATGGAATTGATTCGGGAAAAGATTAGGAAAAACATGCACCAAGCTTACGAAAAGAGTGCCGAGAGGTATAATAAAAGAGCTCGTTGCATTAAATTCATACCCGGACAGGAAGTATACCGACGAAATACTATTCTAAGTGATTTCGAGAAAAACCGCAACGCTAAATTTTGCAAAAAATTTGTAAAATGTAGAGTACTTCGACCTGTCGGTAATAATATGTATGAGCTAGAGAACCTTCAGGGTAAATCCATTGGCGTGTATCACGCAAAAGACATTAAGTTATGAAAACAAGTGCAATATTTTAATATAGGATAGTAATAAAAGTGCAATATTAGGTTTAAGAACACTAAAATCAATAGATTTAAGAGTGATCGTCCTAATATGTGCAATTCAATTACGAGTACCTGATTAAAATGTGCAATATTGTAATTATACACTTAAATGTTTGTTTCGTTAGTAATTATACACCCTTGGATTAATTATTTTGAATATTAATACACCCTCCGTGATTATACACTTAAATGTCTCGTTTCGTCCTAATTATACACCCTACCCTGTTTAGTTAAACTTCTGTAATATCTCTCTAACGCGCTATTAATGACTCACCTGTGTAGATCTTAACATGTTAATCCACGTCTTATATGTATGAGGTGAGGTTAGGTTAACTCGGCAGCCACGTTCCACTCAGCTAACTTGGGTCCTAGTAAAAGTCTCCCGGATGATCAAATCTGTAAAGAAAGGAGAGCAACACACCACAAAGTAAATGCTTATATGAAGGGCAAAAGCAAAATACTTCCCTAACGGTTAGATCTATGCCCGGCTACAAAGATCTCAGGGTGTGGGAGTTCCCCACGTTTGGCGACGTTTCCAATCCGAATACAACCCGCACACCGGTCCTGTCATCAAGAGTTCGCCAGGCCCGGAGTTTTGTTGCGGGCCCCTTCTCTGCAGCAGCGCTGCGCCCCTGCACGCAAAAAAATTTTGCGTGGAGCTTCGCAGGGGAAAGCGAAATTTGCCGCCAAAGGGCATGTTCTAAGCTGAGGGGGGGGATTGCTAGGCCAAAAATCCATGCCCCCTCATGCTTTTTTTGTCCTAAACAGGACTAATTTCAAGGCCACCATGGCCAATTATCTTTTAATTTCTGGAGGGCGGGGCGATTTTGTTTGGTGTAGGTAGTGGGAATCAGCCCGCCGCGCAGAAATGCTGAAAAAGGAAAAGCTGAAAGGGAAGAAAAAGCATTAGAATCATGAAAGATAAGAAAATGGAACAATACTTACTTAACATGTTGAAACTCCAATGCCTCGGGAACACCTGAAAAGAAAGGAAAGAAGGAAAATGCTGAAATTAAAGAAAAATTAGGAAAATTAGACAAAAAATTGTCTTGACACCTCTATACTTACCAACGTGGAAAAATTATGAATGGTAAAACAGCTGGTAGTCATGTAGTCGATTGTACTACAATGACAGGGTTGTCAGAGGTACAGCGGTTGATTTCAACAGTGCGAAAAACGATGATCGTTATAATAATGAATGTTGAAATTATGAATGAAATTCATTGCCCGGTTTTTTTTTTTCTTCTTTCTAATCCTGATGAAATGTATGTAATGGGTTTAAATCCTAGATATGGTAAAGTGATAATACCGTGCCGGGCTACAAAAAAAAAAAGATAGAGATAGAAAGATTAGATTTTAGAACGGGAAAAAATTATATGAAAGGGACGAACCGCGAAATTTAAAATAAAGTAAGGAATGGGACAAGTAGATGAGTTGGAAATTTCTAAGGGTAATAAAAAGATGGCTGGCGCGGGAAAATATATCCAAGCTGCGCGCAGCGGAACGGCAAAGTAAGATGGAAAAGGGTCCATCAGAAAGTTTATAGATCAACACACGGCCGGACAGCTCAAAGCTAGATTTTTTTCTTTGTGTCGGAAGCAGTATCGGCTAAATAAATAAAATATCAAAAGAACATTTTCTTAAAAGAAAAAAAACATTAGAATTTGGTGACGCAAAATAAAGGCAAAAAAATAAATTAACAATAGAATAACAATATTAAATTAATTAGAGGTATGTTAGTGCCCGTGATGTGATGTGTGTAAATATTAAAAATACATGTTCCACAGGTTACCCTGGGTCTAAATTGCCGCATCCGACCAAAACCACCGAGCAAAAAAAAAACCTTGGGGCCAATTCAAAATCTTTATACATGGGATACCAGGTAACCTCTAATTTAATTATAAAAATAAAGTTCTTGCTCATACCGAGCGTTGGCAAATAAGCCCGGAATTGGGCAAATGCTTAGGCCGTCTGATAAGGGAAGAGCCTGCATACAAATGGAGGAACTGAATGAATAAAATTGAGAAAAATGGAAAATTAAAGAAACCCACAGAAAATAGATAAAAAAAAGTCTAAAATATATATATAATATAAAAAAAAATAGCTTTAAGTTTATGTTATATGTTTGTGTGTGTTTATTTATAATATTTTTTTTAAAGACGTGTAAATGAAACAAAATAAGCTGTTTTTAAGCTGCAATTTGGTAAAAAAAAAGAGGAAATTATATAATTTGTCCACTGAGGCCTCGCCTGCAATTACGCCCGAAGAGAAGTTTTAATTAAAACCGCTGAAAAACCACTTTAAGGAGCTCCTTCAAGTCAGGTCAGGCAGATTCTTAAAATAGAAAAAAAAAGAAAATTAAATAAAAAAAATTAGTAGTCTCTAAATCAGGGTTTAATTATAGAGTAGGGTCAAGGTGTTTGATATTTTAGTAAGAATAATAGTGATTAAATCAGCTTAAAGAAGTATTTCGTTTCGTAATTATAATAGTAATTTAGGTTAGGTATAAAAAAAAATCATATTTTTTTAATGTTTATTTTTTTTGATTTTATTCTAATTAATGATTATTTTTTATGTTAATTGATGTTGATTGTTGTATCGATTTTAGTGTTTTATTATTTTTTGTGCAGAGTTTGTTTTTTTATGTAATGTTTTAAATATAAATTGACAAAAATGATAGCGATTGCCTAAGAAGCTTAAATGGGGTGGTAATGTGAAAAGGTAAGGAGAAGTGCGAGCGGGTTTAAGGGGTCCCAGCGAACGAAGGGTCATCTTCGGGACCAAGGCAGGGAAAGGGCGGTTAGAGGCAACATCTTCCTCTCACTCTCGATGTTCTATGTTTGTGTTCAAGTGTTTGTGTTTGTGTTCAACTTTATTTGTAACGTCCGTCCGGCTAGGGTAATGGGTTGGGATTCACACCCGACGAAAAGCCGACCGAGCTAGTCACGAGCCGAATTACCCTAGTGCTTTTGCGGCACGTAACAGGCATCTGTTATATTTGAATAGACGACATGATTATCAGGGAATATCTTATAATTGATTATGTAATAATGGATGGGAAGCATGTCTTAAGACCCATAGACGTGTATGTAATGCGTAATACAAGTATAGAGTCTTATCACTAACTAGTTGCAGCCAAGGTACGCATGAAAGTAGAGAGTGCGGAAATCTCTCAGCACCAAACGTAAAGGATGCTACCATCACAAGGCTGCCTAACCGCAAAATAGCAAATGTCAACTCAATTCCTATTTCCCGTGCCCTCGGATAAAAAACGCCCAGACAAACTCTGGTATGATAAAGAATATCTGAGGAAAAGGATGCTGGCGGCATACAATGCTACACTGTAACCAATGGTAACGGGAGCTTTTAGAGAATAATATAAAATAAGGATAAGAAAGACGGAACGCATCTTCAATCAGGATATGAGTAAGCAAAGGTATCGAAAAGTATCGGATAAGAGGTGAAGACCCAACATTTTACCAAAGGTTTACATGTAAAGGCTATGCAATAGGGATCCACCACCTGTAAGGACAATGATATAAATTTGTGTGACATGCAGAGTGGAGGGAACACTACTTCCTTCATCACCATCCGGTACGAGCATAGCTCCCCATACGTCTGGCCCTATTTGCTTCTGCCAGATGCTGAAACACCCCATCCGGCTAGAATTATCTTTTTAACCATTCTATCACACTCGAGGACAATAATTGAAACTGTTACCACAGATTTGATAGGAAGCTTCAAAAAGATATGGACAATTATAATCTTTGATATTATAAAAGATGTATCCAAAGATCTACCAATTTGATGTATCATTTGATACACTAACACAAAATTGATAAATTATCAATACGACAACGTAACTATGTTCCTGGAACCGTAGTTACACTCATGTTTAAAATTCGGTACTAATTATCTCCTTATATGCGTTGAGAATGCAGGGCCATATCAACCAAAAAGAAAACATTGATGCACAACTCGGAAATGCGAGTCTCGTATGGTGTCAAAGGCCACCGAGCTCCATAACTCGAACATCAAACTTTCAATACACCAGCGTACATTTTGGATTAACCATAGCCCTCTTTAGACTCCTTGGTCGAAGATCGCAAAGGAATACACACTTACTAGCGTTTTTCACCTTTGCAAAGTCAGAAAGTTATCCACCGGTGGTTGTCTCGGGTACGTGGGAAATATACTCCGCGAAGACCGTCGGGAGAGGGACACCTGTGGGGGCATTGAGAATCATTCGACAGGGCAGGTCTTGTGATAACGAGTATAAAACTTAGTTAATTGTATCAAAGATTTTACGAAAAGTACCATTTGTCGTATAAGTCATAAGTTATAGAATAACATCGATGTAGTCAAGCGCATCCATATAGAATAAATGCATTTGTTGGATCGTTTTGTGTGAATGTATAAAAAAAACAACAACTTCATTTTGGAAAATACTATTTCATATATACTGTCCACCATGCAGCCAGACAGACAGACGGGCTCAGCTCAATCGTCTTAAAAGGTTCAGAAACGATTTTCGTCCATAGATACTTGGGATTCAGCTCGTCCCCTTTAATGCAACATCCATTTTCCCGTATATACCCTTATCTCTATGGGGAAGGTATACAAATTTCTAAAGAAAATATTAATTTGTAGGGGTGTACCTACCGTGACATAATGGTTAGAACACGCGACTACCATGAGGGAGATCAGGATCCGATTCCTGTCTCAGTCAACTACATTTATTTTATAGGCGACCTCCTCTATTTTTTCAACAGGAACTTTGTAGGTAAATATAGGTTAGGTTAGTGAAACATGAGAACTTTTTGCAGAAAACCAACGATGTATGGCACAAAACCCCAATCGAACAATAGTCTTTCCCTCCATTTCTCCTTCCGATGCCATTACATGTCATGCCTTCGCCAACACCCTTTTAATAACTACATACAATGTATGCAAGTAATTAGGCGGAAAGATTTCCAGTTTAAAAAGAGACATATAAGAATTTTTAAGAAAAAATTCAACTAAATTAAAATTTATGGTTTCCAGCAAATTTTGCGTTCCCAACGTTCCCTGCGAACGATGAGCGATGCCAACCAGAAAACCACAACAACAACAACATGCCAGTATACAAATATTTTTCTAAAACATTTTGATTTTCCAACCTGGCCAACTGGCCATTTGCTGAATTATGTAGGGAAGTTTTGCTCAACAACAAGATGGCGAGACGAATTGCGGCAACGAAATGTGCAACACTGTTAATGTTTTTGTCGCTACATGATTGTAACATGCAGTAAGAGAGACATTTTCGGTAAATTCACAACTGCCGCTGCTGCTGCTGCAGATGTTGTTGCAAATATTGTTGCAGTTGTTGAGCTGTTATAGCCCAAGGCGGCAGATATCTAATAAAGCATCCTGTAAGAGTATGTGTATGTGTTACCAGAATATATACACTATAAAAGTAACAGCAGCGTCATATAACATACATCACATATTTACTACTGCTGCTTTCTTCTTACTAACTCTTGTGAGTTAAACAATAAATAAAGGAAGTTTGTTGCAGAGCATGTTGAACATGTCCGTCGCCGGACTCTATGTCTCACATTAGGCAGCAACGCCAACCCATTGTAGAATAGCATGCATGCAACCAACCAGCCAACCTTACTAAGATGATGACAGTTTCTACCTCATTGCTTCGTGTGTTGTTGGTTAGATTCGCTTTTAGTTAGTTATGAAGAAGGTCACATTTGATAGAAATTTTTGATAGTTTACCTAAACTCTTTTCTAACTTCATACGCCGCCATTATGGCAAAACTTTAGAACAGCAAAATGTTGCAAAAATATTACACGCTTAAAGTTTTATTATAAAGAATTTAAGGTTTTCCTAGGTACATGCGCGGTGAACTTGTTTTTTTTCGCAGAGAGTGTAGTGATGGTGTGTGGGGAGAGGGAAGCATTTCTAAAATAATGTTGTACTTTGATGAATTTACGATTGTCATGGCCTGTTGTGGCAACAATTTTTACAGCCCCCTGTAAGTTAGGCGCATCTATTCCAACATTTTGGTTGTACTGATGGCGGCACTTTATTCATTGCAGTAGAAGGTCGTTACATTGTGGACGACATCATCATGTACTGTAACAAAGATGTCGTGGTGTATTAAATATATAAAGATTTATTTGTATATTGTAGAAATTTCGGTGCAGTCATTAAATTGATGTTAGAATTCTGGAAGAGATTTTGTAAAATAAAATGTTTGCGATCGGCTCAGAGTGAGCGATACCATGGTCAGCATCTGACCCAGAATGGGCGGCTGTAAAAAATCCTGGCAGGAGGAAAAACTGTGACGCCACCGGCGTTTAAACTATTGCAATGAAAAGAATAAAATGGACCCCTCAAAATATCGACGTCCACCGCAAACGAATTAAGGATTTGAGGATATGCAATGTTAGAACACTGTATAGACCAGGTGCCTCCATCCAACTGGCGGAAGTCCAGTTCCAGCAAGAAATATGGCACTAGATTTGACCATAAAATATTCATAAGGAAACATGGTTATCTCCAGATCAATTCATGAGGAATCAGATAGATCACGTGGTAGTCGATGGAAGGCGCGCATCGAGTGTTCTGGACGTACGAGTGATCCGGGGTGCGAACATTTGACTACGATCACTATCATACAGCTGTTAAGGTATGCATAAGGCTAAAAACGTACGTTACCAGGCACAACTGGACATTGGTAAACTGCGGACCACAGAGGTAGCGGACGCTTACTCCAACCACCTTACTCAACTGCTTCGGAATACTCCAACCCCTGATAATATTACCTCGCAGGTGCAATATATAGCAGGTGCAAACTATAAACAAAGCCGTCTCAAGAAGATGCCTGGTACGATGATGAATGTCGCAAGGCCAAGAGAGAGACGGATGCTGCACACAGGGCGAAACGCCAATGGCAAAGCGAGAGGCAAAAGCAACTCGACTTTTTATACGAAGTATTGAGGATGAACGAAAATTCTACCGGAAAGTAAAGGCGAGAATGCGTTGAACAGGGTTAGCCTCCTGCAAGGACAGCGATGGCCAGCCAGTGACGGACCCGGATAACGTTCTGAAGATATGAAGGGATCATTTCAGGAATTTACTGGATACGTACACCACTTTAGAAAACCCCGCACCAATCCATGACGATGGTTTTCACTGTCCACCACCGAGCCAGAGCGAGAGCTTTAAAAACAACAAAGAAAGGTGGGGAGCAGCTGATTAGGAGCATGCATCAGCTCATGGAGAACATCTGGCTAGAGGAGAGCAAGCCCGGGGATTGAAGTCTCAGTCTGTTATGTCCCATATCCAAGAATGGAGATCGTAGTGAATGTAAGAACTACCGTGGAATAAGCCTATTATCGATTGTGAACAAGGTCCTTTCAAGCATATTGTGTGATCAGTGCGCCTTTAAACCTAGTAAAACTACGACGGATCAAATATTCACTCTACGACAAATCCTGGAAAAAAAATTCATGAAAAGCAGATCGACACCTACCACCTCTTTGTCGACTACGAAGCTGCCTTCGACTCTCCGATAAGGAATAGGCTATATAAGGCCATGTCTGAGTTTGGTATTCCTGCAAAGCTGATTCGACTTTGCAGATGTACCTTGGAAAACACTAAATCTTCTGTTAAAATTGGTAAGAATCTCTCTAAACCGTTCAAAACGGAAAGAGGTCTCAGTCTGAGGTCTCTCTCAGAAAGAGGTGATAGCTTGTCCTGTGCACTATTTAATATAGTTATGGAGAAGGTAATGCGAATGGCTGGTGTCAACATGTCTGGCACTATTATTTACAAGAGCCACTTGCCACTAGCCTATGCCGACGATATAGACATCATTGGCCGAAATCTGCGGGATGTTACTGCAGTTTTCTCATCACTAGAAAAAGAGTAAGCAAAAATGGGATAACAGTCTAGGCGGACAAAACAAAAATAATAGTTTGAAGAACAAAGAGTCCTCTCGCTGGGGACGCACCCTGAACGTTGATAATAATTGTTTCGAGGTAGTAGATGAGTTTACCTACCTCGGATCTTCCGTCAACTAGAAAAATAATGTCAGCCAATAATTGCTCGTCAATACATGTTTTTATGGACTTCGGCAGCACTTTAGTAACACCACCTTATCTCGAAATACTATACCAGGTGTTCATTTACCCGTTCTGTTGTATGCTGCCGAATCGTTTGTGCATACGACAACAGACATACAAAGCCTGGGAGTATTCGATCTATCTGTGTCGACGACGAGTTTCGCCATCGAATGAACCACGAATCAAAGAGTCAGAATCCAGCGACTACGATGGCTGGGACATGTTCCCAGGACGGATGTAAATGCTCCTGTGAGAAAGGTGTTTGAAGGCGAACCTGAAAGACGACGCATAGCAGAGAGACCTTATGTTGGAAGGACTAAGTGGTGGGCGACTTGCCACCATTTGGTAGGGCTAACTTGAGAACGTACACAGAAGACCGATGCATGTGGAATTCTTTAATACTTCAGGTCTCTAATTTATTAACCACATTTGTAAGTTGTAATGGACCACTTAAGTAAGTAAGTAAGTAATCTTCAAAGTGATGTAAGAATTCTGGAAGAGATTTTGTAAAATAAAATGTTTGCTATAATTATAAAAAGTACAAACTATTCTTGCTGGTTTATTAAGAAAATTTTTATAAATATCTCTCTCTTACAAAAAAAAACACTTCATATGAAACAAATGTCTTAAGTAAAAGTCTAAGTGTTAACTTGGTGGCTATTTTTGCTATTTTGCAAAATTTGAATCTTCATTTCTTTCTATCTAGTTTTTTTATTTTTTTTAAACAAAATTAATCATCTATGAAAAATATTGTATTATTCTAAAGATCTCAACAAACTGCAAGCGCATTATCCCTCAACCACCCACACATATTGTCTTTTTTAACAAACACCAAGTTTGTGTCTTAAGTCTTTTGTTTTCCATACCACAACTCCTAACCCACCCCAGCCAAACACAAATTCCTTTAACGCAACTAGGATAGCAGCATATACAGAATACAATAAAAGCCAAAAAAAATCCCCTCAAAACAAATAACTAGTCAACAAAATATGGTCAATATCTGAGATTATATTAAAATGACATCAAGTAGTGAACTTTAGAAAATCATTTCTTTCACATAAAATTTTAACAAGCTCTACACCAGAACATAACTGCCACATAAAGTATTTGTGTGCATGTGTGTGTGGGTATGTGTTTTGTTGCTATATTTTGAAGATTTTATAATAACAACAAGGATATATTACCAAGAACTTGAGAGTTCAGTAAATATCTCATAGATCCATGGCATAGAGCTGTGGCAGCAGGGCAACGTGTGATGTATAGAGCACACATAGTACGTAGCCTCGGTGTTGGTGGTGCACAAAAACGTTGAAGCGAAATTGTGATTTAAAATATGTGAAAAGTATTCGCACAACTCCATGTAATGTAACATTGTAAACAATTGTTGTGCCAGCATTATCAGATTTGAATCTAAACTGCTACGCGCGAAATGATGAGGAGCTTTTGTTTTATGTTGAGTTTGAGTTCTTCTCTGATTCGACAACATGTGCGATATATAGAACAATAGTTTTGTTTTGTGTTTTTTCTCCCTCTTGTTACTGCTTAGCTGAGTTGCAATATGCGTTCATGCGTTCTAATTTAATGAACACAAATTGAAATATAACCATAAAAGGTCATTTCTTACTAAGCCACACACAAAGCAAGAGAGAAAAAAGCAACGATGCTCCAGCTCTGATGGTGATAACACACACACACACTTAGTAACATCACGGCCAATATTCGTGTGGCACAAGTATTTTTGTGAGATCTGTTACGAGATTTTTTTTTGTTTGTTTTACTGCAGTAACTAAACAACAATTCAAAAATTGTTGTCTTGCGATAAATTGCAAATATTTTGCATATGAAGTTTGATTGTTACAATAATTCTAATTAACTCCCTAGTTCGTTTGCTCCGGTTGCCATGGCACTGGCACTCATGTGGGATATAACAATGCAACGTGTCTCTGGACACAATGTGTGTTGTGGCAGCACATGCGTGCTGAAAATTGTATCAGATGTTTGAGGACCACACACACACACACTGGTACACACACACATTATGTTAAATACATGCTAAGCTTAAAACCTTTTGTGAGGTGAGATGTATGTAAGGAGTTTATAGGTTACTGTGGGATTGTGAGGAATTTGTTCAATTGACTGCGGATGTTCGTAATTGGTTTGAGTTAAGGACTCTATTGTTTACATAACAAATTATAAAATTGAAAAAGTAATTATTATTTATAAAAACTAAGGGAAAAAGGGAACATATAAGCATGACCTGTCATCAGGAAGTTGTGATTAAATGATCAGAGTCAATCAATTCTATGAAGAATGAGGCGTTTTCTTTTTTATTTAAATCATATACAGAGTGAACTAAAATTATTTTTTTCTTTTCTAACAAAAACCAGTACAGTAGTGTCAGTCAGGTGAACTGACTGATAAATATCCTTCCCCCTTTAAATGATATTAGTGTTTAACTCGAGTTATTAAAATTTAGCCGATTTTTAAATAAAATTATGTATGTATTGTTTATTTCGTCAGTCAAAATAATAATTTTCCAAAAATAAGCAATTTTGTATGGGAGGTAGCAGAAGGGGTCAGCCGATATAGTCCATATTCATTCCATAGTCAAACGTTCATAAGTATACATTAGGGCGGTAGCAAAATTTATAGACGACTTTTTTTTTGCCACTTGTGCCACTTGATGTAAAAAATACATGACGGAAATTTGAGTAACTATTTCCTGTGCCTTAAAGAGGTCAAAGATCAGGTTCATAGTAAATCGTTTGTTTTTACTAATATTCGATTAAGGAATTATAATTTTTTTCGCAAATATGTAATAGTCAAATATTGACGTGTGTGGGTGGCGACTCAGTCCATTTCGCCAACTTGGTTCCAAATAACCTGGTAATATCTCTATTATACAGTGAAATTTTTCGGACGAGCAAACTATTATTATGACTGTTATAACGAGTATCTTTTAAATACCACCCTGGCTGTAATTCCCACTGTCGCACACATACCAAATATCAGCTTTATACATCTTATAGTTCATGAGATACAGACTTTTCAAGTTTTATACCACGCCCACTTATCCGATCCCACATATTGTTTGTTGGATCACGGACTTTGCTGGCAAATGCATCCACACAAGGCGATTGGAGAAACAGTCCTCCTGATATTGTTGTTTTAAAAACGGGGTCTAATGGGCGGGGCCACACCCACTTTATATATCAAAGGACAAATGGACTGAAAGGACAAAAGTGTAGAAAATGGTGCGGGAGCGAAAAAAAAGGCCACGCCGTCCTAAATACGCTCTAAAACGCGAAAATCAAGATTAAAGTTGGGCGGTCAAAAAGGGTTGGGTTGTATGATGACCCCTTATATGTGACCCCTCAAATTAAAGATTCTGTATATTTTAAGACCATGCGGAGCCAAAAAAAAAAGGCCACGCCCTCCTAAATACGCTCTAAAACGCGAAAATAAAGATTAAAGTTGGCGTGTCAAAAGTTGGGCGGTCAAAAAGGGTTGGGTTGTATGATGACCCCTTATATGTGACCCCTCAAATTAAAGATTCTGTATTTTTTAAGACCATGCGGGGTTTGGCACCCTAGGGACCAAAAAAAGAGTGCCCTTGGCTCTTATAGTGAACCCTATGTAAGACGAATCCAATGGTGTAAATTGTATGACCCTACAGGACCCATTAACCCTATTGCGCCTATTTTTAACCAAAAAATTAAATCACATAGGGAAGAAATGGTGAACAATAATCTTTATTTTATTATAATTGCGTTCAGAATGATAATAAATATCCTATAGTTTGAATTTCCACACATATAAGTAAATTTTTTACTATCACTTGCCTTAAAATTGTCTATAGTGACCGAACAAAAATGGGTTTAACTCGGTCCAGGGGACCCGTGGGAGCTTAAATATACCTTTGGATTCATCTCGAAAATATCTTTCATTTGAGTACATGCTCATTGGAGGTCATCATACAACCCAAAGGGCCTTTTTTGAACCCCCCAAGGGTCCCGTGGGCCTCAGCGCTAACTTTGACCTAAAGATCCGATATTTGGGAACCAAGACGAAGATGATGACATATTTTTTGTCTTTTATTCTGCACTTTAGCCACTAACATAATATTCCGCTTGGGCATAACCAAAGTTAAATTTTCGCTGCCACCCTATATACATAATATAAAATGATATATATGTAAAACTAGGGTCAATTCGGTCATTTGATAATGGGGTACTAGAAGGGGCTTTACCAAACACAATTAAGAGCACAATCGCGTTGGTTGTATTTATAATATTACTCGAAGGCGCGAGGCATTCAGAGGGGCGTGGTCATGTAGCCCATATGCAATCCCGCAAGTAGGTTTGGCCAAATATTAACCCATTCAAAGTTTCAAAACAATTGGGTACGTCTTTTAAAATTTATCATGCATACCAGCCGGATTGATAGACAGATGGACGGACAGACAGACATGACTCAAACTACTTAAAAAGTCATGAATCGAATTTGTTTCAATGAAACCTATGGTCAAAAGTGACTCATTCTTTGTGTTTCTCTTTTGTATCATATAAAATGATATATACCATCCTACCCTTAGGTTGAGGGTATACAAATTCAGACTGTGTCGAAACAATTTGTATACTCTTAATCATATTGAACCTTTTTAGCATTTGATACGAGAAAAAGTGTAACACATTAAAGGACACAAGTTGGACTTTAAGACGATCGAGCCATGTCCTTCTATCTAACACATTAAAGGACACGTGTTGGACCGCAAGTATTTCAAGACCAAATTTGTATCAGGACACTTTAACACGATTAAGTCATGTCCTTCTATCTGGCTGGTTGGCAGGATAAATCGAGTATACCTTCATAGATCCTTATCAAAATTTAACAGTATTAACATTTTCCAAAATGTAGTTAGAGTAATATAAATAGGCATAAGAGCCCCAACTCGATACGATAACTTCCATAAAATAGGTTCAATTTTTAGAAAAACTATAGTTCCTCTATAACTTCCGAACGAATAAATTCATGATTTTAACTTTGAATTTGGTCATTTGCTAAACACTTTTCGGTACCTTCTATACAATGGATCGAATTCACTCCGTACATCTACATACATATCATTGTTCCAAGTGTCCTGAATCCGGTACTGATACCTCCCATACAAACTAGTCAATTCATTATATAACACTTGTATCGATGCAGCTACTTTCTGTTGATGTTGTTGATGGAACAGCTAGAAGAAGTTGCTAGTATTTATCGGCACTCGAACGGGCATGTAATCTGATTATCATAGGTTCATTGTTGAAAACTGTGTTTCGATCCTTTGTAGATAACAAGGTTTATGTCAAGGGATTGTTATGTGTTATTGTGAGTTTTAACCGCCAAATATCTCCAAAGATGGCGCCAGCTGGTTTTGTTGATTTATTTTAACAAGTCATTTCCTTTTTCCTTGGTCCTTGCGTAATCTGGTTTTTTGTAATAAAAGCATTTAAGATGAGTTTTGTTGACTGGAGAACTTAAAAGTATTTGAAAAAAAATTTTTGATTTGGAATCGAACCCGGCACTTTCGGATTGCTAATCTACATCGCTTTCATCGAGCTATCGAAGGTCATCAATTTTATTCTATTGCCGTATGTTGTAATGATCTCAAAATTATCACTGCGCTATAGTCGAAGAATCGTTATTTCGATAGTTAACCTATAGTTTAAAAATATCCTCCGCATAGATATTGAGATATGAAGAATATTTTTATTCTAAAACCTATTGTTGATTGAAATGAAACTTTGCAAATTTTAATTAATATTAATTTTTTGTTCTATAGGACATAAATAACTCCCTGACATCATTTTTAAATTTAAAATGACCAGAATAGCAGAATCTTGTAATTAAAGAGTGACACCTAAATATTATTTAATTATTTCAATTTACTGTCCCATAAAACATCAAAGTATTATGGAATTTTTTCCATATTTATTATTTTTTCTTAAGACATTCTTTTGTTCCAATGCTGTAATAATCGAATTTGGTTTAACAAAGTATTTCAATTAACCCCGACTAGTTTTAGTCATTAAAATTTATGGCATATTCAAACCATATTAAGACTTAATAAGACCGCAATTATTTTATCAATATCATAGATAAAGATACGATATTGCCACATACTTAACTATACCCCAATAAATAAATCATAAACAAATAAAAGAAAAAGAAATAAATTTTTAATTGCAATTCACTAAAATCATAAAACCACATATTTAAATTATTTATTAGTGAATGGTCTTGATATAAAAAAAGAATATAATAAACCATATCATAAAAAAAGGCATTTGAATTCTCTAGATGGCCCTGGCAAAAAGACAGCAATTTTATATGAGCACTGATAGGCAATTGATAATTAAATTGAATAACATTTCTGTTTAACAGAATTTGAAAAAAATTATTAAGAATCATAAACATTTTAACATCCGCTTGTGAGATCTTGTGAGAATATATATATACAATTTATTGATTGTCTAATATTGACCAACACTAGTGTCACTTTGTATTTAAAACAAAAGACTTAAGACAGATACTTGGTAAGAGTACGAGTTATATATAATGATGACTTTTTTACTTCACACATTACTCCACTTGTTGTTTATATTAGGCAAAATGCTTGACTTAACTCATACCAATATTTGATGATGAAAAAAACTATCAATTTAGTGATTACATACAAAGAGATCTACCAGTAGATTTTATGATCTTAAATGAGAAATAAAGCAATTGTCCGAAACAAAGTGTGTGTGTGTATAATTTGTATGTTTTATGAAAGCTGTAGACTTGAAAAGCTATTACATTTGCAAATGGAGAACACATTTATATGACAGCTAGTTTAAAAAGTGAGTTCTTCGGCAATTTACATAAAATTATCAATCACTGTTCGGTGGATCTTCCATGCCAATCACTGTTTGGTGTACCTTCCATGCCAAACTGAAGGATGTATATTAGGGCAGGTCAATTTGAAGATTTAAGGTTGAGGAATTTGAAGGTATTTAACCTGAAATCTTCATGCTTCTAAGCAGGAGCTGAGAATTGATTTTAGACATATAGTTTACTGGTGAAATTTTCTTAGAATTCATTGTAAATTCCGAATATGGTATACGATTTTGCGAACAAAACTGGCCCGCCCTAATTGATATGGTATTTTAGGTGCGGTCTTCGTTGGCGACATTGTCGTTCCGGCGTGTATTGTTCTCCTATGTTTCGTTGGTGGAGAAGTCACACCAAAGGATGTTGATACTGAGAATTTGCAACTATCGAAGTAGGTATCCGCTATGCCAACTGTCGCATAATCCATTTCACACAACTCTTGAAAAACACACTCTTTTGGCAATAATTGCCAAGCTGTACCAACAAATGGATACATTTAATATATAAATGGAAAAAGTTTTCTGACAAAAATCATTGTACCAATAAGTACTTTTATTGTCCTAATAACTACTTACAGTGTACCGAAAAGTACATTACTGTAAAATAGTACATTTATTCTACAACAAAAAAAAAACACATTTGTTGTTGTGCCAAAAAATAAATTTATTGTAACAAAAATTATGGAGTTGTTGTCCAAAAAGTACTTTAATTGGGCCCAAAAAGTATGTTATTGTACCAAAAAGTACAAAAACAATAAACGCAAAAAATACAAGAGCATTTTCTTAAGTTTTACGTTCCTTGTTATTCCCACTCCCGACTGTTGAGAATAGAAGGATTTTTATATGTAGCATTGGGAGAGCAGAGCTCCACGGCACAACTTTGCACAAACACGTCGATTTGATTGTGTTAGTGTATGCTCAGCTTTGGGCACGGAGTTCTCACAGAGCTTTAATATAAATCGACACAAAATAAATACTGAACTTGAAATGTTTATAGGAGCTGAGAATATCGTCGGTATACTGTGTAAACTGACCAACTCCACTTTTTTGTGAAAAGGACTTAGTGATATATAAGTGTCCCAAAAGAAGTAGTTTTGTAGTTGTTGTATGAAATCATTAACTTTAAATGTGTTGTTGGTCAGTTTACGCAGAATGCCGACGATATTGTTATGCATTTCTTAAACCCAAAAAGGTGGAGTTTGTATGGAGGGTGGCGGCAATTAGTAGTCCGACCTTGTTCATCTTAGAACTAAACCTCCGCTTAGAGTATATAAGCTTGCATATAAAATTTTAGCTCAAAATTTCTTCAACTACGGCTGAAATCGCGGGGGTAGATACGGATACCCCAAATAGAGGAGTTTGTTTGGGAGGTGGAAGTAGTTTTTGTCTGTTCTTGCTCATCTTAGAACTTAAGCTCTGCCTAGAGGATAGTAATTGCGGGACGTTCCCTCACAAAAGGGAATATGAGAGATGGGAGTAGTTTTTGATCGATCTTGCTCATCTTAGATATCTGCTTTGAGAATTGAAGCTAGCATTCCAAAATTCAGCCAGATATATCTTAGCTACTGCTGTAGATAGAAGCACATCCCAAAAAAGTGGGTGTTTGTATGAAAGTTGAAGAAAGTGTTTCTCCGATAATGCTCATTGTAAAAGTTAAGCTCCGCTTATACGATTGAAGCTTGCATACAAATTTTCAGCTCTATAGCTCTTAAACTCGCAGCGAGAGAACCCAAAAAAGGGGACAGTTATATGGGAGGTGAGAGTAGTTATTGACCGATCTTTTTCATTTTAGAACTTAAGCTCCGCTTTGAGGATCGAAGCTTGCCTGCAAATTTCAGCTTGATATTTCTTCAACTACCACTGTAATCGCAGAGACACAACCCCAAAAAAAGGCAATTTGTATGGGAGTAGTTTTTGTCCGAAATTGTTCATCTCAAAACTAATCCTTCGCATAGATGATTCCATGGTTCGATACCCTGCTCCTGTCATCTACATTTTTCTTTCCGACCATACAACTTCGCAGTTTGGTGTCGAGTCAATCGGCATGTCTAGTAAGAGCTTGTCAAAACAATGACGTTCGCATTCGTCGATAAACAAGTAGGTGCCGTTTGTTGTGAATCAAACATAGAGGCGTGTGAATTCACAACAACGCGAGAAGCGATCTTATACCTCACTCAAGGGGTTTAAAGGGCCCCATATATCTTTAAGCTGCGGCTATTAACACTTTAAATCAACTCAGGATTGAATGCTGATCATTTATACAAAATTTATTGTCGTACTACCTACCACGCCTTCTTTCGGCGTTAACTTCATTGCGCATGGTAAAGGGTATACAAACTATAAAGCACAAGTTTCCGCTATCTTTATGAATTTTAACAAATTAATAACGAATATTAAGCTTTTACCTATTGAAAATCAAAATGTATTTATCCTATTCATTTCATAAACCACAATATGAGATTTTAAAAATGGAACTATCAAAATCGGTTTATTCTTTATTGAGCTGATCCGTTACAAACTTATTCGTATAATCAATTTTTATAAATAAACTTAAACTTAATTTCCCTTTGCACCCCATGAATGAGGTATGGGATAGCTTCTCACGTTGTTGTGAATTAACACGCTTTCAATTTTAGATTCACAACTAACAGCACCTACTTGTTTATCGACGAATGCGAACGTCACTGTTTGAGAAGCTCTTACTAGACACGCCGATTGACTCGACACTTAATACTGGGAAGTTGCTGTCAACAACATTCGAGGGGAAAGAAACAATTTTTTTTTTTTTTGAAGATGACTGGAGCCAGATTTGAACCTTTTTTATGAATTGACATAGATTAAACTTCTTAGCTCAATGCAAGTGTCGGTCTTATGCTCTCTGTATACACCACATTACTGTAAGTAACTCCGTAACCTGGTCAAATGTAAACTGGTCCGAAAATGATCTCCCTATGGCTAAAATACAATTTTGCCACGCCCAATCCGCATACTATACAAAATTGTATCTGTTGGGCCAAGTACTGTCTGTGTATCTCAACGGATCTCTCTGTGTTTAAAGAAAATGAAAATTTCGTCATTATACTACATGCGTACATGCGATTACTGTATGTGAGCTAAAAAAAGGTCTGACTAGCAGCACTTAAAACAATCTCTCTCAAATATCCTATAGTTTTTCGTTTCAACGTTATAGAAGAAGTATTAATTTCCCAATAATAGGTTATATTGTATGGGAGTACCAACGGGGTTCATCCTATATATCCCACATTTGTTTCTGAGTCAGTTTTTCAAAATCGTTTACTTGAACTTGCAAAAAACGATCTGTGTGTTAAGGTATATGCGTGAAATCGGTGATATATATACCAAAACGGATTGACAAATGTTTTTTCTAAGGATTATGCAAATATGTAATGGGAGAAATATTAATTTTCTCATATAGGTAATTTTTGCATGGGAGGTACCTGAACGTGTGGGGCTTATAAAGCAATTTACAATCGCAAATTTTGGAAAATATTAACTCTACATCGTTTACTGGAATTATTTGATGAGAGTTTATTTTTCTTTCTTTTTTCTTTTATATTTAAATTTAAATTTTTTCTACTATTACATCACATTATGCCCTCTCAGACCCTTCTTACCACTTCATCAGTTAAGTGCACGTGTTTTTGTTTTCATAACGATTTCGTTAATACAAATCGTTCGACTGACATCTGTGGACCAAGAGGTGTTAGCTTTTCATTCCGTTATTATGCAGGAAACAGAAGCAGCACCACCACCTCAACCACCACACACTGAGAGCCGTATTCCTCATACGTTTATACCTATTTTTTTTGTGCTGCCATGTTTTGCACAATTAAATAAAAATATGTTTTATATTTATTTTTCAAATCCATGATCCAAAAAAAAACTCAAAATATCTACCACCCAAGAAATGAGCAACGAGGAAAATTAAACTTAGGAAACGAGAAGCAATAAAAAAATAACTTTAGGAAAAAATTCCATATGTTTGTACTTTGTTGCATGATAATCATAACAACAATTGGCAATTGTTTTAACATTGCACCTTTGTTGGAGTAGAGCCGCAGTTGCTGCTGCTGTTAATGCTGCAGTTGATGTTGTTGCAGTTGCTGCAATTGCTGCTAATATTATTGCTTAACTTTAAGCAGTTGCACTGTGCTTGGGCCATGTGCCATCCAGATTGTTGCAAGGACCACCACCATAGCAAAGCTATAAGCTTACGAAGTTGGCTAAATGTCCATTCGTGCCACAGCCCTTCCCTGCGCCTGTCGATAGTTTGGACAAAATGGACGTACGTTCAGGCACTTACTGTCTTTTTGCTGTGGTGCTGTTGCCTGCCACCATTTCCTTGTCGAACTTTGTTTAAGGCTTTTGCCACATCGCTCCCTCCGCATAGGAGGTGGCGGCTGCGGCTGCTGCTGCTGCTGCTGGTGGCATTAATGTTGCATGTGCGTTAAATTTTGTTACACTACTACCACTTATTTGCTTTACATTTCGTTCCTAAACCACTTCAACTTTTTCCACTCAATGAACACACGGCCCAAAGCCAATAACAACGACAACAACAACAATATAAAAAACAACCATGAAAATTATATTTTGCTAAAGGGGGTTAAACATTTTGCTATATGCAAATGTTGCTTACAACAGCACTACACATCCAAAGCCAAGCTGCTTTCAACATTTGATGATGGCCAGAGCCAGAGAGACAGGAGGCAGGCACGCAGGCAGGCAGGAGCAGCAGCGAGAGGCACGGCAAGGTTCATGGGAGTGATATTGAAATATGACCATCTATCTGTACATACTTAAGGCATTAAGATCAGGTTTACATAGACATTTTTGCCAATTTCATAATATATACATAAGAATTTTAGCAGGAGGAGCCTCAAAATAGAAATTAGATATTCATCGATTGCAGTAGGTTGTGTGCGTGTGTGTGTGCAATGAAAATATCATAGATATTATGATGCCAACAAAAAGTACGAGGAAAAAAGATAGCCAAAGACATATTTATTAGAAGTGAATGAAAACAAAACAAAAAAGTTATAGAAAATAAATGAGTCAAGTCAAAAAGTTAAACTTAGAATTTAGTTTCAGGCGTATTTGCTAAACAAAAAACACACACACAGTGATGTATGCTTATTTATCCAAGAATGCATATAATTTCTTAATGGCACTAGAGAGATGGAATTGCAAATCTTATAAAATAAAGTTGATAATTCATAAAATATTTGACGAAAATGTGGAAATAGTTTATAATACTTTGATACGTTTTGTAGCTTAAGAGCTGATTATAAAAATAAGTTCAACAAAACCCTACATAACAGATTCCTGAAAATTCTTATAGTTTTCAAAGGACTAATACAGGACAACATTTTTCAGCTCATTGATTTGGAACATAATTCTGAGAACTGCACGTGAAAGTAACCCCATAAAGAAGATTTTCTGCATCATTTGTTTTATCAAGTTACATGCCATAATAATTTAAAGTCGATTTGAAGTTAATAAGTATCGTATAGGGGAATTTGTCACGTTTAAGGTTCTTTTTTTTTTAGATAACTTGGGAACCCTTAGTTCATATCGTCCCCTCAATATAACAATAGTGTATGTGCTCATACACCATTTCGTCAAAATCTACTTCCACAATGTGCGTCAAAAGGTCATTGGAAAAAATAGTATATAAATACTTCTTCGAAAATTTCATAGACATCCGATTTGACGAAAACTTTGAACTCGATTTTCTCAAAACAAAAAAAAAATTATACACTATTGCTTTATTAAGGGGACGTTATAACGTTTCCCTACATAAGCAAAAGTATCATTTTTCCATTCATCAAATGATTTTGAGCTGGGTTTATGTTGTAGCAGTTACAATAAAACTGTTCTACTCCGTGGCGTATGATTTACGTGGAATATTACTAATGATAATCATAACAATATAACAAAAGTGGCTAAAAATCGATATTAAATTATTATGGCATGTAACTTGACAAAACGAATGATGAAGAACTTCTTCTTTTTGGTGCTACTTTCACGTGCAGTTCCTAGAATTGAGTCCCCATAATCATACGTTGTACTGCAGCCATTTTGGCAAAACGAATGATGCTGAATGTCTTGTTTTGGGGGCTACTTTCACGTGCCATTCTCAGAATTGAGTCCCGAAATCAAGTGTTGTACTGTGGTGGTATGAATTATAGGTCTGCAAAGAACCATCCAAACACACTTGTTGTGTGTAGTTCAATTTTCTTATATCTGCTTGTATCTGTTTCGCTCTCTTTGGATTGAGTGCGTATGGAATATTTCTCTTTTAAATAACGATAGAATAGGTATGAGAGAGTGAAAGTACCAAGTATCAAAAATACTTGTATTATTACATACACAACTAACAGATATATCGGTATTATTGTTATATCTGCTTGGAATATGTGGAGAGCGTGACGCTGCGAGCATAAAGAATAAAGACCGAAATTTTGTTTTCTCTTTTGTTAAATATTGCCACAGATGAAACTTACACCATTACTTTTTGTAAAAAGAATAAAAAAAAGTAAGAAAACATCATCAACGCAAAGCGTACGAGAGAAAGGGATGATACGCGATCAACTCAATCCAAAACGCATGAGCACATTTGTTGTTCTATTCTTTGTTGAATTTGTACCGATAATATCAAATTCTTACCTGTTTTATCTGTTTGTACAAGTAGAATGAATGGAACGCTGCAGGCCTTTAGTATGAATCCCTTTTTATTGTGGTAAAAATTTAAGAAAATCATAATAATTCCACGCCCAGAATGGCCCATATTCAGTATTGATCAGATTATTATAACCGTTTACCTTACGCAATGTTTGGCAGAGTTCGATGGACAGAAAACGGGTCATTTTATATTGGAGGTACCAGAGGGGGTCGGCCCATTTGGCATACATACATTCCTAAGTTAGGATTTCATAAGAGTTTGCCCCAAATTAGACTGATTTCGATGGACTTTCAAAAAAGATATGTATGTAGATGTATATGGGGGAGTTCGGTCATTTGGATTGAAGGTACCCGAAGGGATATGGTAAAAGTTTCGGTTTTCTGATACTCTGCGTAGTATGGCGTGATAATTAGATTGACCAAACTCTAATATCCTATAGTTTATCGATTGAAAGAAAAAAATGGATCATTTTGTATGGGTGATGCCAGCAGGGGTCGGTCTATTTACCCCACAATCATTCCTGATTCAAGTTTTTATAAGAGTGCACCACGGTCAACATTATGCTGAATTCGATGGACATTCAAAAAAAATATGTCTGTAAATATGTTGGGGAGTTCGGTCATTTGTATGGGAAGTACCCGAAGGGGTATATTCTGCCTACTATTTCAAGATAATTCAAATACAAATATCGTGTTGGTTTCTGTTTGAAAACATTTCAATCGGTCATTTTGTATGGGAGGCACAAGAAAAGATCGGTCCATACAGGTCTTATTCATTCCTAAGTCTAGTTTTCATTAGCGTTAACCTTTCCCAAAATAAGACGGAATTCGGTGGACTTTCAAAAAAAGATATGTACGTAAATGTATTTGGGGGAATTCGGTTATTTAAATGGGACGTATGTGGGACGAGCGTGTCAAATGTTTCGATTCTCTGTAACAAGTTTATTTACCTTATCACCTTCAAATATCCTGTGTCCTGTTTCAGTTTGGAAGTTGTGGGAGAATTCTTCGTTTTGTAAAAATAAGTAATTTTGTATGGGAGGTACCCGATAGGGTGGGGCTATTATGGTCCCAGAACTACATTTTGGAAAATGTTAATAATCGTATATGTTCATAAGGATCAATGAAGTTTTACTCGAGCTATCGTGCACATCAATCGAACAGACGGACATGGCTCAAACATCTTGAAAGTGCTAAAACGAATTTGGTCTTAAGATCACGTCTTCTCTAGTGCCTTACCCCTTTTTCGTATTAAAACGATATATACCCTCATCCCTTTGGCTGAGGGTATAAAAATAGGATGTGTTTCCTTAACCGATATAAAGTTGCATGCAAGCATCGACCCATTTACTTAAAATATTTAAAATATTTGTCTCTCTCTATTAACTATTCACTAATTCACCGTTTTCCCTCTTCCATTTCAGGTTCCCCGCCCCTCACCGGCACCGGCATTGTTAAAGTTATTGTTCAAGACATGAACGACCACAGTCCCGAATTCGAACGTCAATCGTATCAGGCCATTATCCAGGAAAATCTACCAATTGGAACAAAGGTCATACAACCTATTGCTTTCGACAAAGATGCTGGCCTAAATGCCAAGATACGTTTTACCTTGCTGGGAGAGAAGTTGGAGCGTTTTCACTGCAACGCAGAAACCGGTGAAATTACCACAGCTGCCATATTAGATCGAGAGGAAACATCAGCTTACTTCCTAACACTTATGGCTCAAGATAGTTCAGCTACAGAACCCAGAGCAACAGCTGTTAATTTGACCATAACCGTTAAGGATGTTAACGATAATATGCCACGATTTGAAGCCAACCAGTATCATGTGAATATTCCAGACAAAACTGATGTCAATGATTTCGTATTTGGTGCCTGGGCCAGAGATGTGGATGAGGGTGAAAACTCTTTGGTTATGTACAATATAAGCGGCAAAGATCTGGAGTATTTTGCAGTGAATCCCAAGACTGGCGTCATTAAGACCAAACGCTCTTTGGGTTCAGACTTGATGCGTCAATATTCTTTGCAAATTCATGCCTATGATCAGGGTCATCCGGCGAAATCATCACAAGCTGATCTGATGATATCCCTTAAGTCCTCGACGCTGTTTCCCAGTTTTAACTACATGGCCAATACTCAGTTTATGCTGTCCGAAGATGTTATGCCCGGCAAAAAGATTACTACTATAATGGCCACGTCGCCCAAAAAGGGTTCGGCCAGTAATATACGCTACTCGATAGCGGGTGGAAATTTGGGAGAAGCCGTGAGAGTAGATTCTTCGAATGGAGTGGTGACCATAGGCAAAGATGGCCTAGACTACGAACTGGCTTCCCAGTATGAAATATGGTTGGAAGCTTTGGACTCCGACAGAATTCCCCTGCGCAGTGTTTTGCTGTTGACCATTAATGTAACTGACGCTAATGATAATGCCCCCATTATGGAGAAACTCATTTACAATGCTGAGGTCATGGAAGAAGAATCACCGCCCCAGACGATAGTGAAGGTTAAGGCTCACGATCTGGATTCAGGCGATAACGGCGAGGTGACCTATCATCTTATCGACGATTTTGAGGGGACATTTGAAATTGATTCTGATTCAGGAGAGATATACACCACTATGCGCTTGGATCGTGAGGAAATGAGTCATTATGAACTTGCAGTGGAGGCCGTGGATCAAGGTATGCCCCCCATGACGGGCTCAGCGACCGTTGTGCTTAATCTCTTGGACAAGAATGACAATCCGCCCAAGTTTACGCGCCTCTTCTCCGTTAATGTCACTGAAAATGCTGAAATTGGCAGTTTTGTCATACAAGTGACATCGATGGATCTGGACGAGGGCGCCAACGCCAATGCTTTGTATACCCTGACGGAAAATCCTGGCGAAAAGTTTAGACTTGACTCCGTGAGTGGCAACATTACCGTGGCTGGTCATATAGATCGCGAGGAACAAGACGAGTATATATTGAAAATTACAGCCTCGGATGGTGCCTGGCGTTCTGATACCCCTATCACCATAACGATACAAGATCAAAATGACAATGCACCTGTATTCGATCATACTTTCTACAGCTTTAACTTCCCTGAGCTGCAACGCTCTGTGGCCTTTGTCGGCCAAGTGATAGCCAATGATCGTGATAAGCATGGACCCAACTCTGTGATTTCCTATTCGCTGCAACAACCTTCGGACGTCTTTACTATTGACCCGGCGACTGGTGAGATCTTTAGCAAAAAGTCTATAAGGTATAAACATTCGCAATATGAAGCCTCACCGGAAAATGTCTACACCTTGACTGTTATAGCCACGGACAATGGCAAACCTCCGTTGTACTCGGAATGTATGGTCAACATCAATATTGTCGATGCCAATAATCATCCGCCGAAGTTTGAAAAGTCTCTGTACCTCTCACCAGTACCCGAACATGCCCGCGTTGGTCAGAGAGTGGTCAGAGTGCAGGCCCACGATTCCTTGGACACTGGAGTTAATGCCGAAATCCATTACTCCTTCATCAAGGGTAATGGCACCGAATACTTTGCCATTGGGTCTCATGATGGTTGGATTTCTCTCTCCAAGTCATTGGAGGTCTCACCCAATACCCTATTCTCCTTGAACGTCAAGGCGGCCGATCATGGAGTGCCCCCTAAAATGGATGAAGCTCGCGTCAGCATTATTGTTACCGGCGAAAATCTCTTCACTCCTAAATTCCCCGCCCCCAGTTATCAGGTGATAGTGCCCGAAAACGAACCGATTGGTTCCACAATAGTGACGGTAACGGCCACAGATAGAGATGAGGGACCTAATGGAATGTTGCGCTATGCTATTGCCGGTGGCAATGAGAGGTCTGAGTTTAAAGTAGATCCAGAAACTGGTGCTGTTATTATCCTGGAACCTTTGGATTACGATTCAATTCAGGAGTATCACTTAAATATTTCAGTACAAGATTTAGGTTTTAAGCCCAAGACGGCCATTGCTCATCTAACTATTGTACTGACCGACATCAACGACAATCCACCGCTGTTCAATCAAACGGAATATCATGCCTTCATTGCAGAGAATAAGCCGCCTCAGTCGTATGTGTTCCGGGCCAAGGCTAAGGACAAAGACTCGCCCAAGAATGCTGTGATACGCTACTCCATAAGTGGTGGTTCTGGTAAGCCCTATTTTGCCATTAACGCCATGACGGGTGTGATAACTTCATCGGTGAGTTTCGATTATGAGGAACAAAAGGAGTACCTCCTACAAATCATGGCCGCAAATCCAGACTCTCAAATGCATAGCATGTGCCGGGTGGTTGTGCACATTAAAGGCGTCAACGAATTCTATCCACAGTTCATACAACCCGTCTTCCACTTCGATGTCTCCGAATCTGCTGAGGTGGGGACGGCAGTGGGTTCCATACAGGCTACCGACAAAGACGCCGGCGAGGATGGCAATGTCTACTATTTGTTGGTGGGTTCTAGCAATGACAAAGGCTTCGCCATCAATCCCAATACAGGTTTCATTTATGTCTCCCGTCATTTGGATCGCGAAACACAAAGCCGAGCTGTGCTAACGGTGCTCGCCAAAAATTATGGCAGTATACGCGGCAATGACACAGATGAGGCTCAGGTCATCATATCCATACAGGATGGCAACGACCCGCCAGAGTTTTTGAAATCTCTATACACTGCCAAAATCTCAGAAGCTGTCAGTGTGGGCACCAAAGTCACCACCGTCAAGGCCGTGGACAAAGATGTGCGACCGCAGAACAATCAATTCAGTTACTCCATCATCAATGGCAATGTCAATCAGACCTTCAAAGTTGATCCTCAGTCGGGTGAAATCGAAACAACCAAAAAATTGGACAGAGAACAAATACCCGAATACAGTTTGGTGGTGGGTGCCATAGATACCGGCTTGCCAGCCCAAACTGGCACAACTTTGGTGAAAATAGAGTTGTTGGATGTTAACGACAACGGGCCCACCTTCCCACCAGATGGCCTGGTAGGTTACATATCGGAAAATGAACCAGCTGGTAGTACCATAATGACGCTGTCAGCCACAGATCCCGATTTGCCACCCAACGGAGGTCCCTTCACATATCAGCTAGTGGGGGGCAAACACAAGTCTTTCATAACTATCGACAAACATTCCGGTTTAGTAAAGTCTACCAGAAGTTTTGATCGTGAACAAACTCCAGAATTGGAGGCTCTTATTGAGGTAGAGGACAATGGCCAGCCAAAGCAGAAAGCTCATCATCGCCTGATTATACGTGTATTGGATCAAAACGATAGTCCCTCCTCATCCCGAACTGTACATGTCATCTTGAATGTGTTCAACGACGATATGCCCATTGGTAAAATAGCCGATGTGCATCCCAACGACGCCGACATAACCGGCAACTATAGATGTCGCATTATACCCAACAGTCAATCGAGTCCCTTGGGCTTGCTGACCATACCAAACGCCTGCGATTTGCATACGACCTATCAAACCTCAGTCAACAATGGCTATTCGTATTCCATTTCTGGAAACGATGGTAAGCATGGCGATGTCGTATCCACCGTGACCGTGGGTTTCCAAAATTTCGACAACAGCACCATCGCCAACTCCATAACCGTGCTGGTACGCAACATGACCGCCGAGTATTTCCTATCCTCTTACTACCGCCAATTTGTTGAAGTCATGAAGAGTGCCGTTGATTCCACCGATGATCTGATGGTGTACAGCGTTCGCAATACCACCCTAAACTCCACGGACTTGGAGGTTATGGTCGCTCTTAAGATGTCAAATCAAGGCTATCGTTTGCCTCACTATGTTGTGGATCGTTTGAGCAAGAAGCGTGAGGCGCTACAAAGACTTATGAAAACCGCAGCATCTGTAGTTATAGGTTTCGATCCCTGTTCCATGGCTCACGCCTGCGATAACGGTGGCTTGTGCACTTCAGAGCGCAGGTTGCATGATATCCAATCTCTCAACATAGTCGATAGTGAATCGTTGATCTTTAGTGGTCCCCTGGTGACACATGATTTCATGTGCAAATGTCCAGATGGTTTTATGGGTCAACAATGCGATAAACGCCAGGATCCCTGTGCTCCTAATCCTTGTCATGGTAATTCCCAATGTCGCCGCCTGGGCTTTGATTTCCAATGTGTTTGTCCGGCGAATCGTGAAGGCCGTTACTGTCAACAGGAGAGAGGCGATGTCTGTTCCGGCAATCCTTGCGGCAATGGCGGTTCCTGTCGTTCCAGTCCCGATGGTTCCTCTTTCTTTTGTCTGTGTCGTCCGGGCTATAGAGGTAACCAATGTGAGCATGTTGCCGACTCCTGTCGTCCCAATCCTTGTCTATATGGTGGCGTGTGCGTGGCTCTTAAACCGGGTTATAAATGCACTTGTGCTGAGGGTCGTTATGGTCGTCATTGCGAGCGCTCTACTTATGGCTTTGGTGATCTCTCGTTTATGACCTTCCCCTCACTGGATCCAGCTACAAATGATATTTCCATTGTGTTTGCCACCACCAAACCCGACGCTTTGCTTATGTACAACTATGGCATTCAATCTGGAGGAAGATCTGATTTTGTGGCCATTGAAATGGTGAGGGGTAAAGCTTTCTTCTCTTTCGGTGGAGCTAGAACTGCCATAACTACCGTGGTGGTGGGAGGTAATACTCCTCTGAATTTGGCTGACGGCAATTGGCATAAAGTGACTGCCACCAGAAATGGACGAGTGATGTCTTTGAGTGTCTCAAAGTGTACCGAAAATGGAGATGTCTGCGAAGAGTGTCGTCCCGGTGATGCAGCCTGTTACGCCGATGATGTGGGGCCCATAGGGTAAGTGTGTAGTTAACACTATTAAGAGCTATAATCTTATCATTTCTTTTCTTTACAGAACGTTGAACTTCAACAAACAACCTTTGCTGGTTGGTGGTTTGATATCGGCGGATCCAGTATTAGAACGCCCGGGCCAGCTGCACTCCGATGACTTGGTGGGCTGTGTGCACAGTGTGTCGGTAAATGGTCGAGCTCTTAATCTAAGTCAACCCATTAAGCAACGCGGCATCTCATCCAACTGTCAACGCAACCTACATGGTGGCGCCTGTGCCAATGCAGCTTACAACAATGGCGCCCATTCTCTATGTGGTCCCCTGGGCACCTGCATGGACCGCTGGGATGCTGCCATGTGTCAGTGTGGCTCTGAGCTATTATCACCAGATTGTCAGAATTCTTTGGAACCCATTAGCATAAGCGAAGGAGGTTTTGTGGAATTTCAGATTTCGGAAAAACATCGACGCATGCAATTGCTGGACAATCTGTATGCCGGCAACAGCATATGGTCTTACGATGTGGCGCGTCAGAGAAGATTTACCATAGAGCATGACAATCTGACGGCCTTGGCCCAAACCAATGAATTGCCCAAGACTTTAAGTTTAATGTTCCGCACCTACAAGGAGAAGGGGTTACTACTGTTTGCTGGCAGCAACAGCCAGTATACTTCATTGGAGTTGCAAGGCGGCAAAATGGTTTACTACTCCAATCAGGACAGTGTGGTGAACATGACCATCAGTAACCCCTCCAAGCTAAATGACGGCAAATGGCACAACATCACCTTGTATACGGCTAATCGCATTATGCGCATTATTATCGATGGTTCGCGTGTGGGAGAAGAGCTCGACTTCGCTGGGGTGCATGACTACTTGGATCCCTACTTGACGGTGCTGTCGATCGGTGGTGTAAGAAGAGAGTATCTGATGCCGGAACATGTGCCCACCCTGTACGAGGGCTGCCTGGCCAATTTTACCATCAACAACGAAATTCAGCCCTTCAATGGTTCCGGCAGTGTGTTCGGTGACATTGTAGTACGTGGCAAAATCGCCCAGGGTTGTGCTGGTGTCATGGGCATTGGTGCTGCCCAAGTGGCCGATCCCATCAGTATTGGCGTGACTTTGGTCATAGTGTTCTTTGTCATCTTGGTTGTGGCCATTTTGGGTTCATATGTCATTTACAGATTCCGGGGTAAGCAGGAAAAGATAGGCGGTCTAAGCTGTGGCGTGCCTGGTTTCAAAATCAAACACAATCCAACCTCCACCATGCTGGGCGGATCCGGCGTCTCTCAAAATCAAGCAGATCATGTTTTATCACGGGGCATGCACTCCAATGAGGCTTCAGTGGGTTATCACAATGATGGTGGCGATTTGATACGTGGCGTACCCGGGCATCATATGGGACCCGAGCTATTGTCGAAAAAATTCAAAGAACGTGAAATAAATCCCGGCGAACATCAACAGCAGAGGCCTCAACGACCCGACATCATAGAACGGGAGGTGGTGAGCAAATCACCTCCTCTTCGAGATGAACATCATCCACCCATACCGCCACCTAGTCAAACACATCATCCGCACGACCATGTCAGTTCGGTAGATATGGGTTCAGAATATCCCGAACATTATGATCTGGAGAATGCCAGTTCTATAGCTCCCTCTGATATAGACATAGTTTATCATTACAAAGGCTACCGGGAAGCGGGTGGAGTGCGAAAATACAAAGCGACTCCGGCGCCAGTGGCCAGTTATACACATCACAAACATCAGTCGACGGCTCAACAACAGCAACACCGCCATTCTCCGCGTCATGGAGTGGGAGGACCTTTTGTGCCTCGAGGTGTGCCACCGCAGGCCACGCAACCGCCACCACCCTCCAGCACACCCAGACAACATCAGAGCACGCCCTTGGCCCGCCTGTCGCCCAGCTCAGAGTTGAGTTCTCAGCAACCGAGAATCTTGACACTGCATGACATATCCGGCAAGCCACTGCAAAGTGCCCTACTAGCCACCACCTCCAGTTCCGGGGGTGTGGGCAAAGATGCGCTGCATAGCAACAGCGAAAGGAGTCTCAATAGCCCCGTAATGTCTCAACTGTCGGGACAAAGTTCTAGTGCTAGTCGCCAGAAACCTGTAGTATCTGCACAAACCGCTTCACAAACATCGATGGGCCTGACAGCCGAAGAGATCGAACGACTCAATGGCCGACCGAGGACATCCAGCCTAGTCTCTACTCTGGATGCAGTATCCTCTAGTAGTGAGGCACCACGAGGCACAGTGGGTGCTCATCACTTATCCCTCGGCGGTGGTATGCACAGCACCGATGTGGACGCCCACAGTTCCACTTCCACCGATGAAAGTGGCAATGACAGTTTTACCTGTTCCGAAATTGAATACGACAACAACAGCATTAATGGGGACGCTAAGTACTCAACCAGCAAAAGTATATCAGACGAACGTAATCCCGTCAGTCGAGCCATGAGTGGTGACGGCAGTCGAGGCCCCTCCGTAGCTAAGCCACCGCCAATGCCGCCACATTCTTTTGATGGCTTCGACAGCTCCTTTCGTGGTTCACTCAGCACTCTAGTGGCCAGTGATGATGATTTGTCAACGCACATGGGAGCTTTGTACCGTCAGCCGAATACGGCCGCTTCACCGTCGGCGCCGCCGCCCATAGGATGGGAGTATTTGGTGAATTGGGGTCCAAACATACAAAGTATAGTGGGGGTGTTTAAGGATATGGCGGAACTACCGGACACAGTGCGTACAGATCAGAGGCCCACGGGTTCGTTGAGAATGCAACAGGCTCAGCAAAAGCAATCAGAGGAATATGTGTAGGTAAAGAGCTGCAAGAGAGAGAGAGAGAGAGAAAGATAAAAAGAGAGAGAGAGAGAGAAATATAAGTAGAGAGAGAGTAAAGGCAGTTCAACTAGCAGGGAGAGACAGTAGTAGAATGTGTGACATAACCTGTAGTATTAGAGTGTAACCTAAAGAGAGGGAAAGATAGAGAGAGAGCCGGAGAAAACAAAAGCCATTAATATTTCATAGAAATAGTAGTAGGTAAAGGTGACATGAACTGAAGCTAATAAAATCAGCATTTAAATAAAAATTAAAATTTTGAAACTGAAAATTAACTATGAGAAATTTAGTAGAGGTTAATTTAAAAAAAAGTGAGACTTGTAAGAAACATTTCTTATGAATAATACCACCTGTCATTTCCTAATGATATTAACCCAATTTTTTGATTATTTGATAAACATAAAATGGAATCATGTCACCTTCAACATAACCCACGACAGCTTATGACAAATTTAGGTTCACACGTACATCAAGGTCATATTTATAAAATTCGTATATGTATGAAATTTTGATTAACATTAACTTTACACTTAGAATAGCAAACAAAAATGCTGTGTTAACTGTTTATTATTATTATTATTAGAAATACTTAGTATTACTGTAGGTATTGTTAGATGTTAGCAAACAACTTAGGCATTTTTTTTTTTTTTTGTAGTAGAAAAAAAACAAACACAAAACATAATCTTGTACATTTTCATATTATTCGGAACATTTGACCATAAAAACTGCCATGAAAGCGAGGAAAACCACCATTGTATAATACTCTATAGGGTCTGATTAATATAAATGCCATCATGTCATAAATATACATTTTACTTTATTTTTTATCTATAATGTCATAATATTTTGGTTTAACTAAATTATAATGAAAAATAATAAGCAAAAGTCTTCCATATTACGCAGACCGTAATGGCTAAACAGCAATTAATGACGACGACGAATTACTTGACGAACTGATCATAAGCAAAAAAAAACACATAGCAATTAATTAAAACTATAATTAAAATTTAAGTCATTTACATAATAAGTAAGAAAAAACAAAACGAATTATTGTATAGCGTTTTGTAAACCTCTGAACCTATGAATCACCTTGTATCAAGGTTTGTGTCCTAACTTATATAAGTAGCAATACATACAACATACAATATAATGTCCATAGCAACAAGCCAAACAACAACACAATACAACAAAAGCAAAAACAAGAAACAAAAGACAGACATGAGACATTTAAGCAAAAAACAAAATTACAACAAAAAAAAGTATGTTATGTAAGTTTGTGCCCCAGCTATTAGTTTAGAACCCTAAGTACATTAGTTAAAATCCCATAAATACGTGTAAAATATTATAAAAACCACTTAAAATTTAATTTATAATACTTATAATTACTTAGTAATCTAATTCGTATTCATTAACAAATTGTGTGCTATATAACAACAAGAAATTATTTTTTGTATAAAATTTATTTTTGTCTAAATTTTAGTATTCCTTTGTAGTTATTATTATAATAATTATTAATTAAATGTAAAAGTCTATCTAACTAACCATAACCCCTTCTATACGATTTAAAAAATCTTGCCATAAGATTTAAAATTATATTTTGATAAACCGTGTATTTGTATATGTACGTATTTAAGTTAAGATTTTATTTTTATCTACAATGTATTTAAACAAACAAAAACGAAAAAGTAAATTATAAATTATTCAAATGAAGCTTTAAATAAAAACCTTTTTTTCTTCTATGTCCCTTATAGTTCTGTTGTATTATGTTTACACAAAAATTTACTTTAGTTTTTTCCTTTTCACTATATTCAAACATTTTCCCTTTAATATTTTCACTAACTTCTTTTACTTGTCTTTGTACTTTTTTTCTACTCCTAGACCTAAGTTAGTAAACGTCGAAGAAATTTCTTTAGCAAACAATTTGTTTTTAGTTTTGTAATAGACTTTATATACAAATATAAACAAAAAATGAAAAAACGTATAAATTTATTTTGCTTATAGTTTTCATAGAGAATAAATAAAAAATTTTGTAAACAATATAAAAAAATAATTGAAATGTGTGTTTTTATTTAAAAAGGTTGAGTGACAAAAGTACTACTTTCTTTATTTGTTATATATTGTGGATTCAGAGGGATTGAATTTGGGATTCAAATATGATATGATTGACAAATACGATTGCAAATATCACTCAAGAGAAAATTCACCGCCCTTCGGCGATATTCGATAGGACTTCTACAAGCAGGCAAGAAACAAGATATTCTGAAACATTCGGACGTCATGGGATCAAGGCCTTGATTTCAAATTAAATATCCCGGGCATATGTACATTCCATTCTTTAATGACCAACACCGCAGGCCTTCTTTGAGAAGAGAGCATCCAGATCTTCGATAATTTCCTATTCCACCCTTCCGTGTGTATACGCATTTCGCTTCCCTTCTTATAGAAGTCATGAAAATAAAAGGCAGCAAGGAAGGTGTTCGTGTGTATGATTAGTTTTAGAAACACAATTCGAATATATCTTCATAGGCTAGATGGTAGCATGGCTGATAAGCAGGGCAACCGGAAATATATCCTAAAAATCGTGTTTTATGCGCATAAAATATGACCTGAAAAATGGGAAAATATGACCTTAAAATCAACAAAAACAATCTCTACAAAATATTTTTATTTAAAGTAAAAAAACAGCATAAAATTAAAAAATAAACAATATTATTTTAAAATCAGACTGTAAATATTTTTGGCAAATTTACATACACAAATGTTAAGTAAGTAAAATATAATAGAAATAAATATTTAAGTATTATTATTTAAGGAACAATTAAAAAATATCACATGAATTTATTTAACATTAAAGTAACAAAAATCTTAAACCATGTTTCCTAAGTATCACGGTTATTCTGTATGTTGAGCATCTTATTTGAGATTGTTGTTGCAATAAACTACACAATATTGAGATAAATAATTGAACAAAAAATTTTGTCTATTACAACGTAAAATGTTTTTGTACATTGAGAATGATCTTTCGACATCCACAAATGTAATTGGAGCGAATTTAAGGGACAGTATTTCATTTACTTTTTATTTTGATGTTAATGTTGGCGCAGATCCACACAATTCGTTACAAATACTTTTCACTTCTTCCAAGCCAACGTTTTTTTGATATAATTTGATTCAATTTTTTTACTGCTTCAAGCCATGTTCCCTATCGTGTTGTTATGGCTTCTGGAGGTAATGAAAGGTCTGGAAACATTTGTTTAAAAAGTTCCTCTCTACATGGAGCTTTTAAAAACACCTTCTTCACATTAGCAATAGTTTTATTTACGTTTGCATATAAATTCCTAATACATTCGAACAATCGATGGTGACCATGAGCAATACATGTCACATGCGTCACTTTCGGACAAAATGACACTATAGCTTTTGCAGCCTTTACCATGCATGGAGCTGCATCCGTCACAAAAAGCAAAACATTATTCTTATTGAGGTTGACGTCCAGATTTTTGATGGCGTCGTCCCACAGTCGAACAATTGTTGAGTAATAAGCCCTTTCCAAGGCTGCTGTATGTAGCAAAGATTTCTCACTTGCAATTTTCTTAATACACCTACTAAAATTTTTGCCACATTTCTGCCTGTTGCATCTATACTTTCATTGAGATCCATATAAATTGATTTTTTAGTTTTGCTCGTATACTGTCCATGCAGTCGTTGTATACATTTTTTAAATGTTTAGTTCGTAGAATTGTTTCGGATAGCACTCTTATATTTTGATTTCTCATTTTGTAAAGTAGAATGTCAGCAGACACAAAAGCTCGGCACAGTTTTTCTTGAAAATCATGTTCTTTAAAGTCTACCGGAACATTTTGGCAAAAATAATTGTTTGGTCTGCTTATTTTCACTTCTATGATTTAGTTGAATATGTTTGCCACTTTCCACATGTTGCTTCACTTGAACTTGAAATAAGTCAGGAAACTTTTCTACAACCGCCTTTAGTTTTGCTGATTTTGTCGGATTAGCTTTAGGTATTATGTTCAGGGTCGAAATCGGTGGTGGTTAAAAAGCACCTCTTTTTTATGTTTTGTTTACTTATTGAATAAGAAAGCGCAAAAAACAGGATTAATAAACGTTTAACATTTCACAGTTATGTAAAACATGTAGTAGATTTGGTTGCAAAGACACTTGTTTCTACGAACAAAAAAATAATGTGAAACACATAAAATATGCTTAAAAAGGGATATTTTTGAAAAAATATGGCCTAAAAAATATAAATTATGCTTTAAAAAAGAGGGTTTTGTTTAAATTATGCTCCTAAAACCAAAATTTGCCGAAATATGACTTTATGAGTAAAATATGCCAAAATATACTTTAACAAATAGGTCTCAAAACACTTGTAGAACCATGAAATATGTAAATACATTACCCTTTTGTTAATATCTCGTTGTTAAAAAAACATGCTGTAGCATATTTCCGGTTGCCCTGCTGATAAGCAATCGCGAGGTAGTGTGTTTAAACTCCAGCAAGGTTTACTGTCATTAGAAACCAGTAAGAAAGTTTCAGTTGGGAAACCCGACTTACATATACCCTCACCCTCAGTAAAACATAAATATTATTTTATATTGATACTAGCTTTCCCGGCTCGCGTTGCTTCACCCGTACTTACAATGCACAGTGGATCCGCTTGTATGGATGCGCGGCCAAAAATACTTCTAATGGTAGAACAGAGCTGAAATGTTCAGCAGGGCTCTTAAAAAATATGTAAGCCAGTATAGGAATTTCAATCAGGTGAACTGACTGATAAATACCCTCACCCTATGTACGACATTGTTTTACTCTCGAGTTAATGAAATTGAAAAAGAAATTACTTATGTAGCTTAAAAGATCGGGGATAGGACTCTCGGTCGTATGGCCAGAAGTTTACAGACATGTAGCAAAACTAACAACAGTTATAAAAAGTTCAATTCAATATCTCTTACAAAAATGATATGTATGTAAAACCGTCTGAAGCTAATATTTCGGTTTTCCGAGGTTTTGCGTCGGATTACAAGATAATTCAACTGACCACATTCAAGTATACTCCAGTTTTTCGTTTAAATGTTATGAGAGAAATATTAATTTTCCCAAAAATATGTTGGTAATTTTGTATAAGACATCCCACCCTAAATTTTCCTTGGAAAAAATTTGACTAAAAAATAATATGCTTGTGGGAATATTACGTTGAATTAGGTCATTTATATACAATGATGTGGCATAAGGGGCGCGGCAAATGTTCCGATTTTCCGTAGTTTTACCTGGTTTTATAAGATTATTAGTCCGCCAAAGTTCATGATCATGCAGTGTTTCGTTTGGAATTAATGGAAGAAATATCCATAAATAGGTAAGTTTGCATGGGTGGGGCAATTCTGCTTATTTACAATAACGTAACTTCATTTTGAAAAATATTAAAACTGGTAAATTTTCATAAAGATCAGTTAAGGTTTACTCAAATTATCATGCCCATCAGTTATCCTTCCAACCGGCCAGCCAGACGGACCGACGGAAATGGGACAATCGTCTTTAAAAATCTTTAAACAGATTTGGTTTTAAGGTAATTTGGGTCGAGATAATTGGGGTCGTTACACTTTTTCACTTATGAAATTATACTTATCCTCTTACCTAAGTTTGAGGATTTACTAAGAAGGCGGTTTAGTATATTAAAAACTACAAGCACATCCGCAAACTTCCGCAACAAACTTTAACACTTTTATTACCTTAAGACTACGACAAATACAATGGAAAGGAGACCTAAAGGGGGATCTGGGAGGAACACAACTAAAACTCTAAATAATCATAATGAAGACGCACAAAATAGGATCAAACAAATACGTTACCTAAAACATTAATTTGACAAGAATTACAAAACAAGTTAGTTTTTATAAATTTGTGGAGATTAAATAAATACTTTTAATTTTAAAATCCATTAAAAATAATTTAATTTTTTAGACTAATGCAATGAGCAATCCGTTTTGAAGTGCACTCTTGTTTTAAATTATTCGACCAACGTACAAAAGCGCGAACAAATGTCCATGATTAAATTCTATTTTTAAAAAGTCCCGTTAGATTTTCAGAAGAATCCGGTTTAAAATTATGAAGATTGGACATTTAAGAGATAATTTGTTAACATTTTATTTTAATACTTTGTAATTAGTTTTTTGATTTTTGGCCTATGGACGGAACCACTGTGCAATGAATCTTCTTGAAAATTTAATCAATACAGATAAAATGCAAACGCTTCATAAGGCAAACGTACACAGGTTTATGTGATTGTAGCTTTATCCCATTGGTCTGAGTGATTTTACCGCTTTAATCCCTTTTTATCCCTAAAACTTCGAATTTCAAAATATACATTCGTATCGCACAGCTAAAATAGAGTGGTACGCCCTCTAATTCTATGCCCATATACGATTATAGCTTTAGCTGTCTGGGTGATGGTACCAGTTTTACCCCCAAACGTTCGAATTTCTATAGAAAAACCTTCTAGCGGCTTTCTAATTCTATAGGGAGCAATGCTAAATACATTTTCGTAACTCTACCTTTTGGTAGAGTCGATAGTACCGGTTTTATCCCTTTTCTGTATTTTTATTACTTCATATCGCAGAACTAAAATGTTCCCTTAAAATTTCCGATTGTACCTGTAGCCGTTAAGTCCCAGTTTTATCCCTTTACAGCCATGTTAACTCATAAAACGTACGAATTTCGGAAACTGTCCTTCCTTCATTCTAATTCTACGAGGAGCAAGTCCATATCAATTATCATTATTTTATTCCTTTTCGATATTTTTACCCACAAATATCGGATTTCGAAAAAACCTGCAATTAAATTTGATAATGAGCATGTTCATATCAATTTTCGCGATTATAGCTTTAGCCGATTGGTCTGGGTGATGGCACAGGTTTTACCCATATTGCTAATTTTTACACCTAAAAGTACGAATTTCCTAGATTTCATTCTTAGCTGACATTTACACGAAAAATTTTATAAATATATTATGAAAATGTTATTGCAGTCGTTCTATTAATATGGCAGTCATAACAATATTTCCAAAAGGGGAGTGGCAAACGCCCATTTCCCAGCGAGACGTAATCTCCCATGTACCATTTACATATGTAGGAAATCTTATCTTCATACCTTACATGGATTGTAAAATATAAACGATTACAATTTCGGTTCGCGTGGGCGGTGCCACGCCCTTTGGTCAAATTATGTTTTAATGTAGTCTATGACAGAGGACCACCGGATATTACTACACAGTGAAAATTTTATTGCAATCGGGCCCTTTATTTCGCCGACATAACGATTTAATCAACAGAGGCGTGGCACCGACCATTTCCCAGCGAGAAGTAATCCCCTATGCACCATTTACATGTGTAGCCAATTTCATCTTTATGCCTCTAATGGCTCCTGAGATATAACCGACTTAAATTTCGGTTTGTGTGGGAGGTGCCGCGCCCCTTTGTATAATTATGTTTTCATGTAGCCTATGATAGAGAACTTATGGATAGTATCACACAAAGAAAATATAATTGGAATCGGTCCATTTATTTGGCAAATATAACTTTTTTTTATAAAGGGGCGTGGCACCGCCCTCTGTCCACAAACAAAGTATTTTTCTTACACCGTCCGATATACGCACCAAATCACGACTTCGTACCTATATTGGCTTAAAAGATACAGCCATTTCAAAATTCTAGTTGTATGGGGCGGTACCACACCTATTTTACCGCCTCCCAGTCCGAATTTCCAAATATTCCGTCTTAGTGCGCGCCTACGTCATAAAAAGAACCTACATTCCAAATTTCACGGTTTTAGTTTTAGCCGTTTGGGCTGGGGAGCGATCAGTCAGTCACCCAAGCCTTTTATATATATAGATTACTCGATTTATAAAGTGGGCGGAGTTTTACATTTGTATGGGTGGTACCAGTAGTGGCGTGTCTAGACTACCAGATTTATTCTCCAAAACTTTATCCAGTTATAACTTTACTAAATACAGAATTTGGGCACGATCACGTTGGATGTATTGATATTATTACTCCATATCTAAAGTGGGCTAAGTGGTACATTTGTATTGGATGTACCAGAAGGGGCGTGGCTAGACTTCCAATTTTTTTCCAAAACTTTATCCTGTTATAGCTTTACTAAGTACAGAATTTGTGTACGATCCTGTTGGGTGCATTGATATTATTACTCGATTTTTAAAGTGGGTAGAATGATGTATTTGTATGGGAGGTACCAGAAGGGACGGGGCCATGTAGCCTATTTGCAATACCGTAAGTAGTTTTGAGGAAATATTAACTCACGCAAAATTTCAAAATATTTGGTTGCGTCTTTCGAAAGTTATCGTGCGCACCAGCCGGACAGCCAGACGGACATGGCTCAATCGACTTAAAAAGTCATGAATCGAATTTGGTTCTAAGAAACCTGGGGTCTTAAGTTACTCCTTTTATGTGTTACACTTTTGGGTCGTATCAAATGCCTCCTACCTGTAGGGTGAGGGTATAAAAAGGGTAAGTATAAAGAGAAATATATAGAAGTGAGAAAAAGCAAGCCTTCTACAAGGCCCAATTAACCTGAATTTTGTAAAATAAAAAATTGACTAGATAAATTACACTGAACACAGTGTCAGATATAGCATTCAGTACCACTCTAAACATATGGATATGCTAAACTACTACACAGGATCATAAAAAAAACTTAATTTCCCTTTGCACCCCATGAATGAGGTATGGGATAGCTTCTCGCGTTGTTGTGAATTAACACGCTTTCTATTTTTAGATTCACAACTAACGGCACCTACTTGTTTATCGACGAATGCGAACGTCCCTGTTTTGAGAAGCTCTTACTAGACACGCCGATTGAATCGACGCTTAATACTGCGAAGTTGCTGTCAACCACATTCGAGGGGAGCCGACAATGAAAGAAAAATTTATTTATTTTTTCCTTTAAAAGATGACTGGAGCGAGGTTTGAACCTGCGATCTCCCGCATGGTAGTCGCGTGTTCTAACCACTATGCCACGGCCGATCCCAAAGGTCCCAGGATCAACTCAACTCGAATTTCCGTAAAAACGAACTACTGCATCCCGCACCTATTAACAGTGACTAATTTATAGACTTGAATTCCATATATGAATATCTGGAAAAGTCAGTGAGTAGTATCACAGATAAATCAAAGATGGACGAAAGAGAAGGCTATGGCATCCAAATCTAACAACTTCTGTCGTATCGGACAGAAGCCCTGCTGACAATATCTGTAGAACTGATCAGCAACTTCATTAAAAAGGTGAATGGGCTACATAGTTAGTTTGTTTTTGCTATAGAGGAAATTGTTGGTATCCCAATGGGCTTCATTAGCCTATGTGTGTTAGACAGTGTCTTGTCTTGCTACTTTTATTACCTAACCTCGCTTAATCAATGATCGCTGTTTCAACAAGATGGTGCAACATGTGACACATTCAACGACATTGTGTTCGATTCGCGATATTTTTGGCTTAAAGTGTTATCTAAAAGAAATTACATTAACCGGTCATCTCGTAGCCCATACTTATCCCCAAGGACTTTCTTCTTTGTGATTATAAGCTTAATTTTCAGCAGAAAAAGAGAAATTAAAGAAAACGCGTATTCGCGAAGAAATGCAGATAATTTCTTGAAATTGAAAATTTCCACATTGAAATTTTCCTGGGTCCTACTACCCCTAAGTGCGACTTGCTAAAATGTACATAAATATTATTTCAAAATAAAAACTATGAAGTTAAACTCAACCCAAACACATGTACATTTTATGCCTAATTGCAATCACACACTAAATCGATACAACCTTGGTAACTGCTTTCAAACTTATAGCCACTATTGAGTTCCCAGATTGTACTACGCTGCTATAAATTTCTAACATCAATGCTAAGAGAAAACCAACAAAAATATTTAACTGCTGGAGCCTGAATTAGACCTAACATCATAAATTCTCATCAAAAAGCCATTTAGTGAAATCTAACACAATTCTCAAATTGTATATATAACAAAAGGTTACAAAACATGCAATAGATGGAACTGTTAGGAGAAATATGAAACACACGCAAATCGCATGGTTTACATCTTAGTTTTCCAAGTTGGCATTAAGAATGATACTTTGTTTACCTTTTTTTCCTTAACTTAACTTTGCTCTCAGTTTCAACTGACACATTTCAGCACTAACGTTTGCTAACATGAAATTCTTTAGGATAAGGCGACACGAACAACAACAACACCAAACACAACAAAACTGTGACATGTCCATTTGTAACACTCCAAGTTAATATCCATACAAGTTGTTTGACAGTTGTTGGCAATGTAAAAGAAAACGAATGCATTCGGAAAGAGAGTATTATTTCATGAGATATGCCACAATAGTTTTGACAGTTTTGTTTGCGTTTTGTTTTCAATTACATACATTGTATATTGCAACGAAGAAGAAGGGAAGGGAGAAAAGAGAAAATAACACAAAGTAATGCAACAGGATTTGTTGGCTGAACGAAGGACTACGTAAAGCTGCTTAATTGCGCATGGTCAAGACTGCATGTGACTGCTGAAATAGCTGTTGAAAACAGAGTTGGCTCGTGGTATGTGGACCAATTGTGTGCATTGCACTATGGTTCCTAATTAATTTTTTGTTTGTTTTACAAAATCGGAAATTTTTATTATGCCATTGAGCGGACATAACAGACGTTGCAAGTACTTTAAAGAAGAAATAATACACCATTCTTCTTAAAATTTGGTATAGAGTGATTAGAAATCGGAATACATAAAAACAACCTTAATTCACCTTTAAACCTTTAGTATGGGAAAGCTTCTAGCGTTGTTGTGAATTTACCACGCTTCCTATTTTAGATTTACAACTAACGGCACCTACTTGTTTATGGACGATTGAGAAAGTCACTGTTTGAAAAGCTTTTACTAGACATGACGATTGATTTGACACTTATACTGCGACGTTGCTGTCGACAACATCGAGGGGCCGGCAATGAAAGAAAAATGATGACTGGAGACGGGAATTAAAACACGGATCTCCCGAATGGTAGTTGCGTGTTCTAACCACCATGCTACGGCCGGTCCCAATCAGTATACATATCCTAGGAAAAATAGACGAAATCGTATCAACGGGTGTGTCTCCACACATACATTTTGTGTGTAAGCATTAAGCAGAATATACATGATTAGGCCAAATATGGACGGGATTGCATAAGTAGGCGTGGCCCCGCACATAGTACTCTATCTGGGAGACATTGGGCCCATTCATCTTAAAATTTAATATCGATTCATTTGCGGTCAGAGTTAATATTGACAAAAATAATGGGCTGGATCAGAACAAGGGATGTTACCCTGTCCATACGACAACATTTTACTTCCACGCTTAGTATGAAAGTCAGAGCTTTGAATATTTGTGTGAGTATATATTTCATGGGACCGGCCGTGGCATAGTGGTTAGAACACGCGACTACCATGCGGGAGATCGCAGGTTCAAACCTGGATCCATACACCTAAAAAAAAAAAAAATCTTTCATTGTCGGCTCCCCTGGAATGTTGTTGACAGCAACTTCGCAGTATTAAGTTCGAGTCAATCGGCGTGTCTAGTAAGAGCTTCTAAAACAGTGGTGTTCGCATTCGTCGATAAACAAGTAGGTGCCGTTAGTTGTGCGTGGCATCTTATCTATCAGTAACCGCACGTACAAAAGAATTCCAAAAGCTTCGGTCTTTTGGGCTCCGTAGACAGTTCGTCACACCATATTTAGATAACAGGTCCATTCAACAAAGTTTTAATCGACCCCTCCTACTCCCCTAATGGAGTTAAATGGCAAAGACTTTACGAGCCGCAACATTTTTACCTATTCGAACAACATGTCCCAGCCAGCGCATTTGGTTTCTTTGAACACGCTTGACTACGTTGATGTAGTTATGCAGCTCATACATGATTCATACGGTGACAGTACTCGCCGTTAACAATGATGGGTCCAAATATTTTGTAAAGTATTATTCCTATCGAAGACTCCCACAATAGAACAATACGCTTGTGTCATTGACCAGAATTCTGCGACAGGTATGGTCATTATCTCGTAGAGTAAGATCTTTGTTCGTCCAGGAAGGGCTTTGTTTAGCGCCTAGTAGCAGCGGTTTGCGTTAAATACTTGCCCAAATGAGTAGTCTCTTTGGTTAATGCAACAAAGAACTTATTGTTGTCCTCATGTATCATAGGACACATTTCTGTCAACTGCTTCTCAATACTTAAAAAGGCCACAGTAACATCACGCAGTGTCTATATCATCGGCATATGCGAGCAGCATGTGACTTTTGTTAAAGATAGTACCTGTCGTGTTTACTGCAGCCTTCCGCATGATCATCTCCATTATGATGTTAAAGAAATCGCATGACTTACTATCGCCTTGTCTAAAGCCTCGCTCGGTAAAAAAAAAAGGCCATGTCAGAATTTTTCCTTTTTTCACTGAAAACTTTGTGTCGGTCAGTGTCATCCCGAAAAGTCGTTTCAGTTTCAAAGAAATACCAACCTCAGTCATAGCATCTTATAATTTCTATCGTATCGGACTGTTGAATGCAGCTTTGTAATCGATAAACAGGTGGTAAGTGTCGATATGCATTTCATGGGGATGCAATTCTCCAGGATTTGTCGTAGCGTGAATATCTGGTCGGTTGTGTATTGATCGACATGGTAAAAAGCCACATTTATAAGGTCCAGTCAGGTTCATTAAGATGTGCTTTAGACTTTCACAAAACATGCTAGACAGGACCTTGTATGCGATGGTTAAAAGGCTGATCCCTTAAACCTTGCTGATTTCGTTTTGGCTCGGTGGAGAAAAATCTACTCCACCATCGATGTTTGTCATGCTGACTTCATGCAACGCGCAAAGTACGAAAGAATTCCCTCCATATTTGCTTCTCACTCTGCGTGTCCTTTATCAAAGTTCCATTTCTGCACTTACAGGTGGGTATCGCTGTTCCAAAGCCTTTGCTTCTAAACTTTAAGTATCCTGAATATCTATTTCTCTTTCGTTTTCTTCGTCTTCTATTTATATCAGTTCGTTACACACGCGTACTATTGGATGCCATTTTGAATTGTATGCAGCATCTATTTCCTTACGCGACATTCCTTATGTTTTTCATATACTAGTACAGTCTTTACGGCAGTGGTCTTAAAATGCGCAATATATTGGCACTATGTTTCGAGAACATCAGTATTAGGGGCGTTCGTTAGCAATTATCGAGGAAGTTAGTTGGAATAGGCATTTGCTATCTCGCTAGCATGTAACTATGTGATGTATAACTTCATTTGCGCTTGGTTACGACCATTTTTAGCAGTACTTTGTATCATGCATACCTCGGCTGCAACTAGGTGGTGATCCTAGGTAATATTTGCACCGCGCATCACACGCACATACATAACGCTTGAGATACGCCTTCCATCGATTACAACGTAATCAATCTGGTTTAATTTTTTGATCAGGGGATATCCAGGATGCCTTTTGAATATCCTTATGCGGTAACCTCATTACAATGTGTCTTCACTCATTACAATGTGTCTTGCTATCGCACAGCTAACCAGTCTGAATCCGTTTTCGGAGATGTCGTTTGCGACTGCTGAACTAAGAGTATCTTCCCTTCGTATTGTAGCATTAACATCTCCCAGAACAATGTTAATGTCATGGTCAGTCATATATCTCCTCCGAGTTTATGGTTTCTTTGGGATAGCCAATAGTGGGGAAACTGAACCTCATTGCTAAGGAGAGATGGCTGAGAGAACCAACTTGCACGGCGACCAAACAAATTTGGCGTACAGACAGGATTTGTGCTAAACCTGTCCAGAGTCCACCTGAGGAACATCATAGCTGTAATAACTGGTCACTCAGATATGAAAAGCTTAGTCATCGGACACTTCTAGACAATACCTGTCTATCAATAGGCGATTTGCGGAACATCCATGCCTTTATCAGATCAGACGAAACGGCTTGATAGCGACGTTGACCGAACAGAATAGGAATATTTGGTGCGAAAATTTGAAAATGCTATCACAATGTGACTCATACTAGGACCCATGTGAGCTGTGTTGAACGTGGCTGCCGAATTAACCTAACCTAATATCCGAGTCCTTGTCCTCCTACGGCGTGTGTACACAAATCAGTGTGATGTAAAAATATGTTGCCTTGTTGCGGAGATCGTCTATTCGATCCCTTACAGGTTTAAACAGCGAGACCTAATGTTGTAGTCTTTTGCCGGCTTTGAATTAGGGTGATCAATTATTCGGGTTTTTGCGAAAACCGGTTTTCGAATTATTCGAAAAATGACATTTAAAAAAAAACCGGTTGCTTTTTTTGAAATTCACAAAAAACCGGATAATCCGGTTTTCAAAATTATGCCAAATAACAAATTAAAACACAATTTTTGACAAAAAATTTTATTAAAAAATAACAGAAAACAAATCAATTATACCTATAAAAAGTAAACTTTTAGTTTAATTATAATTACAATGCAAAACATTAGTGAGATCAGTTTGTTATTTTAACAAAGACAAACGAAACAAAACAATTCATTTGTAAATAATTGATTATATATAAATATATTTAATTTAATCTTTAGTTTTACCTAAAGTAACATTTAAGAAATAAGATACAATTTAAGTGCTTGGGTGTACACCTATTTGTTTCTTTGGTTTTTATAAAACTTGACATTGAAAATGCCCTTTCACTCAGTGTACTATTTGGACTTATAGTGTACAAGGCGTTTAATATTGAATATTTTAGAAATGCGTCACTAATTCAGAGTTTACTCGTACTTAAATACAAAATGAGAGTATTCACGGTATATCGTTCTGATATACGTCTTTTGAAAATTGCATATACATTTATTGATAATTGGTTTTGAATTGTTGAAAAGTGTTAAAGTACAAATTTAAAAATACCTTCAGCATCAGCTAAAGTTGAAGAGTTTGCAGAAAGTTTTTGTATAGACATTTCCAAAGATTTAAGGGTGTCACTAAGCGATATCATTTTCACTAAATGGGGTCAGTCCTAACTCCAATAAAGTATGATTCACACATTTGTGCAATTTTAAAAATTGAGAAATTAAATAGGTTATAGAATTCCAGTGGTGCTTAACATCATGGATAAGTTGAAGTTCCTTATTAAATTGGTCTTTTACAAACATTTGTAATTTCTTTCGCTTTTCAGCCGACTTATTAAACATTGAAGATTTATAAAACTAACAATTAGGTTGTTCTTCCGAAACACTGGAAAAAAACAAGTACGAGAACACATTTAACACAATTATGAATAAATTTAAATAAAAAATATCGAACGCCAAAAAACCGAGATTCGACAAAAAATAACCGGATTATTCGATATTCGAAAAATAGGGATTTACAAAAAACCGACGGTTTTTATGAGTGATAAAAACCGAGTAGCCGGTTTTTGAAAACCGAACTGATCACCCTACTTTGAATCAACATACAAATTCTTGTTTTTCTGCATGGCACAGTTGTTTTGTCGTGGGCATCCCTGTCCCCTCCATCTAATTTGCTGTATGGCGTGGATGTCAGCCTTATATTTGTAGAGAACATCCGACAATTGTATAGAGGCACTATCTCTGTATATAGTTCGAACATTGCTTAAATCATGGTCCCTGTAACGTTTAAGGGGATCGTCAACATTTTGGGGGTTCTTGTTGTTTCTTTTCTTCATGTTTTCATAATAATTGTTTTTGTTTAAGGAGAGTGGCTTACTAGGCCACCCCGCCCGATTCTAGTATTTTTGGTGGTACCAAAGCTACTAAGACAGAGTTGTGTTGAGCTTCAATAACTTATCTTACCTATTCCCTAATACGCATCAGTGGCGTCATGCCATTAAGGTTGCTCAACATTGCTAATTTTTACATTTGCTACCACTGAACGAATGCTTAGTGGCATTTCCCGGGACGATGTGAGATGCTTGAGGACCTCAGAAAGATTGTGGTTATTTCTATATAAATAGCGATCAGATAACTGAGAAAACTTTTCGCATTATTGTGAAATACAATGCAACTATAACTTGAGAATCTTTGACTAGACAACAACAACCAGAGGGCTGTCGATAAAGGACATGTAGATGACTGAGACTTGAATTTACCTAGGTATCCCGCATGATAGCCTCATGCCATGGTCGGCCCCGTTTACTACACGTGCATAACAGATATGTATAAAAAAGTATATGGGAAATTTGAGTCAGGTATATGGAAGGTACCGAAGGAGTTGTGACAATTGCGCAGCCTGTATCACTCAGTGATAAAGTAACATTCTTCTGATGAAAGAATTTTGAAAATCGTATGAGTAGTTTAGAAGATTAACCCCTGCATACAAACAAACAAACTAACAAACTCACAAACATCTCCTCTATAATATATTATTACCTTCTTTCCGATCATACAATGAACCTTCATATGACTTTAAGCAATACAGGTAAAATGCCAACGCTTCATGTGACGAACGAATACCCCATTTATGTGATTGTAGCCTTATCCCATTGGTCTGAGTGATTGTATCGCTCTAGTCCCTTTTTATCCCTAAAAGTACGAATTTTAAAAGATATACTCGTATCGCACAACTAAAATGGAATTTTGAAAGATCCCATTTGAGAGTTCTCTAATTCTATAGGGAGCAATTCTATATACATTTTCGTAACCCTACCTTTAGGTATTTGATTTGGGTGATATCATCAATTTTTATCCCTTTTCGGTATTTTTACAACTTATGAACGAATTTTAAAATTACTTCAAATCGCACAAGTTTTGAGGGTATACCTTTTGCCGTTTATTACCAGTTTTATCCCTTTTCAGTCCTTATTACCCCTAAAAGGTAAGAATTTTGAAAACTCTCCTTGCTTCGTTCTAATTACATAGGGAGCAAGCCTATACAACATCATTATTACATCATTAGCCGTTTGGTCTGGGCGATAGTAAAATTGTTATCCCTTTTTCGATTTTTTCACCTAAAAACAGCGGATTTAAAAAAAAATACTTCAATCCAATTTGATAGTAAGCACTTCCATATCAATTTTCGCGATTACCTTTTTGGTAATTTTTAACCCATAAAAGTACGAATTTCCACAAATCCGTTCTTAGATGACGTTTACTCGAAAAGGAGAACTACCATCCCAAATTTCATCATCCTATCTGCAGACAGTAGACAATTTATATATATTAATTATGATAATGTTATTACAATCGTTCTATTAATATGACCGACGTAACAATTGTTTAAAAAGGGGGGGTGGCACTGCCCATTTCCCAGCGAGACGTAATCCCCATGTACCCTTAACATTGTAGCAAATGTCTTCTTCATACCTTTAATGGCTCGGGAAATATGACCGCCTAATTTGGTTTGGTTGGCGGTGCCACGCCCCTTTGTCTAAGGATGTTTTCATGTAGTATATAATAGAGAACCAAGGGATATTACTACACAGTGAAAGTTTCATTGCAATCGGTTTATTCATTTCGCCCAGATAACGATATTTTCAAAAGGGCGTGGCACTGCCCATTTTCTAGCGAGACGTAATCCCCCATGTACCTTTTACATGTGTAGCAAATCTTATCTTCATTCCACTAATGGCTCCTGAGATAAGACCGAAATTTCGGTTTGTGTGGGCGGTGCCGCGCCCCTTTGTCTAATTATGTTTTCATGTAGCCTATGATAGAGACCCTAGGGATAGTACTACGCAGTAAAAATTTCATTGTAATCGGTTCATTCATTTCGCGCAGATAACGATAGTTTCAAAAGACGCGTGGCACTGCCCATTTCCCAGCAAAATGTAATCCCCCATGTATCCTTAACATATGTAGCAAATTTCATCTTCATACCTTTAATGGCTCGCGAAATATGACCGATTGAAATTTTGGTTTGTATGGGCGGTGCCACGCCCCTTCGTTTAAGGATGTTTTCATGCAGCCTATAATAGAGATCATAGGGATAGTACTCCACAGTGAAAATCTCATTGCAATCGGATGATTCTTTTCGCCCAGATAATGACATTCTCAAAAGGGGCGTGGCACTGCCCATTTTCTAGTGAGACGTAATCCCCCATGTACCCTTTACATTTGTAGCAAATCTCATCTTCATACCTTTAATGCCTCGCGAAATAGGACGGATTGAAATTTTGGTTTGTGTGGGCGGTGCCACGCCCCTTTGTCTAATTATGTTTTCATGTAGCCTATGATAGAGGCCCTATGGGCAGTATCACACATAGAAAATTTAATTGCAATCGGTCCATTTATTAAGCCAATATTATCATTTTTAAAAAAGGGATGTGGCACCGCCCACTTTCTAAAACCAAAGTATTTTTTCTTATACGACCGATAAAGGTACCAAATCACGACTTCGTGCTTATAATGGTTCAAAAGATACAGTAATTTTAATATTTCAATTGTATGGGGCGGTGCCACCCTCATTTTACCCCCTTTCAGTTCGAACATCCAAAAATCCCTTCTTAGTCCGCGCCTACGTCAAAAAAGAAACCTACATTATAAATTTCACGGTTCTAGCTTTAGCCGTTTGGGCTGGGGAGTGATCAGGCCTTGCGGAAATACCGCAAGACTTTTTTGACAACCTTATATATATAGATTATGGCAAAACTAAGCACAATTGCAATTTCGTTGATACTGGTCAAACTTGTGTAACTTTAAAATCCCATTCTTTTAAAACTTAAAGTTGGCAATGCCATTGCCCTCACTGTAAACTCTCACTCGTGTGCTCTCTCTCTCTCTCTCTCTCTCTTTCTCTCTATGTATCTCTCCCTTATTTGTCATAACATTGTAAGGGTCAGTTTTTCTTACACTCACACTTTACCATTCAAAGTCAATACAAATACCCAAGTGGATAACGGTAAATCTCGCAGTCATATGGTGAGTGTCAAAGTGAACGTTACGTGGAATCCTTAAATACGACGGCATATACTTTCGGACTAATGGTGGATTAAAAAAACAACAACAAAATCCAAATAACTAAAAAAAGTCAAACAAAATAAAGTTTCAGATATAACAACAAATTATAAAATATTAATACTTGTATCAAGAATAAACATGAATTGTGTTAAAAGTGGCGTGCATGGAACAAGACAATAACTTAAAGTTTTCAATGTCTACTATAGGAGGAGAATTGTTGTTACTCATGTTACATGTTCTGTCTGTGGCACGAAAGTGTAAAAGGCCAGGCCAGTTCAGTTATTGGTCACATTGTGAAATAAGGTTGAAGTTTAAGGAAACAATTAAAACACAACAATTAGAAACACAAACACACACAACAAGCGTTAGCTATTGTCGCTATGTATGAATCAGGAAAACCCTGCATAATTTTACGTCATTAACGAAAACAACGGAACTTTAAGGATATTTTCGCAATACATTTAAGAGCACAACTATGCGTATCTCTTCATCGGCCCAGCAAACCCGTGCGGCATCTTCTGCTGCCACCACCTCATCGAATTTACAGTTAACCCCGCTGTGGGAGCATATACTAAGGACGCGCAAGTTGCCGGAGTCCACATGCCCCCGCCTAATGTTCGCCGAATTTCTAGAACGTCTAAAAGATCCCGAATGGCAGGTGCGACAACATGCCCTCCGTGTCTTTGTCGATGTGTTGGTGGTAATGAAATCCAAAGCAGATCCCTTTATGGAACCGTTGATAGGACAATTGGTGGAGAATTTAGGACATCAAGCCCCTACCGTCAGGAAGGGTGCCTTAGACTGTCTAAGAGTGTATCTAGCAGAGACGGCCATACCCGAGACCATAATGTTGCAAATTCTGGATATCGGCCTGAATCAAAAAATAACAAATGAACCGTTTGGTGGACGCTTAACATGTGGTGTTATGCTATCCCTACCAGCCTTGGTTCAGTCCACTTTGCACACCTCAAAGCGTCACTTCATTATTAGGGTTACCATCGATATGCTAATTCAAAAAATGGGCCAGGTAACGCATCAGGAAATCACGCTGAAAGTGTTGCGAAAAATGCGAGATCTTCTAGGTGAGCCGGAATTTGTGAAGTACATGTCGCATGGTGCCTACCGGGAATTTGATTTACTGTGCAACGTATATGGACTCAATGAGGATGAAAGCAGCACTCCGTCATCCACTTCTTCCAATTCCAAGGGAAGTTTTCTATCTGCCTCAGAGGGACACACTAGTACCTGGCGTTTAATTGCCTCCGCTAAGCCCTTAAAATCCTCCAACTGTTGGCGTACCTCGGAGGATGAGGAAATGCGTGCCATCGCTGAAGAGCTGGTAGCTAATTGCAGCCCGGCCGCAGAACCTGTCCTTGCTTGTCCGGCTAAAGTTATTATGGAAACCGAAATCAAAATTAATGACGACACGTTGACAATGCGTATTTTGGAGGCTAAGGACGAGGATGTGTGTTTGGTGGAACAGGAAGTATGTCATAAATCGCGGCCATCAACCTGTCCCAATAGCCTCGAAGATGAGGTGGTTTGTGGTCGTTTGGCAAGTGCGAAAAGTTTGCATGATTCGTCTCCGTCATTGGTAAAACTGTTGAGTGACTCAGATGACATGGAGGAGGGCGGCGGCGGCGGCAAAACAGCAAACAATTACTACACAATGGTAACACCCTCAACGCCCTCTCGCACACCTAAGCGAGTAACATTTGGTGGTGAGATAGTTAAAATGCGCACGTCTGATAGTGATGCAAACTCTTCGTCAACCAATAACAATCATACTCCCCAGCCTCCGTCCGCAGCAGAAGCAACAAGTAATCTACCACCACCAGCGCAACCACCACCGTTCATATTACAATCACCGCCTTCCGATATGGATGTAAGCAAAACGTCTGTGCTCACCCTAGACATACCAAATGATAATACCAAGCCTCTCAATCAAAGACCTAAATCATCACAAATAACTCCCTCGTCGAAGACGTCTTCGCCTGCTTTATCCTCTTCACATACTCCCTCACCAAAGTCGCCATCAAAATCACCGACAAAATCTCCCACCTCCCCTAAATCGCCATACAAACGCCTAAGTATCAGTCCGGTGGAAACTATCATAAGTCCACGTACCAACCATAAAGCGATTGAAGTTCTACATAATCTACAAAGAGATCCTTCGCCTAATCGTGCGTTGACCGCACGCAGGGCCAGCTTGAAAGCGGAAGAAATGAATACTCCCTCTCCGGGGGCAAGTCAACCGAATGACTGGGAAGAACATCAAAGAGTACAGCATATACAAAACCAAACTCCACCGGTGGTACCTCCAAGATCTTGGGAAGAATTGGGTATTGTGGACGAGGCGACGGTCTTTAATTTGCGTTCAGGGGTAAGTTTTGATTGATTTGATATATATATATACATATTCATAAAATAGTAATAAGGGAAATGAAATGGGACTTCAATTTCACCGACCTCTTTACAAAGGGGTTTCTTAAGGTTTGGAAATATTCATGTATAAGAAAGTTCAATGGTGTAGACTGACTTTATATCATCTAAGACTTCAAGTGAGCAATCCTTTATTCTCATTCTCATAAAGTCCCTATATTACAAGGATATGTGAACAAAAAAAAATAAAGTCGAAATACGAATATCTTTCTGGTAGATGCCGCCGACTAAAACAACAATCCGAAATTTCCTAAAAACCCTCAAAGTCTTTAGTTACGGGTAAAAAAACCGGGTTTTTCGTACCTTTACGCACATATAAGCCACCCAGTAGGAAGTGTCTGCAAGACATCCTCAAGGATAGGTGCATGACCATAGTAAATCGATGAGGACCGTCTATACAAATCGTCGACGAAATTTTCATACAAGTGTCTGCTTTGTCATAGACGACCTGATGAGCGACAATGTCGGTCAAATTTTCGTTGATGCCTATACAAGCGACCTGTCGCCAACACAATCATGCACGATCTGATGGGTGACAATGTCGGTCAAATTGTCGTTGATGCCTATCTAAGCAACATGTCGCCTAAACAATCATGCACGACCTGATGGGTAAAAATGTCGGTCAAGTTGTAGTTAATGCCTATGTATGCCTTGAATTGTCATTCGAACCATATTAGTTTGACTTTGTATATTCATTGGTGCCATTTTAAAAGATGGATTTTTGGTTGTTTTTTAGCTTTTTATTAGTACGACTAATTGTTAAGACTTTTGGAAAACTACTGACCAAGAGAGGAGTGAACTTTTATACGGCATTCACATTTATTCGACTTTTCAAATTCCACATTTTTCTACCTTAGATTTGGTTGATTGTTATTGATGCACGACAACATTAGTATTTTGTCGGTCGGCTTGTCGCCAACCGAGTGTTTTGACAACAAGTACATACGTTTTTCACATTTTGTCTTGAGGACATCGTTGACGACAAAGTCGTGTATGACGGAACTTCCTACTGGGCAGTAACGTGTTGAAAATGAACCGATTTTAAAGAGTAATAAGGAACAATAATTGTACCATCGCCCAGACCAAAGGGTTAAAGCTACAATCAAAAAAATTGGGGTGATTATTTACGTTATATGGTAAATGTGCGAACAGAAGGGATTCCCAAATTCTGACTTTAAGGTATAAAAGGAACAAAAGTGGTAACATCGCAATCACAATGATTTGTACAGTGTACATTATAGAGTTGTTGTGCGATAAGAAGGTATTTTGTATAAGTGCGTAAGGTAAGGAATGAGACACATGTGGTATAATAACTTAAACTTAAAATTTCGGTGTAAGATTATCTTATGGAGTAGTTATGCAATACGAAGTGATTTTTCTAAAATCATTATATTAAAAGGTAGGGTTAGGTTGTATACACTTGTAATCTGTTAACAATCATAGCATAATACACACCGTGATCTGCTCATCGATTGGGAGTGGGAGGAAAAAGAAATAAGTTAGCTATAAAAGGCACGGCATGAAACATATTAAATCGCCTATTCGGTCTGAGGAGAGCGACTCTAGGACTTAACTTTGATAACTTTCCTCTAGATATATTAGCCTCCTATGGGCTACAGCTACAAATATGATGTTCCATCGTCTCGTACTCCTCCTCGTTCTCACACAAACTGCAGCAGTCCGGTATGGACCTATCCCATTTGCCTGGCAGGTACTTGACTTTACAATGGCCTTTTAAAAATCCACAGTTCAGTCTCAGATCACTCCTGCACAGGCCAACTATGTACGCCGATGAGGATCTGCTGTATTCGGACTACAGTGATCTAGCACTTATACAGTCGGTTTTGGAGATCCAACGTCCGCTGACTGTTTTTCATATCCAATCATACTGTCAGCCAAAAAGATAACAAATTGGCGGGTGTGACATCTTTCAGAGAGTCATGAGAGTCTGCTAACTCATAACCAGGAATCTTGCAATATCTTGGGACCCAAGACTTAAGACTTAAGACAATCCAATTTCTCTTAACAGTTTCTTACCAACTTCGATTTACACAATGTAGATTTGATCGCTTATATGGCAGCATGACACTCCAGAGAGACGGTTATCCATCTACTAGTATCAGTTCCATATCCCATTCACTATTTGAACCGTCTGTATAGACAGAAATGGAACCACCAAAAGGAGTCCCGCCGTCATTCCATTTCGATCTTTCCCTTTACTTTATGGAAATTCAAACATTTCTTTAAAAACTTCCCATGTCCACGTATGGATCGATGCCAATTGCCAGCTACCCTCAGTCCGATAGCCCCTCGAGCTGCGGAATTCTGAATTTGTTCATTCTCCCGCTCTTTATAATGTAAATAAGGGAGTCAACTGGACCAAAACGCATGTTAAACGACTAAGTCTGAGATCATGAAATTTTGCACCTATTTTCTAAACTCATGAATCTATGGAGCTTTATTTCTATGCCGTTTATTGCAATAAGCGCATAGTTGACTTTTGGTTCACACTGTATTTTAAATGTTCTTATTCTTTTTACACTGTGAAATATTTTTGGGGTCTGTAGTGTCCAAACTCAATTTTTTTTTGTTTATCCAATGTATAACGTATGTTTTTGTACATTGACCAGCTTACAGACTGGGTGTTTTTGTTGAACACAGGTTGTAGGGGAAAGTGGTATTACAGTTAAGTAAATTTGTAGAAGAAAGTAGACTGGGAGCCATTGATAAGCTAGCTAACAGTCGGGCGGGGGGTTCGGGCCTACTTTAGACTAACAAACCTTACAACCTAGGACATAAAGAAAATTATTATAGACTCCCTTTTTTTGACTCTAAAAAAAACATAAAAACACTATTGACACTATAACTACAAAATGGACCAGATTTTGACCGTAAAAATAATAAAAATGCCCTGCAATGGTCAAACTTTAAAGAATACTACAGAAAACTCAGTAATCGGTTATGATTTGAAAGATTCCCAGATGACTTTGGAATCTTTAGCCTCTTTACCCTTTCCCTCCATGATCTTAATGGCTATCTTGTATTTAAGATCCCAAATTTGGTAAACCCTGTCTCTAAATCTCCACCATTAGTAATTTACTCTTTACAGAGTCATTTTTAGAAATATAATCATTTTATTTAAATACTTCAGGTATTATTATTAATTAGAGTAATATAAAAATTAGAGTTCACATATTTATGTTAACTTCTTAATTATTGATTTATAATGGGAAGAAAAAAGAAAAGAAAAAAGAAGAAAAAAGTAAAGTTTACGAAATATTTTATCAAAATTCAAATGCTTAGACTATTTCATGTGATTTTGGAGAATAATATTAAGTTTCAGAAAATTTTATGAATTTTGAAATATATAGTTAATAGAGTTTCTCTTTTCCCGGACTTTTCATTTCCCGGGAAACCGGGAAAAATTTATGCCTTTCCCGGGATCCCGGGAATTCCCGGGAATTTTCGCGCAGTAGAAAAGATAGACGAACTATGTTAATTTTTTTCAATTTTGCAGTATGAGATTATATAGTACAATCTGCAAGTAAAACAAAAACATAACAAACGAAAAACATTCATTTTAATGTGTATGTATATAAAAATATGAGTTAAACAATAAAAGTTAATTTGTCATTTTGAAAATATGTTTTGAAAACAGAAAGATCGTTAATAGTTTCATCAGACAGTCTGTTTCTAATTCTATTTACAAATTGCCCTGTTGTTGAAAACATTCTCTTGGTTTTAACTGATGTTGGCCTTATTGTCAGAAGAGCATTCGATAAAATGGTGATGGTTAAGTAGTCTATTACTTGATGCAACATTGCATTTGTTATGGCATCGGTTAAAATATCCTCATATGGTCTTTCGGTACTAATGTCACAAATAGGACAATAAGGACAATAGGACGATAACGTCTTCTTTAAAAAGACGAGTATACGAGGGCTGCTATATATATTTCTGGCCTAATAATGAAAATGCGAATATTTATCATCAAAAATTGTTTTATTGTTTTTCAAAGTATTCTCCAGCCTGATTTATACACTTTTGCATGCGCTCAAACCAATTGTCGAAGCACTTTTTCCACTCCGATTGAGACACCTCCAAAACATGGTTTTTGAACGCTTCAACAGCATCTTCTGGGCACGAAAATCGTTGACCACGCATTTTTTTCTTGATGTGCGGGAATAAAAAGAAGTCATTGGGTGCCAAGTCAGGGCTGTACGGCGGATGACCCATCAATTCGACGTTTTGGCCGGTCCTTCGTTGCTCAAGCGGAACAGTCGCCACATGACCAGTTTTGCCGAAGAAACAGGCGACCATTTGCTTCGAAGTGCTTCTTCCACGAACAACTTTCGTTGGATTTGGCTCGTCTTCGAAGACCCACACGGTCGATTGTTGTTTTGTTTCGGGCTCATACGCATAGATCCAAGATTCGTCACCTGTGACGATCTTATGAACATCTTTTGAAGATTCGTCACCTGTGACGATCTTATGAACATCTTTTGAAGCACCGCGATCGTATTTTTTCAACATTTCTTTGCACCAATCGACACGAGCCTTTTTTTGAGCGATTGTCAAATTGTGCGGGATCCAACGACAACAAACCTTTTTTACGGTCAGGTGTTTATGTAATATCGAATGTATGCTGGTGGGAGAAATGCCCAAGAATGCCTCTATCTCCCGGTATGTCACATGACGATCTTGCATTATTAGTTCACGCACGGCATCAATGTTCTCTGGCACAACGGACGTTTTTGGACGACCTTCACGGAATTCGTCGTTGAGCGAACTGCGACCACGATTAAATTCGTTATACCAGTTTTTCACGGTGCTATATGATGGTGCTTGATCACCATACAAAGACTTAAGTTCATCGATGCACTCTTGTCTGGATAATCTACGTCGAAAGTTGTGAAAAATGATCGCACGAAAATGCTCACGTGTCAATTCCATTTTTTTAACGAAATTGAATTGTTCAAAGCTCTGTAAGTGTAACAATTCACGATTAAATGACAACACGTTCTGAGTGATGTTATGCTAAAAAATGTCAACCTTTCCAATGGAAATATCAGATTGCACCTGGCAACACTTATTGTTGCCTAGGCCAGAAATATATATAGCAGCCCTCGTAAATTTGTTCAGCGTACGCGATCACATTTTGTTTTGAAGCAGTTTGAAATAAGTTATTAGCATTCTTATCAAATACTGTTATATCTTTAAGATACTTCACTAAAGTTTAAAGTCGCTTGCCCCTTCTTTCTTCAATTCGCTTCTTTAAAGCTTCTAAAATTTGATCTGCTAAAGTTGTTTTAATTTCCCGGGAATCCCGGACGAATTTCCCGGGAAACCGTGAATTAAAAATGACCGGGAATCCCGGAAATTCCCGCCCGGGAAATCCCGGGAGAGAAACTCTAATAGTTAATTAATCTAAGAAAATACATAATAGAAAGTATTTACAAACGGACATTTATAGAACTTAAGTAGTAAATATGATCAAAATTCAGCATTTTGAGATTTGTTTTAGTATAAAGGTAAGAAAAAAACTATTAGAAAGGATTTTCTGATGTAAATACTTTTATATGCACTTTGTTCTTATGAGAATCAGATAAGTCAACACTATTTGTCATACACATTCTTGGAATTTATATTATCATTTGCAAAATTTAGATTTAGAAAGTTAATTAAGAATCACTCACCCAATTATTTGTATGAATATTACGCAGAGTTGGTCGTCGAGGCCTCGTTGATCATTCTGGTACTTGCTGGCTTTTAAAATAAATTAAAATAATCGTAAATTTTGCACATGACTACTAAAATATTAACTTATCTGGATCGATATTCCATGACTTATGTTATTATTAATATTTTGATAAAACTGTATCCAATTATATTCACTGAGCCAGTAGATGCATTATTATATATTTAAAATGGCGGTGTGAATTGCAATTTCGTTCGTTCCAGTTATGAAGATTGTAAAGTATGATTTTGGTTAGGGACTTAAATAACCTAAATTGGCCATCTTTCCATCCAATGTTGCATAAATTGAAAAAGCATGGTCTTGTCGCTCATTGCTGATCTGTTTTGATGTTTGTTTAAATTGTCTATTTAATGGTTTGGACCGGAACTATAAAACATGGTTTATATCATCATGGGGCCTTGTCGTAGAACTCGAATATTCTATGGACCGTCTTCGCTATGGCTTAAATAGTGCACGTGAAAACTATTTTAGTTTTTAGATCGCCACCAAAAATGATGCCTCGTTTCCGTGAAAAACCATAGAATACACGGAAACGAGGTTACGAGAAATAGTTTCTTGGAGTTTACAGATTTTGCCTAAATCCAAAGAATAATTACTTCTCTGTATTAGATATCAATTAATCACATAATTACCTCGATAAATAATTATTTGACTGTAGGAACAGATTAAATGTGTGCCGATCAAAATTACTTCTGTATTTGAAGACGATTGATAGGAGCCTCTATGGTAAAATTGTAGCCGTAAAAACAATAAGTTTCAGACAAAAAAAATATTTTTTAAGCAAAATTCACCTTGGTTCTTCGCACTTTATTTTAATGCAATCAAAATTAATTAAAACTGATAAAAAATATCACTTGATTGCCGGAATAAATATGGATTAAACTTAATTAAACTTCCTTGATTTTGAGACCTTATTTCACTTTTTTAACTTTATGCACTTTTCCGAAATAAGTATTAACTCTATAAACTCCAGAATCAAAAGAATTTATAAAGTTATCACCGACAGCACCTAAGCGCGGTTGGGAACAGATTTCACTGCTCTGAGTGTTTTCGCCGCTTAACAAATGATCATTATCTTTGCCCTTTACATTTGCCCCTTACTATTGCCCTAATCTAAAAATATAATTCTAATACAGCGATGGATTGGTGTTGACCAAATGTGATGCTGTGATACTCTCACTCTCTGTTTTAAAAATAAAACTCTCGTACAGCGAAAGCATCTTATTGGCCATTTGTGAAGATCATTACTCTCACGATCTCATTAACATTAACTGGTTTCGGGAGCAAAAGCAATTGATGACAATTATGAAGACACTTCAGACCTGTTCTATAAATAGATTTACGATGTTTGTGCTACGATTAAACACAATTGGTAAATAAAAAAAATAATAAGTTTGGGCCATGACCGGGGTTGAACCTGCGATCACCGCAGTTTAACTCTACGTCGTATCCACTGAGCTATCGAGCAGATACTTTAAGCTATGACATTATTATATTTCATTTCTATCAGTTCAGAGCAAGTTTGTTTAAAATATTTTTGTTACATCAATCAATCTGATAGATTGACCAAAAAAAAAAAAATCGCATAGGCATAATGTTGGCTAACAGATACCAGAAGACGAATACTTGGATTAAATAAAATATGGAATCTAAAGTATACATTTTTTTCAGTACTTTTATTTTAATCTACAATCATTTATCACAGGTCATTGTCGAGGGGGGTTTGGAAATTTCAAATCAGCGAGAAGTACTAAACCAGTATAGAAAAATTTTCAAGGGTTTGGCGTTCTTGATTTTCTAGTTGTTTGGTCGCCTAGTTTCTCAGCTATATCTCAAGAACCAACGATGATTTCTATACTGACCTAGTACCTTCACCCCGACTAAGAAATTCTCACCTCCAGATTGGCTGTTGAACTGTGTTATCTATATATATAAAAGGCTTGGGTGACTGACTGATCACTCCCCAGCCCAAACGGCTTATACTAGAAACGTGAAATTTAGAACGTAGGTTTCTTTTATGACGTAGGCGCGCACTAAGAAGGGATTTTTAGAAATTCGGACTGAAAGGGGGTAAAATGGGCTTGGCACTGCCCCATACAACTGGAATTTTAAAATGGCTGTATCTTTTAAACCATTATAGGTACGAAGTCGATATTTGGTACGTATATCGGACGTATAAGAAAAAATACTTTGTTTGTGGAAAGAGGGCGCTGTCACGCCCCTTTTTAAAAATAGTTATATTGGCCAAATAAATGGACCGATTGCAATTATACTTTTTTTGTGTGTTACTGTCCATAGGGCCTCTAGCAAGTCTACATAACAACATAATTAGACAAAGGGGCGTGTCATCGCCTACACAAACTGTAATTTCAATCGGTCATATCTCAAGAACCATTAGAGGTATGAAGATGAGATTTGCTTCGTATGGTACTGATACAAAGAGGATAACGTCTCGCTGGAAAATGGGTAATGCCACGCCCCTTTTGAAAAAATCTTTATATGGGCGCAATAAATAGACCGATTACAATGAAATGTTCACTGTGTAGCACTATCCATAGGGTATCTATAATAGGCTACGTGAAAACATAATTAGACAAAGGGGCGTGGCACCGCCTACACAAAATGAAATTTCTATCGTTTATATCTCAAGAGCAATTAGAGGTATGAAGATGAGATTTGCTGCACATGTTACTGATACAAAGAGGATTACGTCTTGCTGGAAAATAGGCGGTGCCACGCCCCTTTTGAAAAAAACATTATCTGGGCGAAATAAATGGACCGATTGCAATGAAATGTTCACTATGTAGTACTATCCGTAGGGCCTCTATCATAGGCTACATGAAAACATAATTAGACAAAGGGGCGTGGCACCGCCCACACAAACTAAAATTTCTATCGTTCATATCTCAAGAGCAATTAGAGGTTTGAATTGATATTTGCTTCACATGTTACTGATACAAAGAGGATTACGTCTTGCTGGAAAATAGGCGGTGCCACGCCCCTTTTGAAAAAAACATTATCTGGACGAAATAAATGGACCGATTGCAATGAAATCTTCACTATGTAGTACTATCCGTAGGGCCTATATCATAGGCTACATGAAAACATAATTAGACAAAGGGGCGTGGCACCGCTCACACAGACCAAAATTTTAATCGGTCATATTTCACGAGCCATTACAGGTATAAAGATAAAATTTTCTACACATATATATGGTACATGGTGGATTACGTCTCGCTGGGAATGATTGTAGATAGGTAGGATGATATAATTTGAGGTGGTTGTTCCCCTTTTCGAGTAAACGTCAGTTTCGAATGGTTTTTGGTAATTACCAAAAAATTACCAATTAGTGATAAAACTTCGGCTAAAGCTAAAATCGCGAATATTGATATGATCATGCTCGCTATCAAATTGGATCGAAGGTTTTTCGAAATCCTATATTTCTGGGTAAAAAATCGAAAAGGGATAAAATCATGATAACACAATGCAACAAATTTTTGATCCCGGCTTCTAAATAGTTGATCCTTATGTAAAATTTCACGCTGAATTCAAATCTGCTCTCAGATATGTGGAAAGTAGAACAGATTTTGAGATTTGGTCCAATTTCCATTTTTAGTGTTTTGAAAAAAGGTAGGTCTACTAAAATGCCATTTTCTCTGGCTATAATTCACCGATTTTACTGAACCGTAACAAAAATAAAAGTTAATAAACTTACTTCTTAAAAAAACGATAGTTGATTAAAATCCAATCATTAATAACGAAGTTATCGCTCATCAAAGTTGGATTTTTGAAAAAATTTTAATGATTTTTCAAGTTTTCGCTGCCTTTAATAAAATTTTTTTCCGTGTTTCCGTAAAAATTGCTCCGGTTTCAGACTATTACATGATAGAATAATATGTTACAAAAATTTTTTGCCTTTGGTCATCAAAATCGGATAAAAAATCCTTCCGCATTAGCAGTATTTTCTAAAATAAACCAAGTTTTTTTTTAGATATTCCTATGTGACTTGTTTAACAAAAAACTTGAGTTATATTTCGGAGAGCAAGCAAAACAACAATTACTACTACTCTCAAGAAGAGGTATCTGTACTTAATTGTGAATGTAGCGTTTATTTTTCAACCGATTTTGATCACCAAGGGCAAAAAATTTTTGTAACATATTATTCTATCATGTAATAGTCTGAAACCGGAGCAATTTTTACGGAAACACGGAAAAAAACTTTATTAAAGGCAGCGAAAACTTGAAAAATCATTAAAATTTTTACAAAAATCCAACTTTGATGTGCCATAACTTCGTCATTAATGATTGGATTTTAATCAACTATCGTTTTTTTAAGAAATAAGTTTATTAACTTTTATTTTTGTTACAGTTCAGTAAAATCGGTGAATTATAGCCAGAGAAAATGGCATTTTAGTAGAACTACCTTTTTTCAAAACACTAAAAATGGAAATTGGACCATATCTCAAAATCTGTTCTACTTTCCACATATCTGAGAGCAGATTTGAATTCAACGTGAAATTTTACATTAAAAAGTATTATGAAATGTCCCGGATACAGAAACTTTTGAAATTTTGTGACATAGTGTAATTGATATGGGCTTGCTCCCTGTAGAATTAAAATGAAGCAAGGGCGATTTTCAAAATTCGTACTTTTTAGGTGAAATTGAAGTGAATATTTTAGTTGTGCGATGTGAAGTAATTTTTCAAAATTCGTTCTTTAGTTGTAAAAATACCGAAAAAGGGGTAAAACTGGTAATGTCGCTCAGACTGAATGCTAAACGTGTAGTTACGAAAATGTCGTTAGCATTGCTCCCTATAGAATGATGGGGTTTTTAGATACTCGAACATATGGTGGTAAAAAAAGGCCGAAAGGGGATAAAACTGGTACCATCTCCTAGACCAAACAGCTAAAGCTATAATCGCATATGTGTCTCGAGTTAGATGAGGGTTTAATTTCAGTTGTGTGATACGAATGTAAATTGGAACTTTTATTGAAAAAAGGGATTTAAGCGGTACAATCACTCAGACCAATGGGATAAAGCTACAATCACATAAATGTTTGTTCGTCTTATGAAGCGTTTGCATTTTATCTGTATTGATAAAATTCTTAAGAAGATTCATTGTAAGTACGGGTGAAGCAACGCGAGCCGGGAAAGCTAGTTAAACTATAAATCCAAAATATAAGAAAGATGTGCGTATGATTGATACAAAATCCGCATAAAATTAATATTACTTATACGTTGTACATACACTTGTAGCGAGTATCACATGCAAACTCGGTACATATTTCCAGTACAGGGGCCGAATTACAGCATTTGATTCGTATCGAAATCTGATATACGAACGTGTTATGAGATATATTGATTCGATTCATATGTGGAAAAAAATTTCAATTTAAAGGCAAAATTATAATTTATTGAATTTTTGTAATCAAGATTTCGATTCGAATCAAATGCGGTAATTCGGTCCCACTACTTGGATCATGGCCGTCATTCAATATCATCACCAATGACTAGTTTTCTACTTCTAACAGATGAGAAAGTCTTAATATGGGCAACAATTTTATGTTATTAGAGAAAATTTATGAAAAAGGCGATAAATAACAATTCTCTGAAGAATTTATTCGATAAATTAGGCCAACTTGATTTTTTACAAAGATTTATAATAATAAATTATTTATTTATGCCTTAGCTCCAATTCTGCTAAAGGATGAAATGAGAAATCATCAGTGGTTCTTGTGATATAGCTATCAAGGGCGTAGCCAGGATCTAATGTAGGGGGGGGCAGACGATTTTACATTTCATGTTAATAGTATGTTTACAAAATGTCCACACAACCCTTTTTTCCCACTGTGGACGGTAAGCTTAAAACAGTTTTAGGTTGCATGAAAATGACGATAAAAAGTGTAAATGCCACTGTTTTCTGGGTTGATCATATGTTACATCAAAAAAATGCTTGAATTGAAATCCTAGATGATCCTTTTTTTAAAATATCGATATTTTTAATTTCTGCATATTGGACCAAAAATCTTTTTACTTTTTCATCGACAACACAAAAAAAAACTGCAAAATGAGATACAAACCGTTTATTTATTATAAAAGTACACAAATAGGGATTTAATTGGTATTCATTTATTGTCTTTGATTATTTTGCCATTGCTACAACCAGAAATTTTACATTTACGATAAAAAAACCTAGTTTGATAAATAACAAGAAGAAATTTAACATGCATAGAAGCATGACCGGCAGTGGCATAGTGGTTAGAACACGCGACTACCATGCGGGAGATCGCAGGTTCAAAATGACTCCAGTCATCTTAAAAAAAAAAATTGTTATTTCATTGTCGGCTCCCCTCGAATGTTGTTGACAGCAACTTCGCAGTATTAAGTGTCGAGTCAATCGGCGTGTCTAGAAAGAGCTTCTCAAACAGTGACGTGTGCATTCGTCGATAAACAAGTAGGTGCCGTCAGTTGTGAATCTAAAAATAGAAAGCGTGTTAATTCACAACAACGCGAGAAGCTATCCCATACCTCATTCATGTGGTGCAAAAGGAAATTAAGTTTTTTAAGTTAAGAAACATGCCATAGCCTCTAAATAGGAGAAATACAGAAATAAATTGTTCAAACTTCTATATCCTTTAAAATATTAAAAGTACTTTACAAAGTAAACGAAACCCTCGGATGAAAAAGTGAGTATGTATTTTTCCTACATATGGTCACTACTATCACTTGTATATAGTTTCGATCATGGATCATAATTGATGTCGCATGTCGCATTACGAATATTAGTCTTACTTGTTTTCTGAATCAAAACTTGTTTTAGAGTTATGGTTTGTATCCAAAAGTAGAAACATGAAATATTTGGAACAACTTTAATGGCTGTTAAAATTGAGTCAAAATCGAAAAATCAAAAATACATTTACCATATTACTAAAAACAAAAATTGTATGTGGAAAAGTCATTGTAACTAAAAAACTAATGAGTCCGTGTAATCGGCCATCGGCACTGAAGTAAAGCTTCACAGTATATGTTTCGCATGCTAGAGCGATCAAAAAAGAAAAATATTTTTTTTTTATTGTAGGTTGAAAATCTTTTGTGAGACACGTCGGACCTTTATTATCTGAAGAGCTAATTCAATTCTGGAGCCATGTCAATCTGTCTGGGTGCCTGATTGGTGTGCAGAAAAACCCGAGAAAACTTTACTGATCCTTTAATAATTTAACAGTTTTATTATTTTTCAAAATTTAGTTTTAATTTCCGAATGAAAAACTGGACGATATTTAAATTTGTGCAGTTTAATTATCTTACAACAATAGGTAAAATCTCAGAAAACCAAAATATTTTCTAAAAACTTTGGTGCTCTCAATACAAATGACCAAATTCACCCATATCCATTTACATACATACATACTATGTATTATTGTTGCAAGTCCACTTAATACAGTTAAAATTTTGCACAATCTTATCGCTTATTGAACGTTAACTTATGAATAAAAAGGGTCTCGTTCTGCGTACTAGTACTTCCAATTAAATGTAGTCTACATTTGCCAAATAATTTCAAGAATGAAAAATTGTATGTGGAAAAGTCATTGTAACTAAAAAACTAATGAGTCCGTGTAATCGGCCATCGGCACTGAAGTAAAGCTTCACAGTATATGTTTCGCATGCTAGAGCGATCAAAAAAGAAAAATATTTTTTTTTTATTGTAGGTTGAAAATCTTTTGTGAGACACGTCGGACCTTTATTATCTGAAGAGCTAATTCAATTCTGGAGCCATGTCAATCTGTCTGGGTGCCTGATTGGTGTGCAGAAAAACCCGAGAAAACTTTACTGATCCTTTAATAATTTAACAGTTTTATTATTTTTCAAAATTTAGTTTTAATTTCCGAATGAAAAACTGGACGATATTTAAATTTGTGCAGTTTAATTATCTTACAACAATAGGTAAAATCTCAGAAAACCAAAATATTTTCTAAAAACTTTGGTGCTCTCAATACAAATGACCAAATTCACCCATATCCATTTACATACATACATACTATGTATTATTGTTGCAAGTCCACTTAATACAGTTAAAATTTTGCACAATCTTATCGCTTATTGAACGTTAACTTATGAATAAAAAGGGTCTCGTTCTGCGTACTAGTACTTCCAATTAAATGTAGTCTACATTTGCCAAATAATTTCAAGAATGAACTATTAATATTTTGTGAATTCATTAGCAATTTCTAAACTGTAGTCATTTCTACAGCGTTAGTACATGCCTGTAAACGTCTGGCCAACAATTTCCACTGTACAAGCTGGACAATAACAATACAAAAGTACTTTTACTTAAAAATCAATTAATTTCATTGACTCAGAGTTAAAAAATATCTTCTAGAATTTTGGAGAATGAACGTAGGGTGAAAGTTTTTATCAGTCAGTTCACCTTAGTTTATGTACTGTTTTATATTGATTTTTATATTTTTCGTGATTTTGACAGATTTTCCAAGCTGTAGGGGGGGGCAGCTGCCCCCCCCTGCTCCTACCTGGCTACGCCCTTGATAGCTATAGTGCACAAACATCAAGATAAGGAAAAACCAGTAAGAAAGTTTCAGTCGGGAAGACCGACTTACATATACCCTCAATTAAACAGCTTTTTCTCTAAAACTTTATCCTGATTTAGCTTTACTAAATACAGAATTTGGGCATGATCGCGTTGGGTGTATTGTTATTATTACTCCGTCTCTAAAATGGGCGGAATAGTACATTTGTATGGGAGTAATAAGAGGCTAGACTTCCAGTTTTTTTTTCCTCCAAATTTTGTCCTGTTATAGCTTAACAAAATACAGCATTTAGACACGATCGCTTTAGGTTAATCAATAACATTAATCGATTTAAAAAGGGACAGTACCAGATGGATGGAAGGTACCAGAAGGTGGGTGGCTAGACCTTATCCTAAAATACAGAATTAGTCTTCGTTCGCGTTGTGTGCATTGATATTATTACTCGATTTCTAAAGTGGGCGGAGAGTTACACTTTTATGGTAAATACCAGAGAAGGCGTGGCTAGACCCCCAGGTTTATTTAAAAACTTTATCCAGTTATAACTTAACCAAATACAGAATTTGGACAAGAACGCGTTGGGTGTATTGATATTGTTACTCGATTTCTAAAGTAGGCGGAAGGGTACATTTGTATGGGAGGTACCAGAAGGGTATCCCATTTGCAATACTGTAAGTAGTTTTTGGGAAATATTAACCGATGCAAAGTTTCAAAGCAATTGGTTGCGTCTTTCGAAAGTTATCGTGCGTACCAGCAGGACAGCTAGACAGACAATCAAACGGACATGGCTCAAACGACTTTAAAAGTCATAAATCGAATTTGGTTCAAAGATACTAAGGGACTTAAGTGACTCCTTCTATGTGTTACACTTTTGGGTCGTATCATGTGATATACCCGTAGGGTGACGGTATGAATATAAAAGGTCACAAAAAACATTGTGATCTTCAAAACTCCAAGGTTGAAGGTTTTACTATACTATGAAAATTTTAATATACTGACGTAGTACATTTAACCTGACTTAGAATTTCTCACCCACTAGATTGACTGCTGCACTCTGTTATGTCGAAGGGTCAGCAAACACAAGATCTCACTTAGAATATCTGACTAGCTTCGTTGAATCTTGTCTAGTACCTATACTACAAAACGAAAATCCTTACTATACTTTGATTGGTATTCATTGGACCTTGTCTAGTACATATACTTCAGGTCGTTGACTTTTATAATGCCTTCCAGCATACGATAACTCCGTAGAGCATTATCTCAGATTCAGATTCTTGTCCAATATTACGGAGAGTTTTATTTCACAGTCCGCGAAAGTACCTGCCAAGTAGATATGAGGTTTCACGGAATGGATCTTATACCTCCTTGTAAGACTGTGAGACTGTTTTCAACCACTTCACCGTAGCAAGAATAGCTCTTTAAAGATTATCTCTGAGTGTACTCAGGAACTTCACCCTAACTGAAGGAAAATAGTACACAAGTCCCCTAATTCTGACGTCCACTTACAGGTTTGATAGTGCCACGGCTATTGTATTGGGAGTTACATTATTAAACATCTTGCAATATATAGAAAGGCTACCATAGTATACTCTTTGAACCTGCAATGCATCCGAAAAATGTCTACAGGGCTGTCTCAGTGGACTTATCCATGTTTACCCTGGATAACTGGCAATAAATATCTCCAGTGATTTTAGAAGATACGATAATAGGCTGCTGATCTAAAATTTTTGGGAACGCGTGGGATCAATTCCTACAGGGCTGTCTCGATGGACTTCGACAGCAACTTTAGGTAACTGTCCATTGCCCTAAGGTAACTGTCAATGATTATCTGCACTGCATAGAAGAAACTACGATGCATGGGAGGGTTTCCTCTTTGGGAATAAAGACAATATTGGTCTCCCTCCACTTAGTAGATATACATGCCAGGCCGATACATCCGATATTGTGCTCATTGAGTCACATATTCAGCGTATTAGCCAACGCTTGCAGTTCACCCAGTGAGATCACGTCCATCCCGGTGACTTCAATAATTCTCTCCAATGCTTCTTAAAGAAACTTCGATGCATGTTAGGGTTTCCTCTTTGTTAGGTCAATACAACCGTTATTGTAGTTCTTGAGCCACAGAATCAGCGTATCAGTCACCGCTTGCAGTTCACCTAGTGAGATTGTGTCCGTCCCGGGGACTTGAAAGGAAGCTCTTAATTGCCGATGCTCATTTAGATTCGGTAACAACAGACGAAGGTTGACTCGACGATGTGCTGTGCGCAAAAGCCCCGAAGGAACTCAATGGGATTTCATGAGTTTACCTTCCGTGCACCGTGTGGAGGCCAGTATTTTCCTTAGCCTTCAACTGAACTGCAGAAATCACTCCTGGACTTATTTTTAGCCTCCCTCAATGCGCTCTTATATTCTTTAACATCTGTGACCGCTCAATGTTCTCGATGTTTTAGGCATTCATGTCAGGTGTTTGTTGAATTTGATTTCAACGGCATACATTTTATGCCACTTCAACTTACCGCCTTTCCACTTATTTCAACCATGATTTATTTTCGAGTGTACGAAACCTAAGGAAATGCCAAAGCTATAGCTGAAGCATTCATGAATGAATGAATTAACTTATTTCAACGCGAGGGGGGCCAAAGTGTTGCAAACAAAATTGAAATGCCATTTGAAATGTGAACAAAACCAACAAATACCAAAGAAAAACAATGTTGCAACAAAATTGGTTAAATGAAAAAAAAAACCTCTTCAAGTTTTGCAACATAAAAACAACTTGAAACAAAGTTAAAATCATGCATCAAGAACAAGCAACAATTAGCCTATAATAAATTGTCGACAAATAAAAGGATATCCCAAAAGGAGATTCCCAGTTTATATAACCAGGGGTGAAGTTCCCTTAGACAGAGCAAACAGTTGCAAACATAAAAATTGCATGTAAACCGATATTATGTGGTGAACACACAAGTATCATGTAAAATGTGCTTACATATGTGTAATAAACAACATCCCATTATATGTAAGTAACCACCTAGTCCTAACACTAAAGTTCAACACGTTAAAGTTTATCTAGCCACAAGATAAGAGCTATAACTATAATAGCAATAACAATAAAAAAAAGAAACTAACAATAACAACCTCATACCAAAACTTTGTCTATATTTAAATAATTGCCTGTGACGCGTCAATGTCTGTGGTGGTGCTCACCACATTTCACGTGGATCCCAACCCTAGATTTATCTGATTCCCTTAAAAGTTGTTGCTGCGATTGATAGTGTCTGCTTGGTCTTTGGAATGTGTGAGTGAAAGAGAGAATGAGTAGTATTTTATTGTTGTTGTAATATGTATTTTGTATATTATGAAAATAATAACACAACACTTTTATCAGATGAAATATAGGCCTATATACGGTTACAACTACATACATGTGTACATACGAAAACAACAACGAAAAACACATGTCGATATTATTAAATATTACCGGTTTTTTTAATATTATTCATACACATCCTTGTGACCCAGTTCCCAGTAAATAATGCAAGTGCTTTGTACAGTCACATGCCATGATATTATTTTGGTTAATCGTTTAAGTTGTGCGTGATGTAAATTACCAGAATTTGTATGCATTAGGATCAACTTATTTACGTAATAGAACATTGTACTGGATTTTTTAGAGGGCAGAAAATAAAGAATACATTAAAGTTCATAATATTGTGGTACTGGAAAACATAACAATTGGGGTAATATTTGATACTAGCTGACCGGGCAGACTTCGTCCTGCCTAAAGAAGTATTGACTTAAATGTAGCTTTTTTTGTGTGGAATTTTTGGGTGCAATTTTTGGGTACCTTTTTTTAATGTAATGCTTTTGATAATACAACGTGCATGGGATAATCAAAGGAGTATACATATGTTAATCAGTGGGTCTTTCTACACGTGAAAACACATGCAACATAAAGCTGTTAATGAAAAAAAAAAGAACTTTTCAAATTCAAGCCGCAAACTTAAATAAACTGTTCTTCAGCATTATTTATTGTCATCGCAAATTCTAACCGCACTGGCAACTGTAATCAGTTGAATCAAATGGCAAATCCGTGGGTATCATTGAAACACATAGTAGCTATACATTAGTTCCCTTATATATTATTGTTAAATTAAATTAAGAAGGACTACTTAATCCTGTATTTTTTCTTAACTACTGTTATTCCTGATCAAAGGGTTTCAACGATTTTTTGTGTGTACACTCATTCCTCATTATGATTTGACATGTTTGCAACATTTTTTATCTTTATATTACATTTTTTACCTTGATATTGCAACGTCAAAAGGAGTTGCGTAATAATGAAGGATGCTGTAGCCAACGCGATACGTTTTGTGATCAAACATTTTCAAAAATCAACAATATCAAAACCCTTGTGTGCATCAAGGAAATAAAATCCTCCACACTCATTCGTAACTGCTAATATTACACTGTTGTATAATGTTCGTCGCTCTAATTGTAATTAAATCAGATTTGAGAAATGTTTCAATTCGTGAGTATTCGATTTTTTTTCTGCCGCAGATCTCGGTCACATACACCACTGGTCTTAAATAATTCCATACCAAATTTAAAGATGAATGGAGCTACAGTCCTCCAGCTTTTGCTATTGGAGAACAGAATTGGGTAGTGTCACCCTTATTTAGCTTGATCACGCATATTGATGTTTTTTCCACACCCTATTTCAAATTCCACCCCTTTTCTTAAGACTACGTATATTGATCTAGATTGAATCCACACCAAGTTTCATGACAATTTGCAAAATAGAGTCGAATAGATGAGGTTATGCCTAATGATCTAGTACTTCAGATATCGCCCTTTTACAAATTAGGTCCTATGGGCAGGGCCATTCCTACTAATCTAATACTTCAGATACCGCACTTTAACAAATTAGCTCCTATGGGCGGGGCCACGCCTAATAAATTAATCCCGCCAGTTTTTTATTGCATCCACACCTGATTTAGGACAGGACATCAGTCGCCATGTCTTTCATACCGTTGGATGCGTCTTTAAAAACTCTCTCCTATGATACTAATATTGCACATATTGTCTTTAGATAAATATCAAAAATCTCTGAAAAACTCAAAAAAAATCCTTTTTTTCAAACGGTCCAGCTCTCTGGATCTTAATCCTAGGCACGAAATTTTTTGGGATTCATCATAAAACAAACAAAAGTACATTTTCGGGGGGTGGACCAAAGATACTTTTTGGTCCCATACAAAATGAGTCGCTCTAGTATACATACATACATGTTTGTACCATTTGTCGGTGCCATTTGAAAATTTAAATATTGAAAAATATAAACATTGACATGAAATACATATGTATGTATTTAAATTTTCACAATTACAAATTTTGGATAATATTGTATGGGAAAAATCGAAAATTGACTATTAAATGGACCAAATGTGTCTAATGCATTGTTTAAATAGCCTATAACCATCCTCGGAAGATTGCCTTTCTAACGATACCGGTTTGTTGCACATCGGTTCGGTGGTTTTCAAGTCTTTAGCGGACATACGTAGAAACAAATGTTCACTTTTATATATATAGAAAAAAAAATTATTTCCCTTTACACCATATGAATGAGGTATGGCATAGCTTCTCGCAATGTTGTGAATTAGCACGCATTCTATTTTTAGATTCACAACTAATGGAACGCACTGATTTATCGACGAATGCAAACGTCACTGTTTCAGAAGCTTTGTAGTAAACATACCGATTGACTCGGTACTATACTGCGGCAATGAAAGAGAAATGTATATGATTGGAGACTGGCATGGTAGTCGCGTGTTCTAATCACCATACCAGGGCTGGTCCCAATATTTGATATTAACCCTATTAATACTATAAAACTGAATGTTTGTCTGTTTGTATGTTTGCGGCTCAATCACGTCTAAACGGCTGAACGGATTCAAATAAATTGGTAAGCAGTTAGTATACAGTATGGAAATTACAGTAGGCTAAATATTTTTAGAGTTTTTACCCTGTGGGCGGAGTGGGCGTGGTAAAACTTTTGTCTAGAGCCAGAGAGATACAATTTGATATCTAGATAGTTCTAGGCGACACAAATATGATTATGCAGGCAAAATTTTAATTTTGGATCATTGGGCGGAGTGGGCGTGACCAAACTGTATTTTAGACCTAGAGGTATAAAATTTGGTACATTGACAGCATTCGCTATCATGAAACTGAATATGCAAACGAAATTTAAGTTTTAATGCTGTGGGCAGAGTGGGCGGGGCAATACTGTATTTTAGCCCTAAAGAGATATAATTTTAAACCCAGATAATACACGGTAATGCGAATATAAATATGCAGACGAAATGTAAATTTTGGAACAGTGGGCGGAGTGGGCCTGGCAAAACTGTATTTTAGACCTAGAGACATAAAATGTGGTACCCAGATAGTACTCACCGACATCAAACTGAATATGCAAACGAAATTTAAATTTTAGTCCTGTGGGCGGAGTGGGCGTTGCAAAACTGTATTTTAGCCCAAAGAGATAAAATTTGGTACACTGATTATACTCGGCAACATGAAACTGAATATGCAAACGAAATTGAAATTTAGTCCTGTGGGGTGAGAGGGCATGGCAAAACTGTATTTAAGCCCTAAAGGGATACAATTTGTAACCCAGATAATACACGGCAACACGAATATGAAAACGAGTAAGCAATGCTTGCAAGACATTCACCCCCAATTAACAGTTTTAGATACATAAGTATATGTTTTTTCCTCAAACTAAACTAATAACAATTCATGCTTACTAAAGGCTCTCTTCTCTCAAAACCATAGGAGGATAGGTCAATATTATAAGAGTATTTTTTAGTACAATAAATTGTACTATTTGATACAAAAAAAATACATTTTGATAAAAAAAAAACACTCCTTTAAACTACCAAATGTACTATCTGGTACAGTAATTGTACTATTTGGAACAGTAAAAGTACTATCTGATCAGTAAAAGTACTATTTAGTACGAAAGTAATTTTTGGTACATTCAATGTACTATTTGATACAACAAACTTACTTTTTGGTACAGAAAAATACTTTTGTGTACAATAAAGGTACTTTTTGATACATTAAAAATATCAATCAATATCCTTTTTGGTACAATAATTTGTAATTTGTACCATTTGGTATAAAAAATTGTAAAATTTGGTACAATAAATTTTGCTGTTTGATACAAAAAATCAATTTTGGTACAATTAAATTACTTTTTGGTAAAATAAAATAACTTTCTGATACAATTTATTGTACAATTTGGTACAATAAAAGGCACATTTTGTACAATTAATTTTACTATTATTTACAATAAAACAATTTTGGTCCAACATATAAATATATTTTGGTATACCAAATTGTACTATTTGGTACAATAAAAGTACCGTTTGGTACAATCAATTATCCTATTTGATGGAATAAAATAATATCGATACAATAAAAGTACTTTTGGTACAATATATGTAATGTAATCTTTGGTACAACAAATCTACTCCTCGGTGCAAAAAAAAGGACTTTTTTGTACAATATTTGTACTATTTGATACAATTAACGTACTTTTTTAGTACAATGTAAGTACTTTTTGGTAAAATGAAAGTTCCTTTCGGTACCAAAATTTACTTTTTGGTAAAACTCAAGTAAATGTTGTTACACTAAAACAATTTAGGTATATTAAAAGTACTTCTGGGTACAACAAAAGTTCTCTTTTTGCACAATTATAACAATAACAAAAAATACAAAACAAATTTCATTAATATACCTTCGCTAAGCCGACCAAAACAGTTATGTGTTTTTCAATTACTTTGCAGGAGAGTAAAAAAACTGGTTTATTTTGCGACCTTCACATTTCTGATCTTGATTACTTCTACAACAATCAAGATATCACCAAATTTCTATCAAAGATTCTAACCCTTGACCTTCCTTCAAACTTGTTTTTTAAGTTGTTTTTCAAAATTGGGCCTAAACTGTCCCATGAGGTTAAAAATGTTCCGAGAAAATATTCCCCGGAAAATTTTATTAAAGGTCTCCGAAGAATATATTTTAACACATAATTTTTCGTATTCTTTGATTCGACTCTTGACACAAAAATATCAAATTTCAAACCACTTTACCAACCAGTAAGAAAGTTTCAGTCGGGAAAACCGACTTGCATATACCCTCAGTAAAACATAAAATTTTCTAGTACATGGATTACTAAAGTGGGCGGAGTGGTATATTTGTATGGGATGTAGCAGAAGGGGCGTTGCTAGAATTACAGTTTTTTTTGCCCAAAATGATATCCTGATTTAGCTTTACTAAATACAAAATTTGGGCACGATCACGTTGGATGTATTGATAATACTACTCCATCTCTTAAGTGGGCGGAATGGTACATTTGTATGGAAGGTACCAGATGGGACGTGGCTAGACTTTCAATTTTTTCTTCAAAACGTACTCCTGCTTGAGCTTTACTAAATACAGAATTCGGTCACTATCGCGTTGGATCTATTAATAATATTAATCGATTTCTAACGTGGGCAGTACCTGATGGGTATGGGAGGTACCAGATGGGGAATGGCTAGACTTCCCGCTTTTTTTTCTCCAAAACTGTATTCTGTTATAGTTTTACTAAATATAGAATTTTGGCACGATCACGCTGGGTGCATTGATATTACTACTCCATCTATAAAGTGGGCGGAATGGTACATTTGTATGTGAGGTACTAGAAGAGACGTGGCCAGTAGCACATTTGCAATACCGTTAGTAGTTTTGGGGAAATATAAACCCATGCAACGTTTCAAACCAATTGGTTGTGTCTTTCGAAAGTTATCGTGCGTACCAGCCGGACAGACAGACGTACATGGCTCAAATGACTTAAAGAGTCACGAATCGAATTTGGTTCAAAGAAGCTTAGGGTCTTAAGTAACTCCTTCTACGTGTTACACTTTTGGGTCGTATCAAATTATATATACCCTCCTACCCGTAGGGTGATGGTATACAAAAATATGATGTAGTGCAACAAAATGAAGTGTAAGGTTTTGTTACCGAGGTCAAATGCTATCGTTTGTGTGTGTTGCAGTATGTTACTTAAGCTCTAAACTCATTTTCCAATAAGTTTCAAAAGCATCCTGTGGTAATGTTCCACAATTTCATACAATAATAGCCAGGGTGCTAAATCTGATTTCCCTATGCAATTTGAACAGCTCTAATGCCAATTTATAAATGTAATACAACCAACTACAGTTAAAAAATCAATGCGACCTTAACAACTACATCGTGATACCTAGCTCACACATCCGTAAGAAAAATTTACCTTAATTTTTGTGCCATACAAATTTACATATCTCTAATACCACAACCGAATACTGTTCTCCCCGTCTAAATATAGGTAATAAGTCTGACCACCTTTAGCCGCCAGTTGTTTGTGGTTGATACTCTATATTTGGAATAAATGTGTAACGGATAGTGTATGCATTGTTTTATTTGATGGCATATTATTTGTTTATTACTCTCTGAGTATATTTATTTTTTTTTTTGCTACAGCCAAACGCAAAAACAACACACACACGCTCATAATGTAATATACCTACACAACACGCCGTACAACACAGTACATTCATAAAGTATGAATTAACAATTATAGACCTTATAGCCTTATAACCAACCATTTGTTTCATTATGAGTTTTTCCTTTTACAATGTTTTTCTTTCGTATTGCTTTCCACGCATTTGATGTGGTTTCTCTTGACTTCATTTGTGTAAATGTATGACAGTCTATAAAATAATATCCTCCTTTGCCTCTGCGAATATTCTTTGGTGGTTAAGAAATTATGAAACAGTGCGTGTGTAAAATTATGATTGTGGTCGCATTAGTTACTACTGTGGATGTCAGCGGGTATTGTACTTACATGTGAAATTCAAATCTAAATAAATATTTTATTCATGTAAATTTACAACTTTTCAATTTCTTTAACTTAAAGGTGTTTGTTGCTATTGACATACATTTGCAGCGACTATTGATGGCTAATAACATGATTGACTGCATGTAAAGGGGTTTTATGTTTAAATATCGTAACACATATGTTTGGAATACATACAATTATGTATGTGGGTCAATCATGTTCATGAGTGTTGATGAAGTGTGTCACTTTAAAAAGAAATTTCCGTAAAAATTAAGAATGTTGTGAGAAAGATTTCCTTTAATAGACTTAAAATAAATGTAGGTTGAATTTCTAGTATAAATGCGTGAATGAATAAATGATAAGCGAATTGAATAGCTCAGCGGCTCACAACAAAATTGAGTAAATATCTGCGAACTGTCTGCTTGAAACTATAGTCAGTTTAGGCTGAAAATACAAATATAATATTAAATCAGTATAGGAACATAACATCTTACACATATTCATATCCAAAGTTATTCTATGAAAGTTCGCCAGGATTTCTCTTAAGCTTTTTATATTAGTGTACAGAGAATAAAACAACAGAAAGTAAGGACATCATTAGTTACTGTCCTCGTCACTTATATATGTGTAGCAGAACAGATTTTTTCCGTGGCATGATGGTAAGACCGGCCGTGGCATAGTGGTTAGAACACGCGACTACCATGCGGGAGATCGCAGGTTCAAACCTGGCTCCAGTCATCTTAAAAGAAAAAAAATAAATAACTTTTTCTTTCATTGTCGGCTCCCCTCGAATGTTGTTGACAGCAACTTCGCAGTATTAAGCGTCGATTCAATTGACGTGTCTAGTAAGAGCTTCTCAAAACAGTGACGTTTGCATTCGTCGATAAACAAGTAGGTGCCGTTAGTTGTGAATCTAAAAATAGAAAGCGTGTTAATTCACAACAACGCGAGAAGCTATCCCATACCTCATTCATGGGGTACAAAGGGAAATTAAGTTTTTTTTTTTGATGGTAAGACCTCGCGACTAGTATGCGGAAGATTCATGGTTCGATTCCTGGCTCCAGTCATCTACATTTTCCTTTCATCGCCTTCCCCCGCGATGTTGCCGACAGGATTTTCGCAGTATAGTGACGAGTCAATCGGCAACGCGAGAAGCTATCCCATACCTCTTTCATGGGGGGTAAAGGGAAATTTAGTTGGTTATTTTTATTTGATGTCTTTAGAAAGTTTAATTTTTTTAGTCTCTTTCATAATCGCCATAAGGACCGGTAAAACCTTACAAAATAATAACTCAGTAGATTTTCTCTGACTTTGTGGTGTTATCAAACTTATAATCTACTGGATAAAGTGTTTAGATACGAAAACATTTTAGATTTGGATTCAGCGAGTGCGATGTTGTCTGGACTGTTAGTTATACCCAGGCCGATTTGAGGTAATCGAGAACTTTTGTATTCGTTCGGTACATATCGAACAGATCTGTGACATCATAAAAAGTTTCAGAGCTCGGGCCGATTTAAGGTAATCGGTAACTTAACGCACAGGAAGATTTAAGATGATTGGTAACTTTATATTATTTTACCGAAACTATAGAGGTCAAATAGGTCAGGATCGTAGGAGTACTCGGAAAGTGATTATAAGAGTATTTTAGGCAATGGCAGTTAATATCAGCATCACGGAATCATATTGATGATGCAGGGTTGTATCAGAAATTTGGGATCGCCATGATGATTTGAGTTTGTCGCAGTTCGGTTTCGTATCAGCAACTCGGGATCTTATTAATTATTTCGGCTTGTCGCAAAATTTGGTTCGTAACACCAACTCGGGGTCGTAGTGATGATTCACGTTTGTTGACAGGTTTATATTAGCAATTTTGTTTCGTATTTATGATTCAGGTTTGCCAGCAGTTCAGGTTTATATCAGCAATTCTGTTTCGTATTGGTGATTCGGGTTTGTCGGCAGTTGTGGTTCGTATCAGCAACTCAGGATCATATTGATGATTCGGGTTCGTCGGCAATTCAGAATCATATCAGCAATTTGGTTTCGTATTGATGATTCGGGTTTGTCATCAATTCATGTTCGTACAAGCGACTCGGGATCGCAGTGATGATTTAAGCTTAACGTATCAGCAACTCGGGAACGTATTGCTGATTCAGGGTTATCGACAATTAAATTTCGTTTCAGCAACTCATGATTGTAGTTTTGATTCGGATTCGTCGGTATTTCTGGTTCATCAAGGTTTGTCGACTGTTCAGATTTATATCAGGATCGTATTGATTATTCGGATTCGTCGGCAATTCAGATCCATATCAGCAATTTAGTTTCGTATTAATGATTCGGGTTTGTCGGCAAAACAAGTTTGTACAAGCGACTCGGGATCGGAGTGATAATTTGAGTTTGTCGGCAATTCTGGTGTATATCAGCGGCCGTCGCATGATAGTTAGAACACGCGGTTCAACAGACCGAATTCCAGTTAAACCAACCGGATTCTAGTTAAACCAACCAAAATTGGGTTCAACAATCCAAAGTGGGATACAACAGCTGAAGTCTGATTAAACCGGCCGGAGTCGAGTTAAACCAACTGAAATTGGATGCAACAGACCGAAGTACGATATAACCGACCGAAGACGTAGTAAACCTACCGAAATTGGATTCAACTTCCCGAAGTTGTATTTTACAGACTGAAGTTAGATTTAATCGACCGAAGTTTGATTTAATCGACCGAAGTTTATTTAAACCTTCAGAAATTCGGTTCAACCAACCGAAGTGGGAAACAATCGAATTTTGATGGAACAGACCGAGGTTCAATTGAACCGACAGGAGTCGAGCTAAACCAACTGAAATTGGATACATAAGACCTAATATGCGATTTAACCGACCGAAGTCGTAGTAAACGAACCGAAATTGGATTCAACCACCCAAAGTTGTATGCAACAGATAGACGTCCCAATAAATCTACCGGACCAAGGTAAACCCACCGATTTAAATGACCGAAATCGTGTTAAACCAACCTTAATTAAATGCAACAGACCAAAGTTCCAAATAAACTGACCAAAGTCAAGTTAAACCAACCGAAATTGGAACAGCCGGACGTCCGAATAAACCTACCGAAGTCAAGGTAAAGCCACCGAAATTCGGTTCAACGAACCGAAGTGAGATTCAACAGACCGATGTCCGATTAAACCAAACGAGTCGGGATAAACCAACCGCAATTTGATGTAACAGACCGAATTGCGATTAGACCGATCGAAGTCGGAATAGACCAACCGAAATTGGATTCAACTTACCAAAGTTTGATTCAACAGACCGATGTCCGATTAAACCAAAGGAAGTTGGGATAAATCAACCGAAATTAAATGCAACAGACCAATGTTCCAAATAAATTGACCAACGTCATATTAAACCAACCGAAAGTGGAACAGACAGACGTCCGAATAAACCTGCAGAAGTCAAGTTAAGCCCACCGAATATCGGTTAAACCAACCAACGTGGGATTCAACAGACCGAAGTTTTTTTAAACCAAACGAAGTCGGTATAAACCAACCGAAGTGGGATTCAACAGACCGATGTCCGATTTTACCAAACGAAGTCGGGATTGATAAACCGAAATTAGATACAACAGACCGAGGATCTCTTAAACTGATAGGAATCAAGTTAAACCAACCAAAATTGGGTTAAGTATACTGAAATCCGATTAAACCGATCAAACCATCATGGAATCGGCAGTGTCATGATGGTTAGGCACGCGACTACCATGCGGGAGATTCCGCGATCGCTTTCCGATTCCAGTCATCTACATTTTTCTTTCATTGCCGGCCTCATCGATGTTGTCGACATCAACTTCGCTGTATAAGGGTCGAGTCAATTGACATTTCTAGTAAAAAGCTTCTCAAACAGTCACGTTCGCATTTGTCGATAAACAAGTATGTGCCGTTAGTTGTGAATTTAAATATAGAATGCGTGTTAATTCACAACGTGAAGCTATCTCATACCTGAGTCATGTGGTGTAAAGGGAACTTAAGTAATTTTTTTTAAAGTAGAAATTGGATTAAACCAAATTGTCTTTAATAGTCCGATTAACCAAACGAAATTGGATTCAACAGACCGAAAATCGGTTAATACGACCGAAGTCGATTTAAATCAATCGAAATTTGGTTCCGAAATCGAATAAAACCCATCGGATTAAACCCATAAAGTGGGATTATTTAACGTTGGAAGAACAAGTGGGTTGGGGTACATAGCAACTTGGCAATAAAATTCGGTGCACGGAAGCAACCAACGACCTGCCAGCAAAATGCTCAACTATTGACGGAATTGCAGCTGTCGATGTAATGAGAATTATATTATACAATTAATTCAGGTAATTAGCCAGGCACAATTTACCATGTGTTAGGTGTTTTTCGAATGTGTTCGACTGGGTATCATTTGTCGTGCTCTTTCGTTGTTCGAGCCACTGTGATATGCATTGGTCCTGATGGTCGTGTTCGGGACGATTGAAACTGTTTTTGAATGCCCTTTATAGCCCTTGAAGTAGATGTACTATATAGCTGGTAAGGTTGGTTTTTGGTAGCAGGATGTAAAATTCAATGTTAAATAAAGGTTATTGTTGTACAATTAACTATACAACTGTATATGTAGGTGGTATATATGTACGAACGATTTTCATAGCGTTACAAGATATTAAAAATTCTTGATCAGGTTGACCTAGTACTTCAAATCTTTTATAGCAAAGACGGTATAATCATAGCTATTGAATATTAGCAACACTAGAACTATATAGAACTATTTGGAAGTGATCATGAATCTGCGTACGTCTAGGGTAAAAATCTTTATTTCCGCAATTAAAGCAATGTTTACAACAAAACAAAAATATATAACTTTAATTTGTACTCGTACTGCCATATTCAGTACTGATGTAATAATCATAAATTAAAGAATAATGTAAACCTTGCCGTAGATAAACTTATATATTTCTTTGAGTGTATTAATAGCTATACTTGGCGTGTTTGCAATTTATCATACTGAAAATTATACATGAAATCATTTTGTTATCTAAACATAAACAATCGAACCCAATTGAATAAATGGCAGTAGCCAAAGTAAAAGATGTAAACAACTCAAGGAACTCTTGCATATGCCATTTTTTTAGAAAAGTACTTTTTTCGCATATTACTACCTTAAATTTCTTTCCTCATCTTCGATATCCCATTGCAACCCCCACAAATCCCACTATAACATCCTCGATTATTACCCAATATTTGGGTCATTATTGCAATTAAACTATGGAAATAAAAAACAAATTGAGTTCATCTCGTACGCTGATCTCCCTATTGCTATTTACACAATGTAAATTATTGTATACACCTTACATGTCGCAGCCAAGTTAACCCAATTCATTTTCATCAAAATTAATTGTGCGTAATTAAGAGCAAAATTTTCACGTGTGCCAACAAAACGTCCACCACATTCAATTCAATACAGCTCCGTTTGGTTTTTATTCATTTCCATTGCGGTACGGTGGGGACATCCGGTGGATGTTGTTGTATTAGTTGCCAAAAACTCCCTCTGAAATGAAAATGAGGAAGGAAAATTTGAACGCTTCAAAATGCGTGTAAGATTGCATGATGACAGCGTTGACGACAAAACAATTGGGGTCACTTAATTTAAGTGTTCCATGCATAATTGTGACAAGTACGGTGGATATTGGTCGTAACGAAGTCAAATTTCGTTATGACTTTTATTTACCTCAATATGGACACGGAACTTGAAAAGTATGTGTATGAGAAAAGGATTTAGTAGCAGGGGGTGGAATTAATGGAATAAATTTGGATATTACAATTTATGATTTAAGAAAAACTTAAGACTTAAACTTAAGCGGTAACAGGTAACAAACACACAGTGACCTACATTACTTCTTTTTTAAGGAATTGCTTTTTAAGGCAATATATAAACAAATCTATATCAATAAGCTCAATAAAATGTTCAGGTTAATGCCGTTTTGTATTTGTGCATTTAATGTTATCTCTCTAGAGCCAAATAAAAAAGAGTTTATCACGCTCATTTAGGCTTTTGGGTCAGACTACGTGCTACTTGTTACACTACTTGCCAAATTTAATTATAATCGGCCGTCGTGTTTAAGAGACAGCGCCACCTACCGGGTGCTAATGTGAATCTAAACTATCTACAAACACACATAAACCACAAAGAATTTCATCAAAATTCTATGTTCCGTGATGAAACTGCTCGTAAAGACTATGTAAAGATATAACAGGTATTAGTACTTATACTAACTTATTTTCCCAAGACATCTTATCAAATAGATATAGGACATTTGAGTGGATCGCGATGGTTTAACGACGCATCCGAACGTCATGTGTTTGAGAAGACTTTACTAGACATGCCGATTAATACAACTACTGCGGTTGCTGCCGTAAACAGGTCTCTCGCATAACCTAACAATCATAATAACTATAACTATATATGGGTCTGAGCTCGAACCCATATCGTTTGCATTATAGTCGTTTGTTCGTTTACGACGTAAAGGTGGAAAATTCGTTATGATGCTTGGAAAATTTCGGATTATTGTGAAAATTATTATGTTAAAATAATAAATTGCCAGAGCAGACAAAGGATACCATGCAAGACAATTCAATGATCCCACTATAAATGAACTCGCAGTAGTAATTGGTGGGAAGAATGTGGAATAACGCGATATTGATCTCAAACGTCGGGATGGTGCACAACTGAGGAACGTGTATGAGACTCATCGGTCATATAATGCACTTCAATACCTCTTGATGTTCTATCGTGGAGAGGATAACTTTCACCTGTATAATGAATGGTTTGTTTACAAGTCATAATTTTTCATTCTCCATTTAATTTAGTTTGGCAAGACGTTGACTATCGCCTGTAAAGATATCGCCGGTTATTTCCACAGTATTGCGTTGACATGTACGTCAAGGTCGAAACGGAGCGTCTCAATTTTATTCGTTTCAATCAGTTGCCACATTTCGAGAAGCTCGCTAACGTTTGCATTTGCTCGAAAACGATACGCATTGGGAAGCAACTGTTTCTACTTCAGCGAATCAAATTCTACATTGTTTGCGATCATCATAGCCACGTATCATCTGCCGAGGACGAGATGGCCGACGACATTTCGCACAGAGTTCGCACGCCAACATCGAATTTCGATCTTGAAATTGACTTCAGATCGAAGACATGTGCGGCAGTCTACTGTCGAAATTGGGAACACCAGCGCCAAATCGTTCGATGCAAGATGCATTGAATCGCGAATTGCAACGAGATCAAGACTTTGATCGAGATGAGCTGACTGAAAGAGTCCGAACAAATGTGCCGCCGTTGAATGCCGAGCAAACGAACATGTACGATTCGCTGATGAAGGTTGTTGACGATGGAACGGAAGGCATTTACTTTTTCGATGCACCCGCTGGGACAGGCAAGACATTCGTCATTTCTTTGATTCTGGCAACAATTTGGTCAAGATCGCAAATTTTGCTGGTAAATCCTCTGGTATTGCTCCCACATTGTTAAAAGGCGATCGAACAGCACATTCTGCTTCGAAACTGCAATTTAATCTTCTCACGATTGACAAGCCAACTTGCAGCAAAATTGTTGCGAGAATGCAAAATCATCATCTGGGATGAATCCACGATGGCGCATAAACGAGCTTTGGAGGCAGTTGACCGAAAGATAAAGGATTTACAAGGTGATTCTATGATATTGCTGCCTGGAGATTTTTGTCATACGCTTCCCGTCATTCCAAAATTTACTGCTGCTTATAAGATTAATTCATGCCTGAAATCATCGTCTTTGTGTCGGCATGTCATGTCACTGAATTTTCAAGGCAGCTACTGGCGCTTGGTAATTGCCAAATTCCTGTTTATGGTGGGATCGATCATAACATTTTTCGGAAACTGAATCATCCGAATATGTGGAACGGTACGTGGTTGTCCGTCAAGAAACTGATGATCAATTTTATTAAAAGCGACGTTCATCAAGGACAAATCCAAAGGAGAGGAAGTAATTGTCCACGAATCTTTCCATCCAAATTCAACTCCCCATTCGATTAGCTTTTGCGATAACAATCAATAAATCGCAAGGCCAATCTTTGGAAGTTTTCGAAATCAGTCTCGAATTTCACTGCTTTTCCCTGCGGCACACCATCTTTATTGTTTTTTTTTTACATTGTTTATCAGATCGCTCTTCACTGATATCGATTACATTCAAATAAAACACATTGTGTTTTACTTTTACCCTGGAGCTTATATGAAGGCGTTACCTTAGGAGTGAGACGAAGTTTGCCGGGTCCGAAGTTGTATGTTTGTTTGTTTTGTACGTTTGCCGGATCAGCTAGTATTAAATAATTTTAAAAACGTCATTTAATATATTACTTGCTTCAGCCCATTTCACTTATATATTGGTGAAAGCACTAAGGCCACTGTGGTTCTCATATAATACACTAATACAAAACCAATCCCCTCTAATTATTTAATAATATAAAAATCCAAACAAGTCCGTTTATGCAACAGTCTTCAAAACAATTAACCCTATTGGAATATAATAACAACTTGTCAACAAAAATGTTATTTGGGAAATTTACATAAAACAACATAATGGTGGGAACTAAATCCAAAGCATAAAAAAACAATGTAACAAAACTGTGAAACCAATGCATACTAAAGTATGTAATTATAATTACTTCAAAATGTTTTGCGTACAAAAATAAAACAAAAACCTCTGAAGTACAAAACTACTTTAACTTAACCTACTTTTGGTGTGATGGACATACTTAAAATCACAACTAAAAGTCATACGACGACGACGACTACTAAAGGCAATACAACATGCTAACAAAAAAAAACATAATTCATACTAAGGACCCAACGAAAAAAAAAAAACAAAATGTTTTAAAGAGTGAAAAAACGGGAGTAATTCTGTAATACATCAGGAAAACTATGGCCAAAACTACACTGAATTCTTACAATGTGTCCCTGTAGCAATTTTCGTCATTTGCTGACTCTTTTGTGATCCGGCGCTCTCTTTTCAACGTAATTTCCGGTAGTGAAAATTGCTGCACGGCACACTTAACACACACACACACACCACTTCCACAAGTGTTGATGTTTTTCCCAACCGAAGTAGTTCGTTGGTCTGTCAACTGTTGCGAGGGATGATGGCGGTCACAACAGCCACCCTGTCTCGTTTTCAAAATTCTGATAATGTACATGCAGTAATTTGGTTAATGTTTTATTATGTTGGTCCTTGCCGTTCCCATTGCCCTCAGTCCTGTCCATTCCCTTTATTATTTGTATATGACCCAGTTTTTCTTTTTTGCTAGCCACATACCGACTACTGGTTACTTTCATAACTACTCCATTGTGATAGCCAAAAAAAAAAAAACAAAATGAAGCCAACTTTAGATCGCGTGCTAACTAAACTGCTAGACTAAAAGAAGTATTATTTTATTGCAAGTAATTTGGACATTTTCGACAACCAACCAAGGCAAAAGTCTGCAGAAGTTAAAGAGATGAAATCAAAAAGTAATAGGGAAACAAATCAAAATTAAAGTAGTCGTCATATTGAAATGGAAAGGCATCATAATGTTTGTATTTGTAACTACATATGATAGGGGGAGAGGTTATGGTTGTAATAGTAATAACATAAAGACGAAAAAACGCATAAAATACAGTGACCCGATTGTGAGACAATTAAAATCACGCATATGTGTGATGTACGGTCAGTCAAAGAAAGTTGACAGTTTATTTTTTTCTAATGGTCAGCGATCATTCAATACCTATTCTGCAGTAGTTAGTTTGTAATAAATAGATTAGAAAAAGAGGAAAGGGTCAAAAAACCCTTCACTGAGAGTTATTGATGCTGCATACGAGTGGATATAGGCAATTTTTGATAGACTTGTGGCAGGAAATTTCCTTCTGCTAGAGATTAAAGTTGATCTATACTTAACACCTTTTGCCAATTTTGTACAAATATATTGGTCGGAACAGTATCAAGATACAATGAAATTCCAATCTAAATTTTAGTTTTAGCATTTTATCGTTGTGTTTGTGCATTGACTTTGGAATTTATCTCAAGCTCAAGACCAATGGTTTTGAAAGAAGTTAGCAGAATGATATTCTCATAATGCCAGGCAGTCTGTACAGTTGTTTCGGATTCAGCCACGAATCCTCATCAGCAGACTTCGGTATAATGATTGCAAAATGTTTATCAAGTCTTATGCACCAGAATTAACAACAAAATGAGAATTCTTTCTTGAGTGCATAGACTCGAAAAACTTCACAACCATTCACTATGAGAAACCATTTGTTGAACTTCTTTCTTGTTTTGATTGTAAGAATTTTATAAAATCTAGATTGGGCTGTAAGACGATATAGACAACATGGGTCAATTTTCTAAAACTGATAAATAGTAGCATGATGCCTTCTTCTTAATTGGCAGCAGCAGCAGAAAAACATCTATCTGTAGGTTAGGTTAATTCGGCAGCCACGTTCAACACAGGTCACATGGGCCCTAGTATGAGTCCCGTTGTATTACAATATTCAAATTTTCACACCAAATATTCCTATTCTGTTCGGTCAACGTCGCTATCAAGCCATTTCGGTGCTTTCATGAAGGCGTGTATGTTCTACAAATCGCCTACTGATAGACTGGTATTGTCTAGAAGTGTCCGATGACCAAGCTTTTCATACCTTCCTCATTATTGCAGCATCCACAAAAAATTGTTGTAGGGAAATTTCAACTTTTTAGGGTGTTTACCAACCGGCCGGTGATCGGTTATTACAGCTATGATGTTCCTCAGGTGGACTCTGGACAGGTTCAGCACAAATCGTGTCCTCTGTATATCCATTTGTTTGGTCGCCGTGCAGTTAAGTTCCCTCACCCATTTCTACTTAGCTATGAGGTTCAGTTTCCCTGCAGTAAGCTGTTTCCCCCCTTGTAAGAGGGATCCCAATGAGACCGTAAACTTAGTCCGAGTTCACGGTTGTGGCGGCCCTTGTCATGTATCAGCTCGTTGGTTACAATATATGTCACCATGTCCTGGAACCCAAGTAAGGGTAACCGTAGGATGTCTCGCCATCTCCTCAAGAGACGACCGGCATTCTCGAACGATTCTCGAAGTGGTGTAAACGTTCTCCAGGGATCTGATAGCCGCTTTACTATCAGTAAGAATATGAATATTGCCAACCAATATCCCACGATACAGAATTTTCTCTACGGCTATTCTAATGGCCGCTATTTCGGCCTGAAATATGCCACAGTGGTGTGGTAGTCTGATTGATAGTTGCAAATTCAACTCCTCCCAAAAGATTCCACAGCAAGCTCTTTTCTTTAAATTTCGAACCGTCCTTGAAAATTAGGATGGAAATTATTATCATAAAAAAATTATCATATTCGGGATGTTCCTTATAAAACCCGGATCGAAGACAGATTCTGGTATCGTGTAATCCATGGGACTGGCCGTGGCATAGTGGTTAGAACACGCGACTACCATGCGGGAGATCGCAGGTTCAAACCTTGCTCCAGTCATCTTAAAAGAAAAAATAAATAAAATTTTCTTTCATTGTCGGCTCGCCTCGAATGTTGTTTGACAGCAACTTCGCAGTATTAAGCGTCGATTCAATCGTCCTGTCTAGTAAGAGCTTCTCAAAACAGTGACGTTCGCATTCGTCGATAAATAAGTAGGTGCCGTTAGTTGTGAATCTAAAAATAGAAAGCGTGTTAATTCACAACAACGCCAGAAGCTATCCCATACCTCATTCATGGGGTGCAAAGGGAAATTAAGTAAGTTTTTAAGTTTAAGTAATCCATGTGGCAGCCCGCATTGATTAGGTCCAGAATTTTGGGATGACCATAGTTCCTGTGCATTCATGCTTTTGTGGCGTCTAAACGCATTGCAGTGTTCGCTGCTATTTTTCTCGCCTCAATGTTTGGGGGTAACCAGTTTAGGATCATAGACAGTGCCTTAGTTAGACTAGTTCTAAGTGCCTCTATTATCATGATTGTCACCAGTCTCATATTGCGTTCGAATTTCAGTCTTTGGCACGCTCTATCTAGCGCCTGTCACCAGACGGCCGATATGTAAAATACGATGTAGAATAAGATTCATATAATCTGTTCAAATTTTTGGGGCTAACTCCCCAATTGAGGCCGATTGCAATTTTGCAGCAGTATAGGGTCATTGCCGCTTTGCTAGTTATGGCCTGAGTGTTCAGATTCCAATTCAGTTTACTTTCCGATATTAGCCCGAGGTATTTAGCACTATCGGAATGTGTAAGTGCAACTCCATTTAATCTGGGTTTGGCAAATTGAGGGATTTTGTATCTCCGAGTGAATAGCACCACTTCAGTTTACTCGAGCTTACATCTAGTCCACAGTTATGACACCATTTTAGCAGAAGTTTTAGCGCAGATTCCAGAAGTTCAGAGAGTAGTTCAGAAGTTCTTTAGTTCTTTATCCGCATATGCGACGGTTGTGCAGAACGTTTTTTCAATCGACCTCAGCAGAGTGTAGAGAGTACTACTCCTTGTGGAGTACCGCCAACTTTGTAATATTTGACACGCCCAAACTGTATCCAATGCGCCTAAATTTTACTAGTTTATCAACTAAGGCGATGACCACTGAGTTAATCTCCAGTTGTTCCATTGAGTAAATTGAAGATTAGGATTAACATTATTAAAATCTCCCTCAATATCCAGAAAGGCAGCGAGAGCGTATTCTTTGTAGTTCAGGGATCTTTGAATAAGGCTGGATTGGCCCTTCGAGTAGGCATACTGAGCCTTGGCCAGGACTTCCGGTTTAAGAGATGATCTGATATATGCATAAATTATTCTTTACATAGTCTTAAGTAACAAGGAAGATAGGCTAATTTGTCTAAAATCATTAGCTTAAGTGTGGGATGCATTACTCCCATGCATTAAATACAAATTTGTAGCTTGTCCATCTTATTGGAATGTGCTACAGCTTCAGACAGGCTTTGAAGATTGTCAGAAGCCAAGGCGTCAGTACTTCGATGTTCTTTTGTAGATCCGCGGGAATAATTCCATCGGGTCCCGGTAATTTAAAAGATTGGAAACTTCTGATAGCCCATTGAATTCGATGTTCAGTAATCGGTATGTCGGAGATATCAAAGTCATCAAATCATCTATCAGTAGCTGCACGAAGAAAGGGCAAAAAAAATACCAAGTGCTTCGGTCTTCGGTAGATAGTTCCTCACACCAAGTTCAGATAATAGCTCTTTTACCATGTCCATCCAACTAAGTTGCGGTTGCCCCCTCCTGCGAGTTTATTACCGAACAATTTGAGAGCTGCAGCATTTTCATCCATTCAGTCGAATGCCCTGGTCTATTTGAACGCGCTTGACTACGTCGAAGTCGTTGTACAGCTAATGGTACATTTGACGACGGTACTCGCCGTTAACGATGATATATTCAAATATTTTGCGAAGTATTTTTCTATCGAAGATTTCTAGAATAGATTGATCCACTTGTGTAATTTTTCAGAATTCTGCGCTGTAGAGCAAGACAAGTAGGATCAGTGTCTGGTACAGTTGCATCTTTGTTCTTCGAGAGATGGCTTTGTCGGTAACCCATTTTGTACCGTGATGGGTAATAAGTACCTAATAAATCCAAAACCGACATCGAAATTTTTCTACCTGTGATAGGTTATCCAAGTGAGACTGTTCGAGCCTTTGTAGACATCTATTTTACTTCGTAACGCTTTTCTAAAGATAGAATGCCTTTGTGGAACCTTTCATCATATTTACTGAACACGTCGCTACAGCATTCATGGATAAAATCCAAATGAGAGTGCAAAATAATCACTTTCAAAGACATGTTGTATCCCAAGTTTATGTAGAATATTAAATAGAGAATAAGGTGATCATAAAATAGAATAGGGCGATAATTGCAGTCGAACAGGCATGTTGTTAATGTTGCCACCTGTTTCTATCAAATTTTCCTGCAATCGTCTCTATACAAATTACACAGTACAACAGCCAATCTGGGGGGTGAGAAATTCCAAGTCAGGGTGATGGTACTAGGTCAGTATAGTAAAACCCTCAAAGGGTTTGGCGTTCGTATGTGTCAGTTTTTCTTTATGACATTTTAAATTTTATCTATCATATAGGTAAATATCTCACGTTTTAGGCTCATTTGTTATATTGTTATATGGTGGCGTATGAATATCATAAGTAATATTCCACTTAAATCATACGCCATGGAGTACAACAGTTTTATTGTAACTGTTACAAAATAAACCCAGTTCAAAATCATTTGATGAATGGAAAAAGGAAACTGTTGCTTATATAGAAAAACGTTATATGAACAGATTAAAGAAATTGTAATTCTTAATTTTTCTAAATTTGTTTCATCAAAATCGGACAAGTGGTTCTCGAGTTATGTTAAACTACGTTTTTGCCAAAATGTTACAACTAAGCGAAAAAACATCAAGATAAGGAAAAAATTTCAAATGTCATAAAAAAAAACTGACACATACGAACGCCAAACCCTTTGAGGGTTTGACTATACTGACCTAGTACCATCACACTGACTTGGAATTTCTCACCCCCCGGACAATAATCCCAAAAATGTTCCACTGTGTTATTAATGGAAAAAAACTTATTTTCAAATAACCAAAAAACTATGCCTGATAACAAAATTTTGATTTCGTATTTGAATTTCCCAAAAAATTAGACATCCCTCGTTTATTTTCAAAAAACTTCGGAAAAAAATTCTAATTTTTTCACTATTTTAAATATAAGTCGTAGGGAGTCCAGATTTTTTGCATACTCTTTTCAGTGAAATTGTAGTTTAGGTAACACCGAAAAACTTCTCTGAACAAACCCATGCAATCTCAACAAGACTAGGGGTATTAAATGGCTCTCAAAACACACTACCTACTTTAAACAAATCAGTTTTGTAGGAGTTTTGGGCCATTGTGCAAAGTTTTTGCTTGGTATATTTACCAAAAACTTACTTATTGTGTAACTGAACCACTTCTGTAAACAACCAATATGACATCTCGAGAATTGATAGAGATATTGATAATATACACATATACTTATTAAACATATAGATATTAACTTGATTAACTTCAAAAAGTTGAAATATACAATTGAACGGCTTATTACTACTTAGTCTGTATACAAAAGAAAAATACTCAGCGGCAATAAACTGATTTGAGAACAAATTCGAACTTTAACCTCATTGCGGCACACCCTAATGCTTAAGTATCGATACAAAATTGTTCACAATATATTCGTAATTTTAGCACAAACAAATGTAAGGTGAAGATAGGTGACCAACATCGCAATTAATACATATTTTTAACGAAATTCGAAAAAATGCCATGTAAGGAACACCCTAATGCTCTTTGTGAACAATTAAAGGGGTGGAGTATTCCGATCATATTGGTTGTTTACAGAAGTTGTTCAGTTACACAATAAGTAAGTTTTTGGTAAATATACCATGCAAAAACTTTGCACAATGGCCCAAAATTCCTAAAAAACTGATTTGTTTAAAGTAGGTAGTGTGTTTTGAGAGCCATTTAATACCCCTAGACTTGTTCAGATTGCATGGGTTTGTTCAGAGAAGTTTTTCGGTGTTACCTAAATTTCAATTTTACTGAAAAGAGTATGCAAAAAATCTGGACTCCCTACGACTTATATTCAAAATAGTGAAAAAATTATAATTTTTTTTGAAGTTTTTTGAAAATAATCGAGGGATGTCTAATTTTTTTTTTGGGACATTTTTTTATATCAATTTCTTAAGCCGACTATTAGCTACAACTTTGCTTAAGAGGAGAAAGAGCTTGATTAAACACTGTACAAACTGTTGGCCAAAAACTGATGTCAACTTTTTTCAAGGGATCCAAGGGATTTCAAAAAGTTACGAGGGCCAAAAAAAAATTTTCGTAGCCAATCTAGCCAAACTGAGGTAGGGTTTTACTCAGCTCCGGTTGTACTATCGAACCTATATAGTCACGTTCGGGTGTTTTTTTCACTGTTGCACTGTGTAATTGAATGGCTATACGAATTCTTTTGCTCAAGGTGGGTTTTTGGCACTTTTTATACATCTTAATACGGTTAATATACTGACATACGTATGAGTCATAAATAAAATTTCACATTACTCATACTCTCTGGCATGGGTAAACTTCATATCGTCAAATAATATGCAATTCTGATGGCCATAAAATTGCACAGTTCGACAAGGGTTTTTTTTCTTGTGTTGCATTATGTGTTTCTAAGGGTTTTTGACATGGGAAATTCAAATACGAAATCAAAGTTTTGTTATCAGTCATAGTTTTTTGGTTATATGAAAATATGTTTTTTTTTCCATTAATAACACAGTGGAACATTTTTTGGGATTATTGTCTGGGGGGTGAGAAATTCCAAGTCAGGGTGATGGTACTAGGTCAGTATAGTAAAACCCTCAAAGGGTTTGGCACTCGTATGTGTCAGTTTTTTTATGACATTTTACATTTTTTCCTTATCTTGATGTTTTTTCGCTTAGTTGTAACATTTTGGCAAGTTTAACATAACTCGAGAACCACTTGCCGGATTTTGATGAAACAAATTTAGAAAAATTAAGAATTACAATTTCTTTAATCTGTTCATATAACGTTTTTCTATATAAGCAACAGTTTCCTTTTTCCATTCATCAAATGATTTTAAACTGGGTTTATTTTGTAACAGTTACAATAAAACTTTTTGTACTCCATGGCGTATGATTTAAGTGGAATATTACTTATGATATTCATACGCCACCATATAACAATATAACAAATGAGCCTAAAACATGAGATATTTACCTATATGATAGATAAAATTTAAAATGTCATAAAAAAAACTGACACATACGAACGCCAAACCCTTTGAGGGTTTTACTATACTGACCTAGTACCATCACCCTGACTTGGAATTTCTCACCCCACAGATTGGCTGTTGTACTGTGTATTTAGCTGCATAGCATTAATCACATCTATATATCTATATATATAAAAAATTGTTGCAAGTGTGTTGTGACTTTATAACTCACGAACGGCTGGACCGATTTGCGGCGGCCTGTTCGACGTCGCCTTTGTAGTTCATGCATGGTTTTGTTGTAGTCTTGAGAATGTGGAGCATTTCCAAAGTCAGTCTCTTACTGTAATTGCTCTCACTTTGTAACACTGCCACTCTCTTAAGATCTGGGTAATGCATTTCATTGGCACAGTGGGTGGATAGTGCAGTTTTTTGTGTGACATTATTTGACCGTTATTTAATGTCAGATTTATGGCCAGCTATGCGTGTTTTTAATTTGTTCTTGGTTGTTCCGATGTAAACCATATCACATTTTACACTTCCATTACCATTGCACTTGATTTCATATATTACGTTAGACTTTTCGGAGCATTTTGCCTTTGGTTTCAGCTTCTTGAGAAAAAAAATCGTATGACCATTAAAATATTAATGCAGGCAACTTAATGAACCGAATGATGCAGAAATTCTTTTTTTGGTGCTATCTTCACGTGCAGTTCTTAGAATTAGGTCCCAAATTAATGGACTGAAAATTGTTGTACTGCGTAATTTAATGCAACTAGTTGCAAAAAAATACTTTTCAATAATTAGACTTATTTAGAGAGTACATATATTCTATTTCATACTTACACATTGATGTGACTGTATGGGGTTGTATGTAAACTATTGCTGCACATGATTATGATTTGACAACATTTAATCCCGAAAATTAACAATAATAAAAAGGTACGCAAATACTTCTGAAAACCGAATAATTAGCTTTTAAGAATATTCATTACAAACAGTCTCTATATATATACATGATGATAAGAATACGCCGCAATCTTGCGGCAGACCAGGGTTTGATCCCTGTCTCAGTCATCTATATTTCTCTTATCTACAGCCATCTCGATGTTGTCGACAGCAACTTCACAGTAGTCGATTCAAATAAAAGCTCCTTAAACAGCTGATGTTTGGATTTACCATTAAAATGTTGGTCCCTCTGTTTGAGTCTTAAACAGAGGAAGCTCAACTGTAAAAGGCTCTTCCTTATTACATTAATGGGATGTAAAGGAAAATGACTTTTTTGTAAATATACAAAAGTTTTGTTTCAATGATTTTATTCACTTTCAACTGGCATAATGTAGGTTTCTAGGTCAAGTTCAACTATCAATTTAAGTCAAATACAAAAATTACACTGTAAATTTTCATTAATTGAATGTGGGTGTCAATTAATTGTTATAAATTGGTAACGGAACAAATTTTATATTAGGTTTAAAAATGTAACCTCAATATAGTATAACAAAGATATGATTATTCTCTTAGCAAATGCATTCCGACACACGGAACCCTGAACATATTTTGAAGTTACGCTCCCACCCAACATATGACCATAGCAATTGCTTCCCTAACCACATTCACATTCACCTATCAGCAAGTGACCTCCAAAATGAAAATTAAACTTCTTCAGAGAATGAACTTTTATTAAATGTTACAACTTCCAAACGCTTAGTTAAAAAAAAAACTAGACTACGACTGACCACTAGAATAGGAATACAAGAAAACAGGAAATTAAATGAAAAACGTTAGCGCTGCATAATAAATGGCAAATACAAAAATACCACACACACACACAATCACAGCCTACCTGAGCCGTACCCAGTAAACCACCTTTGAAGGATAACAAAGGATACGAGTAGTTTAACAGAAATCGTGAACAAGTAATTCGATAATTTGTCTGCTATTTAAAACAATCAAAATGAACTCTATTAAAGGTCACACGAAACTACAAGTATTCGAGATAGTTTCAAATGAGTTCCTAACATAGCTAAAATAGACAAAATGTTTATTATAAACGACAACAACGACTTCAAGGCCTCGGCTGGGGTCTGAGGTGATGATAATGGAATTTTTGCATGTTTAGCTAAAGAGAAAATTCCAATGAAAGGAGATAATTTAATTTATGGCCTTTTAAAGTAGAAACATTACAAGTCAATAAACCATAGAATAACTAAGAAAGTAAACGACAGTAATATGTGATTTCTGACAAATTGAATAGCATTTATCATCAATTACTGGCTAAGCGAACACACCACCACCTCCTACAACACATCAATACCACCCATCATTGTCTTTGCCGTGCCTTAATTTCATGTATGTTTACTTTACAGAATTGGCGCCATCGCTTACTGGGTGTGGCCCAACTGGAACAATCACTTAGATCCTCCGACAATTTGGCTCGTGTTCAACCCTGTCTGGATACCCTGCTACGCACTCTTCTCTCGTCCGAATGCAAAGCGGAAGTGGCCGAGGAAAAGCGGAAACTCCTCATCAATTTGATATCACGCCTGCCCCTGGACAATCTCGAGGAGCGCACTATGCAAATTATGAGCGGCCTGTGTCGCCAAGGTGGCGCGGGTGCTAATCGAGTGTGCAAAGCATTAATGCAAAGATTACCACCGTCAGCCATTATTTTGAAATTGATATCACAGGAATTTCTGCATGCCAAAAGCTCAAGGGTAAGTTCTTGTTATGTTCTGTTTGTTTTTGTCTTTCTTAGGTAAAGGTTCCTAATGTCACAGAAGATGGAAAATGGCAGGAATTTCACACAAAACAACAAAAGCTTAGAGGGACAACCGGAAATGGTATAATTTCCGGTTTATAGACATATTCAGTGTTGCCACCACATCAGTTTGCTGATACATAGTGTAAATGCTATGTTGTGGTTGCTGAGTTTTTTTTTATCAAGAGTAACATTAACTTCCAGTCTCTGGGGTTTTTTTTTGATCTTTCATTGCTTTTCATACATTCGATTTTGGTTTTGTTTCTTTTTTTTGTGTCCAATTTGCATGATGGTTCCAAATGAACTGGGCACCTTGTGCTCAATGCATTTCATTTGCATGTCGGTGAACTTCCGTCGTCGCCACTGCACATACCAATGAATATTAATAATTGAAAGTTGAGTGGACACCACACAGTGGACACTAAATGTGGGGAAGAATGCCTAAGAGAAACTTTGAATATAAATGTAAATGGTTTATTATGAAAAGAAAGCAAATTCATGAATAATAAATGGCAGGTTGAAATAAAAGATGAATGCACATAAAATTACCCCCACAACACCAATAATCTAATGACAACGACCCCTTTCGGCGAACATAGATAAAACTGTACCAGACACTGGTCCTACCTGTCTGATTACACAGTGCAATAGCCAATCTGGGGCATGAGAAATTCCAAGTCAGGGCGAAGGTAGTAGGTCAGGTTTTGAAGTTCTCAGGCCAAACATTTGTATGATCTTTTATTGAATAACGACCCTGACCTAAGTATTGTACTGTACATATATAGCGAGTTTGAATTTGTATGTAAAACGTATGAGTAATATTAATTTTTAGCGGATTTTATATTAATCATACGCATATCCTTTCAATTTTGTACAGAGTGGAGCGCGGTATTTTGCTTATTTGGGAATGAAATAAAAAAAGTATGAACCTTAGAAATTATTTTATATTTTAATTATATTGAACAGTAAGGGAATTTTTAAAAAGTAAATCTGGCACATGTCGAACTTCGCTTTCCACATACTTCTGCATACGTTTTCTGAAGTTTTCATGAACTCTAACAATCATGTCAACTGGTATCAGCCAATTTCAGCCTCAATATTGTTAATTAGGTCTTCCAATGTGTTGGGACGATTGATATACACTTTCGACTTCAGGTAACCCCAAAAGGAAAAAATCACATGGGGCTAAGTCTGGTGCCGGCCAGTTCACATCACCCCTCAAAAAGATAAGCCGTCCAGGAAACATTTCCCTCAAATAATTCATGGTAACCATCGCTGTGTGTTCAGTGGCACCATTCTGTTGGAACCATGTATCCTCCAATAACAATTCCTCAAGAGTCGGCTGAAAAGTCAAGTAAAGTTCATAGTTCACAGTAACGGCTAGACGGTTATCCTGGAAAAAGTAATCATCAGAAAAAAACACAATTGCGTCACGGGTTATAGTTGCAAAAATGACTTCACAAGAGGTCCGCCGTGTCAAATACTCCCGTGCTGACAATTGTTGGACCCAAACATTTGATACGGTTGAAAATGCAGTTCTTTATGAAGAATCTGGTGGAGAGAACATCTGGAAATGCTTAGAGCAAGTGATTGCTTCCGAGCAGAGCGTTTCGGAGAATGCAGTACTGCTGCTCTAGCTCTCTCTATGTTTTGTAGTGTTGTAATTGTTCTCGCAGGTCCCATTCGAACACATGACACACTCCCTGCTGATCTGAATAAAGTTACCCAATTTACAATTAATTGCCGTCCAGGAACACTTCTGCGTGGGAGAACAGCGAATCGTAAACGAAAAGCACGCTGCACTGCAATGATCGAGTACGCATTTGAAAAATACGCTTCAACGCAAAATGACCTCTTCTCAAGTGTCCAATGCATGATGGCAACTGAAAAGCAGACTTATACAAATCTCCCGTCAGCCTCTATGAGCGACGCACACTCTCCACTCTCTTCGAGTGCCTCCACAGCCTGCAGTGCAAAAAAAAAAGCAAATTACCGCGTTCCACTCTGTATGTACAACGTATGAGTAATATTAATTTTATGCGGATTTTATATTAATCATACGCACATCCTTACAATATTTTGGATTTATGGTTTAACTAGCATTCCCAGCTCGCGTTGCTTCACCTGTACTTACAATATATCTTCTTAAGAATTTAAGTAATACAGGTAAAATTCAAATGCTTTATAAGACGAACGAATACTCCATTTATATGATTATAGCTTTATGCCATTGGTTTGAGTGTATCGCACAACTAAGAAGGACTGGTACCCCCTACAATTCTATAGTGAGCATGTCCATATGCGAATATAGCTTTAGCCCTTTGGTCTTGGTGAAGTATTCAGTTATATCTCTTTTCGTCCTTTTTTACCCCTAAATATTTGAATTTCTAAAATCCCTATCTGGCGCCTCTCTAATTCATTTTCATAATTTTCGTAACTTCATTTTCGTAACTATACCTTTAGGCATTCGGTCCGAGCGAAAAATTACTTCATATCGCACAACTAAAACGTTCACTTATCTTTTTGCGACTATACCCTTAAAGGTACGATTTTTCTAAAACCACCTAGCCTCGATCTAACTTTATAGGCATCGAGCCCATATAAATTGTCATGATTATATCATTAGCCATTTGATCTGGACCATTTACATATGTAGGAAATCTCATCTTCATACCTTTAATGGCTCGTGAAATATGACCGATTAAAAAAATTGTGTGGTCGGTGCCACGCCCCTTTGTGTAATAATGTATTTATGTAGCCTTTGATAGAGACCCTACGGATAGTACTACACAGTGGAAATTTCATTGCAATCGGTCCGTTTATTTCGCCGAGAAAATGATTTATTCAAAAGAGGCGTGGCACTGCCTATTTTTCAGCGAGACGTAATCCTCCTTGTACCAGCAACATATTTAGGCAATCTCATCTTTATAACTCTAATGGATCGTGAGATATGACCGATTGAAATTTCGGTTTATGTGGGTGCTGCCACGCCCCCTTGTCTAACTATATTTTAATGTAGCCTATGATAGAGGCCCTACAGATAGTACTACACAGTCGGTCCAACTATTTCTCCCAGATAACGCTTTTTTCAAAATAGGCGTGGCATTTTCCAGCGAGACGTAATCCTCTATGTATCAGTAACATATGTAGCAAATCTTATATTCATACCTTGAATGGCTCTTGAGATATGACCGATTAAAATTTCGGTTTGTGGGGGCGCTGCCACGCCCCCTTGTCTAACTATATTTTCATGTAGCCTATGATAGAGGCCCTACGGATAGCACTACACAGTGATAATTTCATTGCAAATGGCCCATTTATTTCGCCGAGACAGCGATTTTCCTAAAAGGGATAACAATTTTCTTAAAAGGGGCGTGGCAGTAACATATGTAGCAAATCTCATCTTCATACATCTAATGGCCGATTAAAATTTTCAGTTTAAGTGGGCGGTGGTTAAGGCCCTACAGATAGTACCACACAGAGAAAATTTAATTGCAATCGGTCCATGTATTTGGCTCATATATCGATGTTTTAAAATGAGGCGTGGCATCGGTCACTAATTTTTCTTCTACGACCAACATCGAATATCTGAAATAGTTTATGAGATAAAACCATTTCCAAATTCGAGCTGAATGGGACGGTGCCACGCCCTTTTTATCCCCTTGCAGTCCGAATCTCCCAAAAATTCCCTAATTTGAAGTTTCTAGCTTAATCCGTTTGGGCTGGTGAGTGATCAGTCAGTCACCCAAGCCTTTTATATATATAGATAAGTAACAGTGCAACAGCCATTCTGGGGGGTCACGCCAAACACTTTGCGGGTTTTAGTAACTTCACCCTGAGTTGGAATTTGATGTTTAGCCATCCTTCCCCCCAATTGACCTATGAGAACTAATTAGAGCCGTAGCTCTTCAAATCTGTTAATAAAACATCCCGACAGTGTTATTTTTGTTGTTGTTTTGTTTCGTATTCGTTTTGAGTGCAATACTAAAAAACGAAAGCAAACATTCTTTGTTTGTCAATAAATTTATTGCATTATGGTAATTTTGTTCATAATTTATTTTTTTCTCACTCTCTCTTTCTCTCTGTGTCTCCTTACATCGCATTACAGTTCCGTGAACATGCCTTGCAAATGGTCATATACGCACTCATGACCTTTCCCAGCACTTGCTTTGACACGGCAACATGTGTCACCAATGCGACATTTGCCGCATTAAATCGTAAGCGACGTGTGCGACAAGCAGCTCTTGATGTCTTAGCAGTCTTGGGTCAGATTTCAACCACACGAGAGGTACTCGAAGTGGTGCAACAAATTGCAAATTCTCGTGACGAGGGTGCAGCTTTGATGGCAGCGGTTAAAACCCGTTTGTCACGCAAACAGCTACCCCTGGTGTCGCCGGATGGTGCAGTGCAATATTCGTTGCATGTGCCGCCCACACAATTAGCGGGTAATATTAATGATAACTCGCTAAATGAGAGCAGCTCGGCCAAGGAAGATTTTACCATCAAAACCACTGGTACAACAACAACGACCAACACCGAGGGCAATGGTCAGCAGGGACCAGATATAGATTGGATTACGGCGGGTATCGGGTCGGTGTCACCCACCTCGTTGAAGCGAAGAGCTCATCGAACTCGTGGTAGCACTCAGCAGAGCTTTAGATGTTTGAATGCCAGGTAAGTGGAGTGTTAAGTTTTTGCCCTAAGGCAATGCTAAATTTTATTTCCATCTCTCTCCAAATTGCAGTTCCAACAGTGACGACCCGCTTTATCGTCAATTATTTCGCACACCTGCTGATTTGCCTGCCCACACAAAACTATATGAAAATGTACGTACTCATAGTTTTCCAGTTTTCCTTTGATAGCAACGAAGGAAAAGTAATTATTGGTTATTGTGGTAACCTTGAAATGGGTATAAAATTAATATGCGTCCAAAGGATTTGAGACACGTGTGAATTGTTATTATTATCAAGCAATAAACACTTGAGAGGATAGACAAACTGCTAATTTGGTGATAGGGACATTGGAAGAACAAGTATTTTTTGTTACGGTAACCGATTACTTTTTTTAAAAGCAAAAAATTTTATTAACTGGATATACAAATTTTGGGTACCTCGCAATCCATAGAGACAAACCATATGCAGCCTAAAGATTATATGCTCCTGGATAAAAAATTATTTAAGAAAATTTTGTAGTTTTTACCAAAATTGCACATCAAAGCTTATGCTCTTATGTTACGTTTCTGATAATGGTGGAGAAGGCACAGTCAAGGAACGTAATTATTAGATTTTGGTTAAAGTCGCAATAGCGCTATATACCCAGTCAGTTGTTACATAGTCAATCTCACAACTGTACAAAAAAGACTTTATTGAATTATGAGGCAATGATGTCTGATATTGTTTCATAGTTTGGTGTATGATCTATCAACTATCAACAATGTATTACACATTTTTTGGGACTCAATTCTGGGAACTGCAGGTGAAAGTAGCCCCAAAAAGAAGAAGTTCTGCATCATTCGTTTTGTCAAGTTACATGCCATAAAAAATTAATATCGATTTTAAGGTAGTTTGTATTGTATAGGGGATTTTGTTACGTTGAAGGCTCTTTTATTTGACATAAGTCGAGAACCACTAGTCCGATTTAGCCGAAACAAATTTAAAAAATTAAGAATTACATTTCCTTTTATCTGTTCATATAACGTTTCCCTACATAAGCAACAGTTTAACTTTTCCATTCATCAAATGATTTTGAACTGGGATTATTTTGTAACAGTAACAATAAAACTACTGTACTCTATACGATACTTAGTAACTTCGAATCGAGATTAAATTATTTTGGCATGTAACTTGACAAAACGAATGATGCAGAACTTTTTCTTTTTGTAGCTACTTTCACGTACAGTTCTCAGAATTGAGTCCCAATCGTCAATTGTGTAATACATTGTCGATAGTTGATAGATCTTACACCAAACTATGAAACAATATCAGACATTATTGTCTCATAATTCAATAAATTTTTTTTGTAGTTCTCAGAATTGAGTCCCACACAGAAAAAAAACACAATTGTTGTTAAGTAATTAAAAAAAAATTGTTAGCATTCAATTTTGATTTATAACAATTTTTCCATTTGTAAGTGGTTGTAAATTGTCATATTTACAAATTTTCTACCACTGTTTAAATTTAACAAAAATAAAAGAATTGTAAATGTGACAACACTGTTTATTGTTTTTACAATTTCGGTTGTTGGCGCCTTTTTAATTAAATATTTAATTGTATTGACGAAATGGTATTTAATATGACAATTCATTTGTCGTAATTTTTTTCTGTGCATGCGTTGTACTGTGTTATTTGCAAAGAGTTGTTATATCAAAAGTTGTAAAATGTATTATGTAACATTTCGTTAGCCGGTTGACATCATTTTAATATTTACCAAATGTCTCATCAGTGCCTACTGCACCATTATCGCTAACCTGAAGGCTTAAAAGTTACTCAAGGCGATGCTAGTGGACCCGGCAATGGTTCGCTATTACATACTTGACGAATAATTATAATATGGATTGACTTGCTTACTTAAAGGGCTAAGTTTAAGCGTCGAACTTGTACGCTCGGTAAACAATTCGTTACCCCAAGTTACTCCTTAACCTCTGCAAATTCATATCTGTAGCGCCAAGTACTATGTGTATTCAAATATTACCTTATATAGTCCTAAAAACATTTTTTCCACGTTACCTTTCAAAAATGTGTCAGCATAGTGTATATGAGGTTCTTTTGTCAGAATTTACCGATATACTTTCTTCTGACGAATTTTTGCTAATACAATAAATGTACTTTTATATACAATAAATTGTACTTTTTTAGTACAATAAATGTACTTTTTGGTACAGAAATGTACGTTTTGATAAATTCAATTGTACTTTTTGGTTTCGAGTATTGTCTGTGTATTAAATATTATCGCTCTGGAGCTAAAATTCAAATAAAAAATAACAATTTCGTGTGCAAATTTGAACCTGAAGTGGTGGCTAAATTGCAGTTTGGTCATGCCAACACCGCCCACTTATCCAAAATTAATATGTCGTCTGCATATTCATATTCGTGTTACCGTGTAATATCTTGGTTTTCGTTCTCTCTCTTTACGGTTGAATACTACTTTAAAACTCCAACCACTGATCCAAAATTTAAATTTTGTCTGCCTATTTATATTTGTGTACTATTTGTGTACCAAGTTTTATCTCTCTGGGGCTTAAATAAAGTTTTTCCACGCCCAACCTGCCCACTGATCGAAAATAAAATTTTCATCTGCAAATTTAAACTGGAAGTATAGAGTACTATTTGTGTACCAAATGTTATTTATCTAGGGCTAAAAAACAGTTTTGCAACACACTCTTCGCCACTGATCCACAATTAAAATTCCGTTTTCTTATTCATATGCATGTTGCCGAGAACCATCTGCATATCAAATGTTATCTCTATGGCTCTAAAAATATGTTTTGCCACGCCCGCTAGTCAAAAATTAAAATTTCTTCCGCATATTCATGTTTCCGAGTTCTATCTTTGTATCAATTGTTAACTCCCTAGCATTAAAAGCCGTGGCATAGTGGTTAGAACACGCGACTACCATGCGGGAGATCGCAGTTCAAACCTGGCTCCAGTCATCTTAAAAAAAAAAAAAATAATAAATAAAATTTTCTTTCATTGTCGGCTCCCCTCGAATGTTGTTGACAGCAACTTCGCAGTATTAAGCGTCGATTCAATCGTCGTGTCTAGTAAGAGCTTCTCAAACAGTGACGTTCGCATTCGTCGATAAAGCAAGTAGGTGCCGTTAGTTGTGAATCTAAAAATAGAAAGCGTGTTAATTCACAACAACGCGAGAGCGCTATCCCATACCTCATTCATGGGGTGCAAAGGGAAATCAAGTTTTTTTTTTAAGCTTTAAAAGCTCCATAGGGTCAAAAATAAAAAATATATAGACTACGGCAATTTCCATATATATAGTACACTAACTGTCTTCCAAATTTCATTAAAAATGGTTCAGCCGTTTAGGCGTGCGTTTATCAGAATCGTAATTTACTATGAATTCTAAGAAAATTTGCCCAAGAAACCATGTATTTTATATCAAAATCGAGCCTCAGGTTTTTGATGAGAATTTTTCGTATTCATGTTAGGGGTGCGATAATGTTGTATGGAAATACAGAAACGCAGTAACAAGATTTGGATACGGCTCAACCTAATTTTGTGTGGTTGGGAAAAATATCATTAATCGAAAAATGAGGGAGGTGGGGTGTGGGAAAATGGCTACACATCGCGGTCAAAAGTGGTGGGGAATGTGCAAAAAGGCACAACAAGCCCCGTAACTACCTCGGAATCGCCCCTAGAGGGTTAAAATATGTGACCAACCACTAGTTGTTTTCACCTCTGAACATTTTTCACAACCATAACTACCCCCCATAATAACCTCATCCCATCCAAAATTAATTTTATTTTAAATTTTGCTTCTACCGCTTTAACTGCCCTAAACGTGCCCCGACCCATCGGTTTTCAGAATCATAATCTACGATGAATTCCAAGATAATTTGTACAAGAAATCCTGGACCTAAAATCAAAATCGAGCCCCAGGATTTAAACTAGAAACTTTTCGTATTTTATATAGTGATTTATAGAGGTCCGTAGTAAGGCGATTTGGATACGGCTCACCCTTTAATTTGTGTGGTTGGGAAAAAAAATTAATGGGCCAAAAAATGAGGGAGTTGGGGTGTGGACAGAAGGCTGCGCATCGTAGTCAAAAGTGGTGTGGAAAGTAAAAAAATTCACAACATGCCCCGCAATTGCCTCGTGTGAACGACCCTAAGCCATTTTCCCTCCTAAGATAGGGGATAGGTATGTTCAGAAAAAATTTTAAGAGGAAAATACTAGTTTGGGTCTGTCATACATTTTAACTATCTAGGAGGCACCATGGAAGCGGCAGGAGCTGATTTCATAAAAAAAATGTTGATGCAAAATAATTTTATTCGAAGGCATATTTAGGAGTCTCTCTCTTACAACAAATATGTATAACATTTTGACTAGATGCCCATTCTTCTTTTATGATAGCTAAAGATAGAGAATATACTAAAATTTCTTCAGAATATTTTTATTATTTTATTAAAAACTTTGTTCCGAACTTTCTCTCTCGCAATTTTTGCGACTACCATGCGGGAGATCGCAGGTTCAAAACTGGCTCCAGTCATCTTAAAAAAAAAATTGTTCTTTCATTGTCGGCTCCCCTCGAATGTTGTTGACAGCAACTTCGCAGTATAAGTGTCGAGTCAATCGGCGTGTCTAGTAAGAGCTTCTCAAACAGTGACGTTCGCATTCGTCGATAAACAAGTAGGTGCCGTTAGTTGTGAATCTAAAAATAGAGAACGTGTTAATTTACAACAACGCGAGAAGCTATCCCATACCTCATTCCAGGGGCGCAAAGGGAAATTAAGTTTTTTTTAAGTTTAATTGACGATATCTTTCGTGGATTACCGTAAAGTCTGGTCTATCCAGTGAAACTTTTGTTTTCCGATTTCGATGTTCATGACGTACATGTTTTTGCCCATAACTCTTAGTTTGAAATGCGATTCTTCTAGAAAATACAATGACACTACAAGACAACGACTGACAAAACTACATACATAGTTTTTATTGTACTCTCGCTATAACGAATCATGTTTAACTGCCGTATAGAAGAAATAACTTCTAGCGGTTAAATTAGCCATTGTACCTCCTTTGAACTTCAGTATTCTAATCCGAAATATATAGAGTCCGCGTCATTATAAAAGATAAATGATACAATGCATATGGAAACATTTGTTTTCAATCTATTGATTCAACTGGCTCAATCCGCGATTGTACCTCCGTGTGCAGCGCATCTGCACTTTTTAATAACCTGGTTCCAAATAGCCTTTTCATATCTCTAGGCAAAATGCAACACACTGTGAAATTTTGAGGACGATCAAACTATGTATTACTAAATAGAGTCGTGGCACGGCCCACTTCCACCCTGGCTGTAATTCATACTGTACCAACAACATATATAACAAATCGCATCTTCATACCTCTGATAGTTCATGAGATATATACATTTTTAATTTTAAATTGTATTGGCGGTACTACACCCCTTTTTTCAATCACAACCAGGTAAAGCCAAGGACTATCAACATGATATCAGTACCACTTTGTATAATTTCGTATCAATTGGAAAAGCCGTCAGAGCGATTTTTGAAAAGGAGGCGAGGCACCGCCCACTTTTACCCTGGCTGTAATTCTGATTCTACGAACAACATATTTACCAAATATCATCTTCATACTTCTGATAGTTCATTACAGACGTTTAAAGTTTCAAGATGTAAGCCACGCCCACTGATTCGATCCCGCCCATGTTGGTGCCATCACTAATTTTGATGCCAAATACATCCACAAAAAGGTGATTGGTAAAATAGTCATCCATATATTACGTTTTCAAAAATTGGGTGAAATAGACGGGGCCACACTCATTTGATGTATCCAAAATTCAAGTAGCCTATTTTTACCACCGACCACACAGGTATATTCAAAATGAAAGAAAAGAAAATTTCATAAAAAATGCAAGCAAACGATCAAACAACCACACAAACACAAACTCATTTTATACGCCCACCATACGGGTAGGTGGGTATATATCATTTGATACGACCCAAAAGTGTAACACATAGAAGGAGTCACTGTAGACCCAAGGTTTTTTTGGACCAAATTCGATTCATGACTTTTCTGTTCGGCTAGTACGCACGATAACTTTCGAAAGACGTAACTAAATGTTTTTAAACTTTACATAGGTTAATATTTAACAAAACTACTTACGATATTGGAAATGGGCCACATGGCCACGCCCCTTCTGGTACCTCCCATACAAAAGTACGATTCTCTCCACCCGTTTAGAACTCCAATAATAATAAAATCAATACAACCAACGCGATCGTGCCCAAATTCCGTATTTAGTAAATCTGTAGCAGAAGACAATTTTGGAGAAAAAACTGAAGGGTTACCCACACCACTTCTGATACCTCCCATACAAATGTACCACTCCCCCACATTAGAAATCGAGTAATAATATCAACACACCAAACGTGCCCAAATTCAGAATTTAGTAAAACTGTGGCAGGATAAAGTTTTAGAGAAAAAAAACTGGAGGTCTAGCCACGCCCATTCTTGTACATCCCATACAAATATACCACTACGCCCACTTCAGAAATTGAGTAATAATATCAACAAACCCAACCCGATCGTGCTCAAAATCTGTATTTTGTTAAGCTATAACAGGATAAAGTTTTTGAGAAAAAAAAATTGGCAGTCTAGCTACACCCCATCTGGTACCTCCTATTCAAGAGTACCATTCCGTCCAATTTAGAGATAGAGAAATAATATCAATACACCCAACGCGATAGTGCCGAAATTCAGCATTTTGTTAAGCAATAACAGGATAAAGTTTTGGGGAAAAATTGAAAGTCTAGAATTTAGAAATCAAGTAATAATATCAATACACGTAAGTCGGTTTACCCGACTGAAATCTTTTCACTTGTTTTTATAAATTTTTCAACTATACTGAAGTACTTTTAAGGAATTTTATTCTGCAAAAATGTTGCAGTACAGTCTTTTTTTACCTTACTCGATTATTCACATCGATATAACTACATTGTCTTCTACTTCCATTAATCGCACTCGTGCGCCCTTCATCACTAGATATTATTAATTACTAAGTTTACTAACAAAGTGGGCAGTTTACAGCCAGAGCGTAGATTATATATGAGAGATAATCTTTCGTCTTACACTCATACTCTCTTCACAAAATGAGTATTATCGCTCTCTCAACACACTCATATATGACAACTTAACACATGCTGTTTCGTCCTTCCATCCCTTCTTAGGGCACAGTGAGGAGGACATGGTGGTGAGAAATTACCAATATGCAGTCGCCGCCATCGTCATAGTCTGACTAACCATGTACAATGGTGGCCGTACAATGACTGCCATTATTTTGTGAGTAGACATGCAAATGCATATCCTGCGACTAGACAGTATAGTTTTGTCGGCGTTGAGTTAAAGTGCTAGAGAAAAGAAGTGTTATTTAAGGTGTACAGACTAAGTGTAGAGAAAACTGAATTGCCCCTAAAGACTGACTGTGTTAAGAAAAACCGCTTTGTAGAGTTTATCGTGGCCCAATGGTTTTGCCATTCGTAACAGACAAATATTTAACCAACAAAAATAAAATGTTAGATATTTACAATAACTATCCTCTGTACAATTTAGTGCCTGCAAATTTTTTCAACTGGGTAAAATATTTGTTTGATTTATTATTAACAAAAAATATACTGATACAATGTCTTTTCTCAATTCTCTTTACAGGACGATAATTCCGGTTATAATTTCCACCATGTTTTTGCATCGAATCCTTACAACTATGGTTTACCCTCCAAGAAATCTAATGGTAAATATTGAAAATATCTATTAAAATGTTGTTGTGTGGAAATATGCCAATGGTTTTTTTATCGTTATTATTGTGTTTGTTTGTTGTTTACTTTTGTCTGGTTGACCTAACAACCAATCCTTGAACTTATTGTTCTAAGAATTCCTCAGCAGTTTGGAAATATGGTCGTGGTCGTGTCTTTCTCCATTGATTTTAGTAGTAATTACATTATTTTAGTATAGTATATCGATTTGGTATGTCAACGTCAATTTCGTTACCTTATGAAATTTTAAATTAACTTTCAACGTGAACAGTGTGTCTTAGTGACGTCTGGTAATTATAGCGGAAAAAGGCAAAAAGGAACTTACTAATAACAAATTTTTAAACGGTTTATAGAACGTATTGTTTGTGCCATTTTGATCTATACACATTGGAACATTAAACAATTAGTGCTGTAAGTTTAACAAATCGATTATACGCATTTACGTTTATTGATATATTAAAGCCTACTTATTAACTGATCTAGAGACCAAGCAGGGCATGACTGTAAAACAACGCGAATATCATACGGGTATTTTGGTTTTGAGCCCTAACACAAATAACTATATTAACTTGATTGGACATCTCCTCGTTGTTGCATTACATAAAATTGCCTACCACAATTGCCACAAGCGATTGGATTCTTTGTTCGCTGAAACTAACTTAAACTTAAACTTAATTTCCCTTTGCACCCCATGAATGAGGTATGGGATAGCTTCTCGCGTTGTTGTGAATTAACACGCTTTCTATTTTAGATTCACAGCAAACGGCACCTACTCGTTTATCGACGAATGCGAACGTCACTGTTTGAGACGTTGTCCTACTAGACACGCCGATTGATTCAACACTTAATACTGCGAAGTTGCTGTCAACAACATTCGTGGGGAGCCGACAATGAAAGAACAATTTTTTTTAAGATGACTGGAGCCAGGTTTGAACCTGCGATCTCCCGCATGGTAGTCGCGTGTTTTAACCACTATGCCACGGCCGTTAGCTGAAACTACCATCTTCACTTTATCGACGTTCTCCGTTAGGCCCATTTAATCTGATTCCTTCTATATACCTGAGAAGTTTTCGGCCAATGTTGGCTATAATTGGGACAAATAGTTCAGTGAAGCTCAATGTTATTCGTGAATGTCCGCAAGTGTATAATATATGATGGATACGCAACTGCGACGTCTGGGAGATCAGTGCAAAGTTTGCGCGAATGCTGATGATTTACTCATATGGGTTGAGGGCCGGCCTCACTCTGTGGTGGAGCAGCAAGTTTCGTACATGATGGGTAAAGTCGGTCACCGGTCAGACCAAGTCTGTATTGACCTCTCGGTCAAATATTGCAATTTGGTGCGTATGCGTTGTAAATTGTCGCGAAGGTCGTTGATTAGACTGAAGAATGTTTCTGTACTTAGATTTGTCACAGAACTGCTGTGCTTCGAAGACGATTACTTAGAGCCAACTGGGGTCTTTGTAGACTAGCTATCCATACTACTTATCAGGGACTCTTTATTACTATGACAGCATATGCGTCATCTGGGTGATATTAAAACACGCGACTATCATGCGGGAGATCCAAGATACGATTCCCGGCTCCAGTTATCTACATTTTTATTTCATTGCCGGTCCCCTCGATGTTGTTGACAGCAAGTTCGCAGTGTTGAATAAATCGGCATGTTTAGTAAAAGCTTCATAAACAGTGACATTTGCATTTGTCGATAAACTAGTAGGTGCCGTTTACTGTGAATCTATAATAGAAAGCGTGTTAATTCACAAGAACACGAGAAGCTATTCCATATCTCATTCAAAGGGTGTAGAGGTAAATAAAGTTTTTTTTTGTTGAGGGAAAGAGAGTTAAAGCAGAGAACATTGTAACTAGACAGATCTTTTACAAATGTGTCTTGTTGAGATAGCATACATATTGCGCTGAGAGTGAGAACGGACGTGGTACTTATATGTAGGTTAGGGTGGCAGCGAAAATTCAACTTTTGATTTTCAGTAATGGCCGAGCGGAATCTTGTGACAGTTGTTACAAAACGGCAATAGTCAAAATTTGAGCAAAATCGGACAACATAAACGATGTGCCCCAAAGAGGTCAAAGGCCAAATCTCAATATGATTGCGCTTGTTTATTTTAATTTTTTTAATGCCGTATATACTCCAAAACGGCTTCACCGATCTTTTTGAAATGTTCACAAAATGTAGCTGTGTTTTTTCTTTTAAGAGCGTGGCCCCGCACTTTGGCCCCTAATTTTGAAACCGCAATATCTTAAGGACTGTTTCTCTAATCGCCTTAAAAATTTGCGTGGATGCATTTGGCAGCATAGTTCGTGATCCAACAGAAATTAGGCGGAATCGAATCAGTGGGTGTGATATAAAACAAGAAACTTTAAACGGCTATAACACGGGAACTATAAGACATATAAAGATGATATTTGGTATGTGTCGTTGGTGCAGTATGAATTACAGCTCCAGGGTGGGAGTGGGCTGTGCCACGCCTAATTAAAAGAAACCGTTATAACTGCCATAATAATAGTGTGATCAGCCTGAATATTTCACAGTGTAGTAAAGATATAACCTGGCTATTTGGAACCAAGTTGGCAAAAATTCTTTAATTCTTTAAAAACCAGTAAGAAAGTTTTTGTATGGGACATTTGTATTGCTAATATTTTAGGTACCATAAGGGGCGTTGCTAGATTTCCAATTTTTTTCTCCAAAACTTAATCCTGTTATAGCTTAACAAACTACAGAATTTGGGCACGATCGTTTCGAATATATTGATATTATTACTGCAGCTCTAAAGTGGCCGGAGTTGTATATTTGTATGGGAGTCACCAGAAGGGGCGTGTCTAGACTTACAGAATTTTTCTAAAAAACTTTATCCTGCTTGAGCTTTACTAAATAAAGAATTTGGGCACGATTGCGTTAGTTCTATTAGTAATATTAATCGATTTCTAAAATGGGCGGTAACAGATGGATATAGGAGGTACCAGATGGGGCGTGGCTAGACCTTCAGTTTTTTTCTCCAAAACTGTATCCTGCTTTAGATTTACTTAATAAAGAATTTGGGTACGATCGCGTTGGATTTATTGATATTAATAGACCATCTCTAAAGTGGGCGGAAAGGTACATTTGTATTAGAGCTACCAGAAGGAGCGTGGCTATACTTCCAATTTTTTTTCCAAAACCTTAGCCTGTTATAGCTTTACTAAATACAGAATTTAGGTACGATCCCGTTGGTTGTATTGATATTGTTACTCGATTTCTAAAGTGGGCTGAATGATGTATTTGTATGAGAGGTACCAGAAGGAGACCGTGTAGACCATTTGCAATACCGTAAGTAGTTTTGGGGAAATATTAACTCGTGCAAAATTTCAAAATATTGCGTCTTTCAAAAGTTATCGTGCGTACCAACCGGACAGCCAGACAGACGGACATGGCTCTAAACAACTTAAAAAGTCATTAATCGAATTTGGTTCAGAGAAACCTAGCACCATCTGAAAACAGGTAGCGCGTACTTTGTGACTGTCCCTTATCAGGGTTCCGCGATAACTACAGTAGAAGAAGAGTGGAATATAAGTGAGTTGCTCTCTACTCCATGAGTATTGGATGGAGCAACGGAGATTGCCTTTAGTGTTTCTGCTTTATTAGACAGGTCTTTTCAGTGTCCAAAAGTTACAAGGCTATTAGGTTGGCTGCCGATCGCAATTTTGTTCAGCCGAATGACGGTTGCCGCTGTCTGTTTAGAGAGTTTCCAGTCGCTGAACCCTCTTGCAGTTCTTGGTGACTTGGGAAGACTGTAAGAAGTTCGATTACAGAGGCCTTTTTCTGATATCGTTGGTGACAGGGATACCCACGATCAAGGTCTTCAGTTAGTGCCTTATTTATCAGTATCTGAAAAATCTCTAGGTTGTTTAGACGAGCCCAAAAAGAAACAAAACGTACATTTTTTGTATTTTGTTTTTTTCAAACCAAACTAAGAACAATTACAAAGGATGTGTAGTAGGAACAATATCTTACGTTGTCGGTTGAAGGCTCAAATAACAAGTGAAGTTAAGGTTTTGTAAGAGTAGAAAATTTCCCTGCGAGAGCATAGATGACATCGAGTAGACATATTTCGAACTAGAAAGCAGCTCTAACACAGCGAAAGCTTTGCTAGAGTGTGATATGTATGTATTTGCGCGTCTTAAAGCGGAGGATTAGTATATATCCTTAGGTAAAGGATTCAGGGTTGCCATCTGAGGGCAAAAAAGTGAAAGAAATAGGATTCTGACCTGAACAGCTTACGATAAGTTCTCTTAAGCTCTCTTGGTTCAAAACCAAAACAATAACAACAACCTGTTAAGTCAATGTATGCAGTAAACCACTTGAATGTTTTGAATTCTGCTTAGTATGGTATTATTTTGCTAGAATACTTTAGAGTGACAATCGGTACTGTCGGTTTCGTATGTGTGAGAGAAGCAAAATGAAGTTCAAGCTTGATGGTACAACAACAGAACTTTTTGATAAAATAAAAATACTTGTAGATGCAATATAAAGAGATTTTTGGCACAATTATTGTACTTTTTGGTGCAATAAAAGTTCATTTTGGTACAATTTAAGCACTATTTGGATAATAAAAGTACATTTTGGTACAATATAAATACTGTTTGGTACAACCAATATACTTTTGGGTACAATAAAATCACTTTTTGGCACAATAAAATAATTTTGTTACAATATATATATTTCTTACAACAACAGCAGTTTTGGTACCGTAAAAGTATTTTTAGGTACAAAAAAATTGTTTTTTTTGGTAAAATTTTTTTAATTTTTTTGGTGCAATAAAAGAAATTTTTGGTACAAAAAATTTACTTTAAGGTACAATAAATTGTACTCCTTTTTACAAGAAAAGTACTTTTTTGAATAATAAAATGTACTATTTTGCTAAATTGTACTAGTTGTACCACGCTCATCATTGTGGTTTATATGTGATATTGAAATATCATGCAGATTTGCTTCTTCCACTCAGACGAGCATTTAAGTTGAACTTTGAACTTCCCGGATCTTGTTTTATTTATCACATAAACCCCTCAATATATCTTTACATTTGCTCCAAACTCACTATTTGTAAGAATATTTGTCGGATTTCCCCGTCAGCACAATATTTGGTCCTTCGAGCCTGTTGTTGTACAGACGCTGCAATCTCGAGCAACAATGACAAAATTTCGGGCTTAACAATGAAATAACACTTTACGTTTATGACATATACTAGCTTTTCCGGCTCGCGTTGCTTCCCCCGTACTTACAATGAACCTTCTTACGAATTTTAGCAATACAGGTAAAATGCAAACGCTTCATAAGACGAACGAACACCTCATTTATGTGATTGTAGGTTTCTCCCATTGGTCTGAGTGCTTAAACCACTAGTCCATTTTTATCCCTAAAAGTACGAATTTGTAAAGATACATTCGTATTGCACAACTAAAAAGGACTGGTATCCCATCTAACTCATATAGGAAACATGCCCATATACGATTATAGCTTTAGCCGTTTGGTCTGGAACATGGTACCAGTTATATTCCTATTCGGTCCTAAATGTTCGACATTCTAAAAATCCCATCTGGCTGCTCTCTAATTCTATAGGGAGCAATTTTATATACATGTTCGTAGCTCTTCCTTTAGATATCTGGTCTGGTTGATAGTGGAAGTTTTATCCCTTTTTTACAACTAAAGAACGAATTTCGAAGAATTACTTCACATCGCACAACTAAAATATTCACTTTAATTTTTGAGACTATACTTTTAGCCGTTTAGTACCAGTTTTATTTATCCCTTTCCTTTTATATAAATTATCATGATTCATCATAAGCCGTTTGGTCTGGGCGATAGTAACCCTTAATCGATTTTGTTTGTGAGCAATTTTCGCGATTATAGCATTAGCCTATTGGTCTATGGTATATTTTTTATTTTTATTTTTTCCCCTAAAAGAACGAATTTCCAAATATGTTTACTCCCAAATTTCATCATCCTATCTACAGCCAGTAAGCAATTTTAAATATACAGATTATGAAAATGTTATTACAATAGTTCTATTAGTATGGCCGACATAACAATTTTTTTAAATAAGGCGTGGCACCGCCCATTTCCTAGCGAGACGTAATCCCCCATGTACCATTTACATATGTAGCAAATCTCATATTCATACCTTTAAAGGCTCCTGAGATGTGACCGTTAAAAATTTCTGTTTGTGTGGGCGGTGCCACGTCCCGTTTGTCTAATTATGTTTTCATGTAGCCTATGATGGAGGCCCTACAGATAGTACGGCATAGTAAAAATTTCATTGCAATCGATTCATTGATTTCGGCGAGATAACGATTTTTTCAAAGGGGTGTGTCAACGCCAGCGAAACGCAATCTTCCTTATACTAGTAAAATATGTAGCAAGTCTTATCTTCATACCTCTAATGGCTCCCGAGATATGACCGATTAAGATTTATTTGGCTAACATAACTATTTTTTTAAAAAGGACGTGGCAACAAACACTGACCGCAAACAAAGTATTTTTTCTTATACGTCCGATATATATATATTTACTTTATTTTCGAGGACGAGACAGCCTAATGCAGATGTTGCTACAATAAAGGTACTCTCATATTAAGTTATCAAATCGAAAATGCAGAAGTATGTTACGATTGTCAGCCAACAGCCTGATACAGAGTAATAGGCATGTCAAAAGACATAGTCTGAGAATACATAAGCCCGCTGTGATATTAACAGCCAATTAAACCCTATTAAATCTAAACAAATTGGTTAATTTAAATTGGTTAATTGTTATTGACTCAGTAAATATTCTAGTTTACACAAAGATTCGATAATTGCATCAACCATTTAACTCGTATCGTGTCCACGATTACAAATAGCTTGGTGTGGTCAATATCATTGCTCACTGTCCGTAGAACCAGACCTGCGAGCATAAAAAAACGACACACCTTTGTCACATAATGGAGATTTATTTAATAGCAGTAATCATTATTACCCGAAATTCGCTTTCTATAAAATTGTATAACAATCAAATCCATATAACAATCAAATCATTTAAACTTATTTCCTAATCCTTTCCCTTTCAGCTGATTATCCCATGTACACTACGCGACGCCTAATAGCCAATTCATGCTCAGATTCCTCCGTCGATGGAAGAAGTTCTGATAGCAACTATACCAGCAGTGGCGGTAGTATTGTCAACAATGATGTAACCGGCAAAGGAGGAGGTCCTGGTGGTGGTAATGGTAATATTGGGGGTGGGGGTGGTGTTGGTAGTGCAGCTGCCCCCACTGGCAGTGATGGCATAAGTGGACGTTTCACAAGACAAGCAGTAAACTCAAGGTGAGGAAATAGACAACAATAGACAATAGTAAATTAAAACATACAAATAGAACTTAAGGGAATTATTTGATTTGTTACGATAAGGTGAAAGCTTATCAATGAAATATTTAGAAGTTTGAGTTGCGACAAAGACATGACATTATCATATAATATTCAATCGTACTTAAGTTACGGCATGTGTAAATTCTATATTAAGGGGATAACTTCTTATGCAGTAAGCAATAATTTATTGTTAATGTCTTCTATTATACAAGAATTATACAATTATCAAGTCATCAAATGAATTAGCTAACAAATTACGAAATGTATAATGTAAACAAATTATCAACTTAATGGAAAGATTACACAGTACTACACATGATTTTGGGACTCAATTCTGAGAACTGCACGTGAAAGTAGTCCCACAAAGGGAAATTTCTGCATTATTCGTTTTGTCAAGTTACATGCCATAATAATTTAAAATCGATTTAAAGTTAGTAAGTATCGTATAGGGGAATTTGTCGCGTTTTAGGCTCTTTTGTTTGATATAACATAAATACTATATGGTGGCGTATGATTATCATCAGGTATATTCTACGTAAATCATACTTACTTACTTACTTAAGTGGCTAATTACAATTTACGAAACGTAGTTCATAAATTTGAGGCCTGAAGTAATAAAGAATTCCACACGCTTCGGTCTTCTGCGTGTGTTCTCCAGTTAGTCCTACCAGATGATGGCACATCGCCTACCACTTGGTCTTTCCAACGGAGTTTGGGTCTCCCTGCTCTGCGCCGTCCTTCAGGTTCGCCTTCAAACACCTTTCTCGCTGGAGCATTTACATCCATCCTGGCAACATGTCCCAGCCATCGAAGTCGTAAATCATACGCCTTGGCTAAAACAAAGTTTTATTGTTGAAACTGTTACTTTCACCCATGTTCTGGAAAACAATTCGGTCGGAAAACAGAGCAAAATCGGTAAAAAGGTAATACTTTTTAATACATTTTTTCCGATTTTGCTCTGTTTTCAAACCGAACTGTTTTCCAGAACATGTGTGTTTGTCAATTTATCATTTAATTTAGAGTTTGTCAATTTATCAGATCAGGATCGGTAGCGGTGGCCTAATAAGCCACTCTCCTTAAACAAAATTTATTATGAAAACACGGAGAATAAATATAAATATATATATAACAATTTATCAGACTATATCGTATTGAAAACAAAACACAGAAGAAAAATATAATTTTAATCAATTAATCGACATTTTGTTTTTTAGATTCCCCGCCATGGATTTGAATGGTGGCACATATCGCGTCCATAAACCGCCTACCTATTATCCCGGTATGGGTGCCTATGCACATCTGCAACAACAACAGTACAATATGAATTCTACCTATCCCAAAGTTAACTATAACCTAACCTCTCAGCATCAACATCATGCAGCAACGAGAAGGAAATCTCAGCAGGCCTCACATTACCCTATGCATCACCAGCAACAACAATCCCCGCCATATTACTACATCAACAACAATACCAATCGGGCGCAACATTTCAATCATCACAATCAGCAAAAGAGCAATCGTTGCAATAATAACATAAGCAGCAACAACAACATCGACTCGAGCAATTGCGGAAATCAAGGTTTTTATTTGCATGTCCTTAGCATTGCCTTTTTAGGGCTCCTTGTAAAATTAATTTTTTTTTCGTTTCATATTGTTAAAACTTTTACAGAGACTTTCAAAATGTTAGAAAATCTTCAACCCAAAGATTCCAACAATTGCTCGTCCAACAAACTAGATGGCACCTATACCATTTGCATGGGCTCAAAACTGAGTACAACTTTACACCAGCAACATCAACAAATGGCAGCCGCAGCGGCAGCCGCAAATGGACGGCGATTTGTGAACGTCGATAAAATTGTAACCCAGAGGTAGGTTAACTAACTAACTAGCAACTCTTTTGTCATAGTTTTTGCCTTCCGGTTTATTTGTGTGGTGAAAAACTTTTGCCATCCTGTTTCTGTGTTTTGTCTATGTTTGAGTCTGTGTTTGCCTGTCTGTCTGATTTGTTGTGGAGAATAATTAAAAAGTTTTATGCTACAGGGGTAAAAAAAAATTGCAAATCCATTGCAAGTTCAGGGAAAACAAGTTAGCTGCCATGTTAGGACTGGATTGTAAACGCTTAAAGTTTTTGATTTGTTGTGATTTTTGTTAAATAGTTTGGGGCGGGGTTTGTTCAAGTGAGACTTGTTGAATTGAGCAGAAACACAAAAATTAAAAAAAAAATGGCTATATGTAGTTATTTGTTTAAAAAACACTTTAAATGCAGCGTTAAGCGGTGCATTTATTTGCTTCGGTTATATGTCAAACAATTTTCAAAATGAAATAACACAGTGCAACATTTCTAAGGTCATCGTCTGGTGCCGCCTTCGTACCCACATATTTTTGAAGTATATACCGAGACTAAAAAAATCCCCAAAGGATTTGGCCCCATTACATCGAAACATTTTTTTATGGATACTCCAATATTTTCACCCCAACACAATTTTTTATCATTTTTACAGAGTCCATATTTCATAAACTGTTCAGAATTCTTTCCTTTCGCCTTCGGCAAAGTTGTAGATCTAAACCAGAGCAAAAAAAGTCTCAAACAGACCGACCCAAAAAAATTGCATCCAGTGCATGAAAATTGCAAAAATATGGGAAAAAAGGAAATTTTTTTATGATGTTTTCCACACAAAATGTATTTCGTTTTACTCCGTGGCGTATGAATTATGTGGAATATTACTTGTTATATTCATAATTTTATGGTGAAAATATCATTATAAAGTAGCCTTTTTTCTCATATTTTTACAATTTTCATGCACTAGATGCAATTTTTTTGGGTCGGTCTGTTTAAGACTTTTTTTGCTCTGATTTAGATCTACAACTTTGCCAAAGACGAAAAGAAAAAATTCCAAACAGTTTATGAAATATGAACTCCCTAAAAATGGTCAAAAAATCGTATGGCGGTGAAAATATTGGAGTATCCATAAAAAAATGTTTCGATGTAATGGCGCCAAATCCTTTGTGGATTTTTTTAATCTCGGTATATACTTCAAAAATAGCTGGGTACGAAGGCGGCACCAATTTATGTGTTGCACTGTGTAATAAACAACCAGTAAAACTATGTAAATACATTATAACGGAATAAGAATAAATATAACATATGTAGATAAAATATAACTAAAATAAGATAACTTAAATTGTAGGGATCAGAGTACTGGTTTAAATTACAATGTTACATTGATACTAACATAGAGATGAAATAATATTAGTTAATGTTAAACATAAAAATAAATGGCGCACTTTGTTAAAATTTCACTGTAGTATTTTAACAAATGGAACTAAGCAGAGGAAAGTTTAAACAGAAGATTTTAGATCTCCATATATTCAAAAATTATTTTTTTATCATAATCTTTACCCTTGGTAACCATGGTAGATGTTTGAACCATACAAGAAAACTGATTTTGGACTGTATAGAGGTATATCGGGGCTTACCTCTTCTTTTTTTCATATCTTTTGAAACTTTGGTTGGTATCAAGAGAACAGGGTTTGTATCGTATACGTTACATTATAAAGTTTTTGTATTTCATACGCAAGGCCCATAACTTGTATTACACAGTATAATTCATGATTTTGGGACTCAAATTGTGAGAAGTACACGTGAAAGTAGCCCCAAAAATTTATTTCCTTAAGTTGACTGCATTAATAGCACTATGCGACAGTCAAAATCGGAATGGGATGAAACCAACGGGAAATGTTATATCGGTCAAAAACAAGTTATAAGTGGCCCGGCGTTTCGCTTGGTCACGTCTAGCAATCGAGATATATCGATTTGAATTTAGTAACTATCATATAGGGGAATATCTCACGTTTTAGGCTCATTTGTTATATTGTTATATGGTGGCGTATGAATATCATAAGTAATATGCCACTTAAATCATACGCCACGGAGCACAACAGTTTTATTGTAACTGTTACCAAATTAACCCAGTTCAAAATCATTTGATGAATGGAAAAAGGAAACTGTTGCTTATATAGAAAAACGTTATCGGCCATATTCATAAAAAATTATAAGAGGTTTATAAACCATTTTTAAGCAAATTTCGAGAAAACAATATTCATAAACGATTTACATCTTCAATAACTTAAAGTAGGGTTGTCTCTACTTTAAGCATGCTATAACTTGACGTTTGTACAATTTATTGTATATTTATGAATTTGAGATCTTTATTTTGAGTTTTTCAGCATTTTTACTATTGGAAAGAGTTGTTGCATGTATTCATTGTGTAGGAAATTTTCTTCTTAATCGTTGCGCAGATAGAAAAGTATCTAAATAGACACTTTTCATTCATGAATTCCATTTTGAAAAATATTTCTCCAAAATTCTTCAAAAAATAATTTGTAAATAATGAAATAATATTCGTGATGTATAAACAATCAAAACAAGTAAACAATGTAATCGGTATCCGAATATTATTTCAACATGAGGAAAAGAAAATACAATTTGTTAATAAAAGTTTTACTTTAACGTCTTTCTTATCGTCATGAGAATCGTAGTCAATGATAAATAGAGCTAAAATAATGTTCATAGTTATTATAAGTGCAAATACATGTTTGGTATCCGATTATAAAGCTTTTGTATCCGATTATAAAGCTTCTTTTTATACATCATTAATGACCAAAACCGTCGGCGTTGCCACCGGAACACATAAAGCTAAAGGAGTGATAAAAAACGTTTATGAATACAATTTCTTATTAAAGGTTTTTTAGAGCTAAAGAATACTTTAGCTGGAGAACGCTTCATACCTACTTTAGAAATTTTTTATGAATAAGGCCGTATATGAACAGATTAAAGGAATTGTAATTTTTAATTTTTTTAAATTTGTTTGAGCAAAATCGGACTAGTGGTTCTCGACTTATGTTAAAAAAACACCACCAAAAGTGACAATTTCCCTTATATAATAGTTACTAACTTCAAATCGATATATCTCGATTCCTAGACGTGACCCAGCGAAACGCCAGGACACGTATAACTTCTTTTTCACCGATATAACTTTCCCCGGTAGTTTGAACCCTTTCCGATCACTGAACCCAGCCATTTGTAGTTTAATGGTCATACAAATTTTTTAGCTCACTCTATTGTGATTAAGTCGTGTTTTTAATTGTGCTCCGTATTTTTGGTTCATTTTTCTTTAATATATTGTGAATTAATTTATTGTTTACAGTTTGAAAGTGTCTAAAGTGGAGCTAAGTTATCTCTCTTTTTCTAGTGTTGTTATCAATTGGTGTTTTGTATTCCTTGATCGTTTTTTATTTTTTGCGTTCAATACGACCCAATACAATCTGTTGTGCATTTGTTTCAATTACAACAACTCTAATATTATTTGTTTGATACATTTGATTTGTTGTTGTTTCGTTTTCCCACTTTCGTTGATCTCTTTTGTGTCTAATTTTCGTTTATTTAACATTTTTAGTGTTGGTAAACGTTCTTTTTTTTTTAGTTTCGATTTGCTAGTGTTGTACATATTAGCGATTTTTTTCCCTTATTTTGGCGATTTTTTTTGTACAATGTCGTGTTCTAATAAAAATTGTACCATTAAATCAGACAACGAGCGTATGTTGTCATGCTGGCTTTGTGACAATCTCAGTCACATTAAATATGCCGGCATTTTGGCCAGAGTTGCCGATAGCCTAAATGAGGATAAAGGAATACGTTGGTGTTGCATCAAGTGCAGAAAGATTGAATCCAGTTTCTTTAAATTTTTTAAAAGCATGCAATCCGAATTCGCGGAAATGGAAAGGGATTTGTCAATGCTTACATATAGGTTTTCGAAATTTACTAAAATGTTTAGCGATTATCCAGATTTGGAAAAGTGTATAAACCCTTCTCCTAAATCTTCTCCTAAGAGAAAAAAGGTTACAAGGAAGGTAGTCTCGACTGTTACTGCTCCTCCATCGCCTTGTTTAATGGAGATAAACTCGCCTATTCCGTCATCCATTAATGCTGACAAGGGGTCTTTTTCTGGAAGTATTGCTCCTTCTGTCAGTTCGAATGAAAATTCGACTCTCTTGGTACCGGATAATTTAGAGTCTATACCACGCCATGTGGTAAGTGATAAATCTGGTGGTGCTGGTGGTTCGAAACAGCAACCACATAGGGAGTTGACCGTTGTTCCCGCCAGGAGAACGATTTTTATTTCTAGGTTCTCACCTGAGATCGCAGTTGAGGATATAAAGTTTTATATTTCAAATAGAGTTGGTAACATGGAGGCAATATCTTGTTACAAGATGAAATCCACTTTTTCGGAACGATTATCTTCGTTTAAAATAATTGTTCCCGATAATTTATTTGAGAAAATCGTTGATGTAAATTTTTGGCCTGCAAAGGCTCTAGTAAAAGAATTTGTTTTTCGGGACAATGATAGGCGTGACAACTTAGCATCGCTGCCTAAATCGATGAAAACGACTTCAAAAAACTGAATATTATTTATCAAAACGTTCGTGGTCTAAACACAAAACTTTCGAGACTTTATGTTGATAGTTTTGGATTTGACTACGATGTGGTAGTATTTTCTGAAACTTGGCTGAAGGGTCACACTCTTAATTCTGAAATTTTTTGCGATCATTATGTAATTACTCGTAAGGATCGTAAAGATAAAATTGGCGGTGGTGTTTTAATTGCCATTCGTAATTCGCTATCCCATGCGATAATTCCATCAAATTTTGACGACATTGAATTTGTTGCAGTTTCGGTAAATGTTTTGTCTACGAAAATCTATATCACCTGTTCTTATATTCCTCCATCGTCCGAATTTAATATTTATGAAAGGCACTTAGGTGCAATTACTGAAATTTGTTCCATGCTTCGTGATAGTGACAGCATTTTAATATTAGGTGATTTTAATTTACCGACAATATCTTGGTTGCCTTTACCCGAAACTGGATATTTTACAGCCTTAACGCCAAGTGATTGGACTTCTGACTTTATCAACATAATTTCCTCACTCAGTCTCCTTCAAATCAATGGTATCACTAATTCTATTAATAGGACTCTTGATTTAGTTTTAGTTAATAACTCTGATAACTTTGATGTGTCACGAGCTGATCCTTTAAGTAATCCTGAAGACCCTTATCATCCAACTCTTTCAATTTGTTTTTCTCGCCATGTTGCACTATCTAGTTCAACAAATTTCGATCGGAAACATTTTTGCTTCTCTCGGGCAAATCACATTTTACTTAATAATCTCCTTGAATCCGTAAATTGGGATCAAATGTTGCAATGTGAAGATCGCAGCGCGCTTGATAGATCCTTGGCAGAGTTCTATGATACTATTTGGGGTTTCATAAAAAAGTCTGTTCCTTTGAAATCTATCAGAGTTGAACAAAGTTCTCCCCCATGGTCATCCCAACATCTGAAACAGCTAAAGAATGCTAAGACTCGTTTGTTTAGAAAGTATAAAAAGTCGGGTAGCATTTATGATTATAGCAGATATTCCAGAGCCAGATGTGAATATGATGCTAAATCTAGAATGTGCTATTCTGCTTATTTGAAGAGAATTGCAAACAATTTCAGAAATAATCCCAAGGACTTTTATAGATTTGTGAACATTAAACGTAACTCCTCCCCAATTCCCACAAGAGTTGTCATGAATAATGTTGAATATACAGACTCCAAATCAATTGCAAATTGTTTTGCGGACTTTTTTCTCGTCGGTATACTCCAATACTTCAATCCCTGAAAATTATTATTACCCTTATCGAATCCACTCAATAGATCCTTTCAGTGTCCCTTATTTTGACCACTTGTGGGTCCTTGAAAATTTATTGACTTTGAGGGCGACAAATACCTTTGGTCCCGATGGTATTCCAAATTCTGTATTGAAGTATTGTTCTGGCTCCTTGGCTAAACCATTGACTACGTTATTTAATGCCTCTTTAAAACTAGGTTATTTTCCTGATATATGGAAGAGCTCCTACTTGCTTCCTCTTCACAAATCAGGAAGTATTTTAAATGTTTCAAATTATCGGGGTATCGCAAAACTTAGCGCGATTCCAAAATTGTTTGAGAAATTGGTTACGGATATTGTGTCTTATAATGTTTCTCCTATTATTGATAGCCGTCAACATGGTTTTCGTAAGGGTTTATCAACTGTGACAAACCTCCTTCAGTTTTCTTCACACGTGATTAATGGTTTTATTTCTGGTATGCAGACCGATGTTATTTACACTGATTTCAGTAAAGCTTTCGATAAGGTTAATCATAGTCTTCTTATTCAGAAATTAAATGCTGTCGGTTTCAAAGGTAATATCATTGACTGGATAACGTCCTATCTTACAGGCCGCGAACAAATGGTCACATTCGGGGATTCTATTTCTAGGCCTATCCATGTGACGTCCGGTGTTCCACAAGGTAGCCACCTTGGCCCTGTACTGTTTTTGTTATTCATAAATGATTTGCCTAACGCGGTAACCGAATCTAATTTGCTAATGTACGCAGATGATGTCAAAATTTTTATTAGTTGCGATAATGCTCCAGATCACGTTCGTCTGCAATATGATTTGGATGCTTTTTATACATGGTGCAAGATTAACCTTATGGAACTAAATCTGAAGAAGTGTAAACATATGATGTTTTCCAGATCTCGTCCAATTATTTCTCAGTTTACTCTGGGTGGTTCATCATTGGAACTTGTTGATTCATTTATCGATCTTGGTATTTTATTGGATAGAAAATTAACTTTTAATAACCATGTCATTACTACTGTGAATAAAGCTTTTGGCGTTCTGTCATTTATTAAACGTTGGGCTAAGGAATTTTCTGACCCCTATATTACGAAGAATCTTTTCACATCTCTCGTTAGACCCATTCTTGAATATGGCTCGGTTGTGTGGGACCCGCACTATGATTTATATGTCAATATGTTGGAATCCGTACAGAAGCAATTCCTACTTTTCTGTCTTAGGAATCTTCGTTGGGATCCGAACATTAACCTTCCTCCTTATATATGTAGGTTGGCCCTGATTAAATTGCCTACCTTAGCTAGTAGACGGACCATGCTTAATTCTATAACTATTTATAAGATCCTTATGAGTGATATTCGCTCTGAATTCCTTCTTAGTCGTGTATTGATAAATGTTCCTATAAGACCTTCAAGATATTTTAAACCACTCTTCATCCCATTTCAACGATCAAATTATGCTATGTCTGAACCACTGCAGAGAATGTGTTCTGATTTTAATCACTTGTATCAATTTATTGACTTCTCCTCTTCTTCTACAACGATAAAATCATATATAATGAATTATCTGAATAGCTGAGTACATTTTTGCTGTTCTTGTTTTTTTTTTTTATGTCAATTAGCTTGTAAGTTATAATTGTTAGTGTAGTGTTTAAATTTGGCTGATGATATGTTTATCTGTAGCCGAATATTTGGCAATCTTAATGTTCGCTCTCCGCTACAGACCGGTCTGCAGTGTGTACGTTGTCCCTACGTTATAGGGATGTGGCTCCCTCGGTCGGTTGGAGCGGGTGTGTGAGGCGGCGTTGGGATCGTTCGAAAAAAAAAAAAAAAAAAAAAGGTGTATTTTTTTTTTTTAATTTTTCTACATTTTTAATAATTCTTAAGGCCATAGCATATTATGTTACGATATGAAGTTTACCCATGGCAGAGCGCATAAGCGTATGTGGAATTTTATTTATTACTCATACGTAAGTCAGTATAGACAGTGAGTGAAAAGGCGTGTTCAGACACAAGGAATTTGTCGAAAAATTTGTCTGTCAGAAGTGTTATCAAAAACGAATTGCTATGAAATTCTAGTTGTCGACAACCGTTCACACACAAAATTTTCTCGCACCGCCTAAGACGTAAGTTGGCGTATTTCATATATGAATCTTGTGTATGAAGGCGAGTTAAAAGTAAAAATTTCATATGATTGCGTGAGCATGATTATTTGCAGCATCACTTTAGCCGACAGATGAAATTTTGATAAAAAAAAGTCAGAAAACTAGTAATTATCTTCGATATTGTTTATCTCTAAGATAACACTATTTTACAAATAATATTTTTTTCACTGGTCTTTGGATACCACTATTTTTTATGATAGAGGAAGGATTTCTGATTAACCCTTATGTGAGCGACAGGGTACCCGGGTACCCATGTGAATATATTTAATGTATGCAGATGGTTTACAAAGCTCAAACATTTTGACAACTCTTAACTTTTAATTGTTTCTACATTTTCATTGGAGTGGATTTACTTTATCACTTTAGAAGAGCGTGGCATATCGATATTCTTTTTGCACCTTTAAGAGAGTGTCAGGGGTACCCGGGTACCCCAAAGTAAAATCAATAAAACTACTGAAAGGAAATTAATTCTTCGAAAAATGTCCCCATTTTTTTAGGAAGATAAAAATAAATTTGAACGCTGATAATTAACCCTTATGTGAGTGACAAAAAAAACACCTTCTCCAGAGTGACAGGGGTACCCGGGTACCCACATACAAATTGTATGAAATTTGGATATTTTTCTCATCGTAGTGTACGTAAAATCGATAAAAAAAAAGACACAAAACATAAAATCATCGTTTTATATCGATTTTACGTACATTACGATGAGAAAAATATCCAAATTTCATACAATTTGTATGTGGGTACCCGGGTACACCTGTCACTCTGGATAAGGTGTTTTTTTTTGTTACTCACATAAGGATTAAGAAAAAAAAATAAAAAAAAATATTTTGGAGCGAATTTTTGCTCGATAGCTCTTAAAATGCTACTCTAAAAGCGGGGACAGACAGACGGACAAACCCAATCTGTCCCGATCTTGCTCATCTTCGAACTTAACCTCGGCTTGAGGGAAAGATGCTTGCATATTAAACTTAAGCTCGACTTCACGTAAACTACGGCTGTAATAGCGGGGATAGACGGACAGACAACCCCAAAGGGGGTATTTGTATGAGAGGTGGAGGTAGTTATTGTCCGATCTTGCTCATCTTATAATTTACCCTCAGCTTCGATGGTATAAGCTTGCACATTAAATTTCAGCTCAACATTTCTGAAACTAAAGCTGTAATCGCGGGTACAGATAGGCAGAAACCCCCAAAAAGGGGAGTGTGTAGAGTACACAAAACTGAAACCCGCAAACCGGTTTTTTTTTTTTTGTTGTAAACCGTCAGCCGGTTTTTACAAAATATCGATTTTTGAATAACCGGTTTAACTGGATGTTTGAGGTCGGTTTTTCCGGTTTTCCGAAATAATGAAAAGTTAAAGATATCAATTTTTTGTCTAAGAACAGCTCCACAAAATTTTTCTAAGCAACATTTTTGTAGAAAATTTGAATGTTCTAAAGTCCCATTTTACGGCACTTTTCTTGAAATATGATCGAACAGGACACGTAAGGAATCGAGATAGTGGGTTTAAATGTTCTACAAATAAATTCATCGATAAATTTTATTGAATACATCTGATATCGAATATGTGCTTAAACAATAACAAACATTCAGACAGTGATTTGAAAAGTGACAAATTGAGTAGTAAATGTTGTAGATATCGATTTTTTTCCGAGATACATTTTTGTCAGGCATTTGAATTTTGTAAAGTTCCATTTGTAGATCTTTTCTTACTTTTCTCGAAATAGGGACGAAATGGGTACGTAAAGACTTGAGATAAAGAGTTAAAATGTTCCATAAAAAAATTTATCGTTAAATTTTATTGCAGACATCTGAATTCGAAAATGCACTTAAGCAATACGAGTAAGAAACGTAGTTCTTTAGTCCCTATTTCAAAGTCTATTTTAAGTTAAACTGAAAACGTCAGCGGTAATATACTCACCTAAGGCTTTTATCCCTTAAAGAAATTATTCCGCCCTCAAATATATGTTGCACTTTGTAATAGAACCTATTAATAAGCTGGCTTCAGATAATAATTAGATTTAGACATGTTTTTTCTGTTAAACGCCCCCTTCCATACGCTATTTTTAACATTCCTAATTTAAATTGCTTATAATAGTAACACTATTTCTTGTTTTTGTAAACAAAGCAAAAACTCGAAAAAATAACCGGTTACCCGTTTTTTCTTAATTACCCGGTAGGAAGTATCGTCATACACGACTTTGTCGTCAACGCTGTCCTCAAGACAAAATGTAAAAAATGTATGTACTTGTCGTCAGAACACTCGGTTGACGACAAGCTGACCGATAAAATACTAATGTTGTCGTGCATTAAAAAAAAGTTCACTGTCACGGAACAATAACGACATAGAATTGAAGAGAGGAAAGTAGAAGTAAAAAATTTTCAGTTTGTTGAAAACAGCAGTGCGTGACGGTTCATGTATCGCACGTTTTCAATAAAACTACTTCAATTTTTTATTTTAAATTATTAAGCGCTGGTAACGACAATTTGACCGACATTGTCGGTCATTGTGTCGAGCATGATTGTGTGGGCGACAAGGCATCAACGACAATTTGACCGACATTTTCGCTCATCAGATAGTGCATGACAAAGCGGACACTTGTATGAAAATTTCGTCGACGATTTGTATGGAAGGTCCCCTACGTGTCATCAACGATTTACTATGGTCGTGCACCTATCCTTGAGGATGTCTTGCAGAAACTTCCTACTGGGAAAGTATTCGAAATAATGTAAATTTCGAATAAAACCGAAACCGGTTTTTGAAAAAGTCTAATGTTTGTATACTCTAGGAGTGTGTTTGGGAGGTGAGAGTAGTTTTAGTCCTATCGTGCTCATCTTGAAACTTAACCTTCACTTAAAGCATTAAAGCTTACATACTAAATTCGATATTTCCTTAACTACTGCTGTAATCGCGGGGAGAGACACTCTAAAAGGGGAAGTTTGAATGAGAGGTGGGAGTAGTTTATGACCGATCGGGCTTACCTTAAAATCAACCTCCGCTTAGAGAATAGAAGCTTGCGTACAAAATGTTGGCTCTTTAACTGCGGCTGTAATCTCAGGGGCAGACCCCAAAAAGGGGTAGTATGTATGGGAGGTGGAAGTAGTTTTTGAACGATCGGGCTCATCTTACAACTTAACCTCCGCCTTGAGGATAGAAGTTTGTATTCCAAATTTCAGCGTAATATCTCTCAAACTACGGCTGTAATCGCGGGGACAGACAGTCAGGCGGACAGACGGTCATCTTAAAAGCGTCTCAGAATTCGAGGCTGATCATTTACATATATATATTGTTATACCCAACATGCCTTATGGGCGTTACAAATGGAAGAACAAAATAAATATACCCTTCACTCCGTTCGTGCGCGTGGTGAAGGGTATACAAATAAAGACCTTTTTATACCATTACCCTTATGCATGAGGGTATATATCGTTTGATACGAGAAAAAATGTAACGCATGAAAGGAGACCAATTAGACCCCAAGTATCTTAAGACCAAATTCGTTTCAGGACTTTTTAATACGATCGAGCTACGTCCGTCTGTCCGGCTGGCTGGCTGGTGAGCGGGAAAACTCGAGTTAACGTTAACGGATCGTTATGAAAATTTACCATTATTAATATTTTTCAAAACGAACTAATAGGATTGTAAATGGGCAGAATAGCCCGACCACTTCTGATACCTCCCATACAAAATAAACTATTTTTAATATTGAATATTTCTTCCATAACTCCTATGCGGACAATTGGACGATATTTGAATTTGGTCAGTTTATTTATCTTGCAAAAGTAGACAAACCCTAAGAAAACCGAAACCTTTGCCATACCCCTTCTGGTACCTCCCATACAAATGACCTAATAGACCATTATAGTTTTACATACATATATTTTTTGTAAGTAAACTGAATTTACTCAAATTTTGAGTATGATGTTCGCATATGAAAATAGGACTCAGAAATGAATATGGACTAATTCTGTTCACGCCTTCTGGTACCTCCCATACAAAATTACCTATTTTTGGAACATTAATATTTCCCCATAACTTCCAAACCGGCACCTGGGGGACAATCAGATTTGGTCAGTTAATTTATCTTGTAATAGAAGGCATAACCTCAAAAAACCTAACTATTTGACACACCCTTTCTAGTACCTCCCATACAAATGACCGAATTCACCTCCATAGTCTTACATACATATCTTATTTGTCAGTACACTGAATTCAGCCAAATTTTGGGTAAGTTGTACGGTTAGAAAAATTGGACTCAGAAATGAATATGGACTAATTCTGTTCACGCCTTCTGGTACCTCCCAAACAAAATTACCTATTTTTGGAACATTAATATTTCCCCATAACTTCCAAACCGGCACCTGGGGGACAATCAGATTTGGTCAGTTAATTTATCTTGTAATAGAAGGCATAACCTCAAAAAACCTAACTATTTGACACACCCTTTCTGGTGCCTCCGATACAAATGACCGAATTTACCCCCATTGTGTTACATACATATCTTTTTTACAAGTACACGGAATTCAGTCAGAATTTGCGTAAGTTGTACGCTCATGAAAATTTGACTCTTTGATGAATGTGGACTTTATCGGTTGACCCCTTCTGGTATCTCCCATACAAATTGACCTATTTTTGGAAATTGAACGTTAATTTACAAAAAAAAAACTTCGGACACTTTGAGCTGCCCCTAACGGTACCTGGTAAACAAATAAGTCAAACTTTTACGGTTTTGCTACATGTCTTTAGACCATTGGTTTATGACCGAAAGTCTTAGCTACAACCGTTTATGCTCCAAAGCAAGCATATACCTAATAATAGATAAATAACTTTAATTACAAATCGGTTAATTTAAATTACTCAAGACTTAAACCATATCTTATAGTGGGTGATGGTATTTATCAGTCAGTTTATCTGACTGAAATTTTTGTACTGTTTTTTTTTCATTTTGTAAAAGTGAGTTATTGCTATTCTGCAATAATACGGGTAAAAACAGCAGAAGTAGAAGTGGAAAATAAAATATGGTGGAGGATATCGCATGAGTACTTTAAGTACGATTTAATGAAAATTTAATACAGCTTTTTAATTTCTGATAACATTTTTGCATGTTGCAACACATACGTAATTCGATTTGTAACGTCCATAAGAGAGAGCAATGACCGCAATACATGTATCAGCAGCTACTTACTGCATGCAAACATTTATTAAATATTCATGTCATGCGTGGTCTGGGGGGGGGTAAACACGAGCCATTTTCTATTTAATGGAAACATTATACAATTTAATGTACTGCCAAAAATTCTTATCAGACTCGTTGCGTTTTACTAGCTAAATCGCCATAAATCCCAATAGTCAACAAAAAAAAAACCCCGAACGACAGTCAGACCACGCCATTCAACAAACACCATCAAACAACACCCCTTTCCGACAACCTTACACAATACTAAAAGCAAATAAATTTGCATTATTATTATAGTTATTTTTTTATTGTTATTTTTCTTCTTAGTCATTGCAAAAATTGCAACCCAACACCAGACTGACTCCAAAACTAATAAGAATTAAGAGTTGAACTGTCATAAATTAAGTGACATGCCCGACACAACAAAAACAAAAAGTTGGTGGTATATAAGCGGGTGTCCAGCTGGAAATTGTCCCAGACCACAACAATAACACAAACACTCATACATCCCCTAAACAGTGAATGGATGTGTTACTACTCATGCTCCAAACACGCAAAGTTAAAGTTAGTGTTTGACCTGAATGATCAATGAAATGTTGTTAAAGTAGTGGGACCGGACCACCTCAACAAAACTTTAATAGAATTCATTAAATAATCACACAGGTTTATGACAAGCAGGGGGTGCTCTGTGTAATTTGTGTCCTTAATTTTTGGATATACTTCGCCTTCTGATGGAGTTCCAAAAATTGAGGTTAATTTTTGCATTTGTTATTAAGTACGTGATGGTATTTCTAAGGAATTTACTGTATTTAGATTGAAATGAAATGTATTAAAACGTTATACAGTATAAGGTAGGAGTATAGAATTGGCGTGATAGAATTTGAAGTTAAAGTTATATCGTCACGAAAAGGGGATGGAAATAAATGGGTTCAAAATAAAGTTTTAAACGCAAATTCTAAACGCATAATTGATCTATAAATTAATACGGCTGTTGCTGCCATATAAGAAGAGAAGAAGAAGTATCTGACTTATAAACACCCTCACCCTATGTATGATATTGTTTAGGTCTTGAGTTATTCAAAATATTCGATTTTTAAATGAAATTACTTATGTATTATCATTTGACGGCTTAAGACCAGAGGTTTGTCAACTTGAAGTTAAACTTAAAAAGGTTACAGTGTGATAAGTGTTTAAACTATTCGTCAACAAATGTAAAAAGTTTAAATCACTATCTCTGGGCATTTGATAATTTTGTATGAGGTTATCTCGAAAGGGTCTTATACAATACCAACTGAGAATTAAGAAGAAAATCTCTTATAAATTCAAACAAAAACACAGATCAACAGGGTTTTGCAAATCAAACTTCAAAACACTTTTTTAATATGCTTTGACCTCCTTAACATGAAAAAGATTTTCTTTCTATAAAAATTTTTGAAATTTTTGCGGGGTTGTGTTGTGGGTTTTTATGAGGAAAAAAAATTGAATAGGCAAAAAAAAATGGTGGTGGTGAGGTGGGTTGAGGGGTGAGGAGGTGGGGGACGGAAACTCCCAAAAAGGGAAGGTTGTATGGGTGATAACAGCAATTTTCGGGCGTTATTGCTTATCCTAGAACTTAACTTAGTTGTATAGGAGGTAGGAGTAGTTTTAGACCTATTTCGTTTATCTTACAACTCAGCCTCTGCGGAGACTAGAAAAGCTATCGTACAAAATTTCAGCTCAATACCGTTCAAACTACGGCTGTAATCGTAGGGGCAGATCCCAAAAAGGGAGATGCGGGTAATTTTTGACCTCATCTTATAACTTAATCTCCGCTTTGAGGATAGAAATTTGCGTTCCAAATTTTAGCTCTATATCTCTGAAATTACGGCTGTAATCGCGGAGACAGACAGACGGACATCCCTCAAAAAATGGATTTTGTATTGGAGTTTGAAGTAGTCTTTGACCCATGGGGCTTACAATAGAATTTATCTGCCGCTTTGAGGGTAATTGTTTGTATTCCAAATTTGATATCTCTTAAACTACTGTTGTAATCGCGGAGACAGACGGACAGACCCCCCTCAAAGAAGTGATTTTGTATGGGAGATGGGAATAATTTTTGGTCGTTCGAGCTCATCTTAGAACTTAATCTTTGCTTTGAGGATATAAGTTTGCATTCCAAATTTCAGCTTGATCCCTTAAACTACTGTTGTAATCACGGGGACAGACGGACGGACACCCCCAAAGAGAGGTATTTTGTATGGGAGGTGGAAGTAGTTGTAAACCTATCCCGCTCCTATTAGAACTAAACCTCCACTTAGAGTAAGGAAGCTTACATTCAAAATTTCCATTGCTCTTAAACTACGGCTGTAAGCGCAGAGACAGGTACCAAAAAGATGGATTTTGTATGGGAGATGGGAGTAGTTATTGTCAGATTGTCCGATCGGGCAAATTTCAGCTCGATATCTTTTAAACTACTATTGTAATCACGGGGACAGACAGATGCACACCCCAAAAAGAGGGTGTTTGTATGAGAGGTGGAAGTAATTTTTAACCGATCGAGCTCATCTTAAAACTTAACCTCCACTTTGAGTATAGAAGTTTGTATTCCAAATTTCTGCTCGATATCTCTTAAACTACTATTATAATTATGGGAACAGACGGACGGACCCCTAAAATAAGAGGGATTTTGTAAGGAATGTGCGAGTAGTTTTTGACCGATCGGACTCATATCAGAACTAAAACTTCGTTTAAAATAGGGACAGATACCAAAAGGGGGAGTTTGTGTGGGAGGTGGGTAGTATTAGTCTTAGAACTTAGCCGCTGCTTTGAGCTAGATATATCTTTAAATACGGATGTAATGGCGGAGATAGACGGGCAGCCGGTCAACTTTAAATGGACTCACATTTCGATGCAAATCATTTATATACATTAGGGCGGGTCGATTTAAAAATCGTCCAAGTGACAAGGAAAATCGTATTGTAGGGATCAAAATTTGAAACTTTGCCGAGGAACCATACCTCTAAAACGAATTCTGATGTCCCGACTTTTAACCCATAGAGTCAAATGGAAGGTAAAAAACCAGTAAGAAAGTTTCAGTCAAGCAACCCAACTTACATATACCATATATATATATATATAAGGATCAGTTGTGTTTAACACGAGTTATCCTGATCAACAGCCATCTAGCCAGTCGGACAGACGGAAATGGCTCAATCGTCTTAAAAAGTCCTGAAACGAAATTGGTCTTGTTACTTGGGAACTAACACGTGTCCTTGCATCCTTTCTCTCAAATGTAGTATATCTTCATCGCTAAGGGGCATACAAATTTAAAATCATATCTCATAGATGTAGAGTAGGGTGGCACTTGTTATAAAATAGCTATGGTCAAAATCCGACAACTTTATGCCGTGCCCCAAAGAGGTTGTCTTTGTTAATTTGTTGGTATTGAAAATTGGGTAGCTTAATTTTTGATATATTAAGTGAGCTTGGCCCCACCCATTGGACCCTATTTTTGAAACCGCAATATCTGGAGGACTGTTTCTTTAATCGTCTTGAAAATTTGTGTCGATGTATTTGGCAGGAAAGTTCGTGATCCAACTGAAATTTGACGTGATCGGATCAGTGGGCGTGGTATAAAACTTGAGACTTTAAACTGCTGTATCTCATGAAATAATAAATAATTAAAATATAAAGATGATATTATTGTTACAGTATTAGTTACAGCCAGGATGGAAGTGGGTTGTACCTCTTTTAACCCCATTTAAAAGAAACCGTTATAAACATAGTTTGATCGTCCCAGGCTATTTGGAACCAAGTTGGCAAAAAGGGCTGGGAAGCCGCCTACACACCTCAGTATTTGATATTTACATATAAACGATAACAAAAATACAATTCCTTAATCGAACATTTGTAAACATACTAGTGGGTCCGGCAATGCTTCGCTATTACATAATTTAAAAAAAATGGGCGTAAAAGTGGGCGTGGCGAAAAAAAGTACCCTATAAGTCATGCCGGAGTCCGAGTTAAATGCTGTGAAAATTTCAGGAAGATCGGTCCAGAGTTTTGGTCTCCTATTAGGTACAAACAAACACACATTCCATTCTATATATATAGATAGGATTTACTATTTCCTGACCATTGCCTTCTTTGGGGAAAGGGAAATAGTCATCCGATCTTACTAGAATTTTCGTCATGCATTATTTATATCAAGAGGCTCAATATTCCGGTCGGAAATAATATTCCTTAGTTTTCGTTGAAGCCCTTATGAAGAGTTATAAAAAATAGATATAAAACAAATATATCAAAGAACATATTTTGTTTTACTTTTATTCAATATGTTACAAATAGGAAAATCGTTTAGATTATTTGACATCCAACTTTTAATACAACAACTTATAAGGAAATGTAAATAATAATCGGAAGAATTCATATCCTTGCAGATTTGGATGTATATTAAAACGAAAAATTGACAATACAAAAAAAATCTGAGTACAAATTTCTGTCTAGCTATGTTTCTACTTTCTAAAAAATTTAAATTTGTTGATGACCCACAACATTTTGTAACTTTTGTTGTTCAGTGTAATGCTCGGAAAAGTACCCTATTCTTATTATTACTAAAATTGCGACGAATACCAAAAAGATTTTTTAAAATAAGTTCAGTAGTTTTTGAGTTTAATCGTTACAAACATAATCCATATAACGATTTCTGTCATAAGCTACAAATATGGGCGAATATACTCCAATAAAACGACCAATAACAAAACATGGCAATTGATTTCATATTTTTCTACTACCTTAACTACTTCAAATTTCTTCACATTCCAATACAGCCCCCTTTCATAATAAATAATTTACTCCCTTACAGGTTGACCATTTAATTGTGAAGTTAAACTTATATTATAAAATGTAGGTCATCGCTTTCAACCGAAGTACACACAGTAAATGGACAGTAATTTTCTTGTCAATGCACTCAATCCTATGGTGGTGTAGGCTTAGCTATCGTATGAGGGGGGTTGTGGCCAACTTCAGCCTAAACGCAAAATAATTATTATATTTGCCATTTTGTCATGAATGACATTAGAGAGTATTAGCCTGGAAACGAATTAAAAACATATAATTGCTTTTATTTAGTAGGTCACAAATAATAATGCGCGAAATACAGCAAAGTAATCATTTTAATGATAAAAATACATTTGAGGTGAATGAATTTTGTTTTTTTTTAGAAGATGATATAAAGTGTTCAGGAGATGTGTCCACATTAAAGACAATTATAATTAGCTTAACATTTGCAAGGATGAGTTATTCTCATAGAAAAAAATTAAACAACAATTTATTAATTTTTTGCGTTGCAACTGGTTGGTAAGTTGATTTTATATTTTTTACTATAGAAAAGGCTCAGTCAGTTAAATTTACCGTAAATAAACGTTTCTGCGACAATTGGATCTATGTTCCGGAACGACCCGATTATTAGACCAAATTTGTATCAATCAGAAAAGAAATACTGGAAACAGGTCAACTTTTACAACAACAATAACTGCAAAGAAAAATTTACTTGAGATGTATATAGTTTGTAGAGCGCTTGGTAGAGCTCTACTGAAAGTTTCTCTTTAGCTTCTCAACATATGGCAGTAGAAAGGTAGAGTTGCGTCATAGTGTATATAGAGTCTCAACAGACTACGCTCTACCGAAATAGCTCTATAGTGGACACTTGGTTACGAAACTACTACCAAAGTATCAATGAACTACAATTGTCTCTCTTTCTCCCTTCTTTTCGTCGTCATTTCACTTTTGAAACCCAGGCTCGATTCCACCACTTTTACTGATGTCATTTAACTAGATTTTACGAAGAAATTATCAAAAATGTTTTCCTTGTAACAGGATGAGCTATTAATACAAAGGAAATACCTATAACGAAATTCCCCCACCTACTCATAAGTCTTTTTCAAAGTTAATAGTCAAACATTTCATATGAAACTCAATTTCGCTTTCTCGTATAAGTGTGTAACGTATTCTATTGATATGAAGTAAACGATAAACAAACACTAGTATAAACAACAACAAAGAACTTATAGGAAGCCAAGAAGAAATTCGTCGACAGTCAAGTAAAACAAACAAGACACTCTACTGGGGTTCGACAGTGTTGGTGTGACTTTTTTAATATCAAACTGATACAAAGGTAAAAATCAGTATAGAAATTTCAGTCAGGTGTACAGACTTACGCATTTCACCACTCTAAAACTTTTCGCCAGATTTAGCCCAATTGCACATAAGATTTCGCCTACACTTAACAATTAACATTGTGCTAGCAATATAAAATTTACCAAATATATAATATAGCTTTTCATACGTAACTTCTGTAATTGTATACTTCTGTAACAAAATGTTCTTGGTTTTTAAAGGGCTTTAATCTAGAAACAATATTTTTGAATTTTAGGGGTAAAAACTTCATTTTATGATACCTTTATTAGAAAATGGGGACCGGCCGTGGCATAATGGTCAGAGTACGCAACTACCAGGCGGGAGGTCCCAGGTTCAACTCTTGCCTCCAGTCATCTAAAAAATAAAAAAATAAATTTTAATTTTTCTTTCATTTCCGACCCCCTCGATGTTGTCGACAGCAACTTTGCTGTACACGTTTCGAGTTAATCGGCATGTCTAGTAAAAGCTTCTCAAACAGTAACGTTCGCATTCGTCGATAAACAAGTAGGTGCCGTTAGTTGTGAATATAAAAATAGAATGCGTGTTTATTCACAACAAGGCGAGCAGCTATCCCATACCTCATTCATGGGGTGTAAAGGGAAATTAAGTTATGTTGTTTATCGGCCGACCCTTTCTGGTACCTTACCTTCAAAATTACCATTTTTTGCCGAATATTTCAACCATTTCAACTTGCAAACGGGCAACTAGAGGATATTTAATTTTGTCATTTAATTTATCTTGTAATACTTAGTAGGCAAAACCTTAGAAAACCGAACCATTTGACACACCCCTCCAGATGACTGGAGCCGGGAGTCCTACCACGGATATCCCGCATGGTAGTCGCGTGTTCTAACCACTATGCCACGGTCGGTCGGATGATATTGTGCATATTAATTACTAGCTTTCCCTGCGCACGTTGATTTACCCGTACTTACAATGGATCTTCTTAAGAATTTAATCAATACAGATACAATGCAAACGCTTCATAGGACGAACGAACACACATTTTTATGATTGTAGCTTTATCCCATTGGTCTAAGTGATAGTACCGCTTTCATCCCTTTTTATTCCTAAAAGTTTGAATTTCAAAAGATACATTCGTATCGCACAACTAAAATGAACTGGTATCCTCCGTACGATCATTTACGATTATAGCTTTAGCTGTTAGGTTTGGGTGATGGTACCAAATCCCCTTTCGGCCTTTTTTTACCCCCAAATGTTCGAATTTCTAAAAACCCAAAGTAGCGGCTCTCTAATTCTATAGGAAGCAATGCTAAATACATTTTCGTAACCCTACCTTTAGGCATTTGGTCTGTTTTATACCTTTTTCGGTAATTTTACACCTAAAGAAGCAATTTCGAAAAATTACTTCATATCGCACAACTAAAAAAATCACTTTAATTTTTCCGACTATACTTGTAGCCGTTTAGTACCAGTTTTATCCCTTTACGGCCTTTTTTACACCATAAAAGTACGAATTTCGAAAACCGTCCTTGCTTCATTCTTATTCTACAGGGAGAAGCCCATATCAATTATCATGTCCCTTTTCAATTTTTTTACCCAGAAACATCGGATTTCGAAAAAACCTTCAATCCAATTTGATAGTGAGCTTGCCCATATCAATTTTAGCGATAATAGCTTTAGCCGCTTGGTCTGGGTGATGGTACAAGTTTTACAAGTGATGGTCATTTTAACATCTAAAAGTACGAATTTCCAAAAGTACATTCTTAGCTGACCCAAAAGGGTACAACCACCCCAAATTTCATCATCCTATCTACAGCCATCAGTTTATCAAGCAATTTTTTATCCTATCCTTTAATTAATATTATAAATGTGAATGTCTGTCTGTTTGTTTGTTTGTATGTTTGTTGCTCAATCACGCCTAAACGGCTGAACCGATTTCAATGAAATTTGGAAGACAGATAGTGTAGTATATGGAAATTACCGTAGGCTATAATTTTGTTGAATTTTTGACCATATGGGCGGAGTGGGCGTGGCAAAACATATTTTTAGAGCTAGGAAGATAAAATTTGGTACACAGATATTACTCGACTAGGCGAATATGAATATGCAGACAAAATTTTAATTTTGGATCAGTGGTAGGAGTGGGCGTGTCAAAATTATTTTTAGAGCTAGAGAGATAAAATTTGATGCCCAGATAGTAATCGACAACACAAATCTGAATGTGCAGACAATGTTTCAATTTTTGACAGAATGGGTGGAGTGGGCGTGGCAATACTTTTTATAGAGCTAGAGAGATAAAATTTGATACCCATATAGTTCTACATAACGCGAATATGAATATGCAGACGACATTATAATTTTGGACCCAATGGTCATGGTGGGCGTGGCAAAATTTTTTTAGAGATAGAGAGATACAATTTGATAGCCAAATAGTACTCGACAACACAAATATGAATATGCAGACGATATTTTAATTTTGGACCAAATTGTCATAGTGGGCGTGGCAAATTGTCATAGAGCTAGAGAGATACCATTTGATAGCCAAATAGTACTCGACAACACAAATATGAATGTACAGACGAAATTTTAGTTTTTGACCCAATGGGCGTAGTGGGCGTGGCAATAATTTTTTTTTGAATTTTAACCCTGAAGAGATAAAACTTAATATATAGATATAACTCGGTTCAACAATTATTAATTTTCGATCAGTGGCCGACCGGGTGTGTTTTGGAACTAGATTTGTACAATATGCTACGAGTATACAGATATTACTCGGTATTACAAGTTAATTTTTCAGAATGGGCGAGGTGAAAATGTTTTTTTTTTATCCCCAGAGAAATGAAATTTGTTACAAATGTTGCACTTCATACAACAGATATGATAACAGCGATAACATTTAATGTAGTCGATCAGTGGGTGGGTTTTAGGTAACAAAAGTTTTTTATAACCATAGAGAAATAAAATTTTATACACCGATACTACAACTATACATACTTACTTACTTACTTAGCTGGTACTTCTATGCAATCCCAGTGGATTATATACCGCACGTAGAAAAATATTATAAGCGCCTCGATCTTCTGCGCTTCTTCTCCAGTTAGTCACACCGAGTTCTGTAAGGTTCTCAGTAACCTGGTCTTTCCAACGGAGTTTTGGTCGCCCTCTTCTGCGCCGTCCATCGAGTTCATTGTCGAAGACTTTTCGAGCTGGAGCATTTTCATCCATGCGTACAACATGACCTAGCCAGCGCAGCCGTTGCACCTTAATGCGTTTGACCACGTCAATGTCAGTGTACAGCTCGTACAGCTCATGATTCATACGACGCCGATACTCTCCGTTAACGATGATGGGCCCATATATTTTACGGAGTATTTTTCTCTCGAATACCGCCAGAACCGATTCATCCGCTTGTGTCATAACCCAGGATTCTGAGCCATACATTAAGACAGGTAGAACCAGTATCTGGTATAGCTGGAGTTTTGTTCGTCGAGAGAGGGCTCTGTCATTGAATCGCTTGCTTAGTCCGTAGTAGCATTTATTTGCAAGCAGGATTCTTCTCCGAATTTCTAGGCTGACATTATTTGCTTTATTGATGGCGGATCCTAGGTAGACAAAGTTATCTACCACCTCGAAATTATAGTTGTCAACGTTCACGCAGTTTCCCAAACGAGTAGATTCTTTGTTCGTTGAAACTAATAACTTCGTTTTGTCCTCGTTCACCGTTAGGCCCATTTTCGCTGATTCCTTCTGTATACCTGAGAAGGCTGCAGTCACATCCCGCAGTTTTCGACCGATGATGTCTACGTCATCAGCGTACGCGAGTAGCATGTGGCTTTTGTTGAATATAGTGCCACTCGTGTTTACTGCAGCTTTTCTCATTGTCATCTCCATCACAATGTTGAAGAGATCGCACGATAGGCCGTCGCCTTGTTTTAGGCCTCGTCTGGTATAGAATGGCTCCGTAAGGTCCTTGCCAATCTTCACTGAAGACTTCGTGTCAGTCAGCGTCATTCCGCAAAGACGTATCAGCTTCGCTGGAATACCAAACTCAGCCATGGCATCGAGTAATTTCTGCCGTATCGGGCTGTCGAAGGCAGCTTTATAGTCGACAAAAAGATGGTACGTGTCGATCTGTTTCTCTTGGGTCTTTTCTAGGATTTGCCGAAGTGTGAAAATCTGGTCAGTTGTTGATTTTCCGGGTCTAAAGCCACACTGATAAGGCCCGATCAGGTTGGATAACACTGGCTTTAGTCTTTCACATAGCACACTCGACAGGACCTTATATGCGATGGGTAGAAGGCTGATCCCGCGGTAGTTGGAGCACACACTTGGATCACCTTTTTTCAGCACAGGACATAATACGCTTACATTCCAATCGTCGGGCATGCACTCTTTAAGCCAAACCGTGCGCAGGAGCTGGTGCATGCTCGTTATCAGCTCCTCGCCACCGGACTTGAAGAGCTCTGCGGGCAGACCGTCGGCACCGGCTGCTTTGTTGTTTTTCAGCCGCGATATTGCTCTTCTTACCTCGGCTTGACTTGGTGGTGGGCAATCTAAGCCGTCGTCGACAATTGGCGTGATAACTTCACGTGCGCTGCCTTCTGGAACCAACAGTTGCTGGAAGTGTTCTCTCCATATGTGCAGCACACTCTGCGTATCCGTGACCAGATTTCCATCACTGTCCTTACAGGTGGGGAGGCCATTACCGTATCCATTTGTTCTTATTTTCTGGTAAAATTTTCGGGCCTCACCTCTATCCCTGTATCGCTCTATATCCTCGTTCTCCCGTTCCTTCATCTGACGTTTTTTTCGCCTAAATAGCTGTCTCGCCCGTTTTGCTTTCTCCTTATGCCGTTCCCTAACAGCACGGGTTGCAATTGGCTGTAGCGTTGCCCTATAAGCAGCATCCAGTTCCTCAGACGCTATGCGACATTCTTCATCGTACCAGGATTCGTCTGAGCTCCGCTTTTCATATCCTAGCACGGTTGTTGCGGCGGTTGCCATGGAATGCGCAATATGCTGCCACTGTGTATCGGGAACGTCAGAAGTAGAGGCGTTGTGTCGTAAAAGTTGGGAGAGCTGGTTGGAGTAGGCAGTAGCTATCTCTGGGGTTTGCAGCTTCGCGATGTCCAGCTTTCTTTGTGTTTGGTTACGTGCGTTTTTCGCTCTGCTCAATCTTGTGCGCACCTTGGCTGCAACCAGGTAATGATCCGAGCCAATATTAGCACCACGAATCACACGCACGTCCATGACACTAGATGCATGTCTGCCATCGATTACTACATGATCAATTTGATTTTTGGTGTTTTGATCGGGGGATAGCCAAGTTGCCTTGTGGATATCTTTGTGCTGGAATCTGGTTCCACTCACTACCATGTTCCTTCCCGCTGCGAAGCTAACCAGCCTAAACCCGTTGTCTGACGTGTCGGTATGCAGGCTGAATTTGCCGATCGATGGACCAAGAACATCTTCCCTTCCTATTTTTGCATTAAAGTCTCCTAGAACAATTTTAATGTCGTGGCCAGGACAGCGGTCGTATGTTTCCTCTAGGCGCTCGTAAAATGCATCTTTAATCTCATCGTCTTTATCTTCCGTCGGGGCGTGTACACAAATCAGCGTGATGTAAAAATATTTCGCCCGGATGCGAATGGTGGCTATTCGGTCACTTACAGGGTTAAACCGCGAGACCAGTTGTCGAAGTCTCTTGCCGACTATGAAACCACATCCAAATTCGTGTCTTTCTGCATGGCAGCTGTAGAAGATGTCACAGTTCTTTCGTCGTGTGCATCCCTGTCCCGTCCATCTCATTTCCTGTATGGCGGTGATGTCAGCCTTGTATTTGTCGAGGACATCCGCCAGTTGGATAGAGGCACCATCTCTGTATAGAGTTCGGACATTCCAGGTGCATATCCTTAAATCATGGTCCTTATATCGTTTGCGGGGGTCGTCAACATTTGGGGGGGTTCTTGTTTTTTCTTTTCTTCGTGTTTTCATAATAGATTTTGTTTAAGGAGAGTGGCTTATTAGGCCACCGCTCCCGATCCTAGTTTCTTGGGGCTGCCAAGGCCACTAGGAGAGCCTGTGTTGAGCTTCAGTAACTTTTGTTACCTACTTCCTAAGACGCCGATTAGGTTACTCAACGTTTCGCCTTCTAACTCTAGCTAACTTCTAAGCGGTTGCTTTGAAGTCATTGCCCAGGGAATACTTGGTCTAGGACCGGAAGTAGTTAGCTGCTTGGACAGTGCCACAAAGGAATCGCTTCTGGTCACTCCCAAGTGAGTGACAATCAGTAGTTTTCAGCCTCTGGGCAAAGTCCCATTCCCCATATACATATGAAGATTAATATTTATTTGTGAATAGTGGACGGAGGGAATATTATTTGATACACATATATACTTGGCTATATAGACAAGATTGTACAGACAAAATATTTTATTTTAATAAGTGAGCGAAAGGGGCGTGGCAAAAGGCTTTTGGGCTACACCAATTTGTTTAATCAATTCGATACATCGAAATTAAGCAGGCCCAATATATTGTTATCGAACTTAGGAAGCTTTTCTAAAAGTGGAATATGGCAGCTCTTATAGCTGTGAGGCAATTCCAGGTAATATTTTTAATTTTCGTCAAATATGCAATAGCAAGCATTGCCGGGCCTACTAGTATACATATTTATTGAAAGTGTTATTACAATGGTTCTATTAATATGACCGCCCATTTCCCAGCGAAATGTAAACCTCCATGTACCATTTACATATGTAGCAAATCTATCTTTATACCTTAAATGGCTTGTGAAAAATTACAGATTGAAATTTTGGTTTGTGTGGGCGATGCCACGCCTCTTTGTCTAATTAGAGGCCGTACAAAATTTCGTTGCAATCGGTGCATTTATTTCGCCCAGATAACACTTTTTTTAAAAAGGGGCGTGGCACCACCCATTTTCCAGCGAGACGTATTCCTCTTTGTATCAGTAACATATGTAGCAAATCTCATCTTCATATCTCTAATGGCTCTTTAGATACGACCGATTGAAATTTCTGTACGTGTGGGCGATGCCACGCCCCTTTGTCTAATTATGTTTCATGTAGCCTATGAAAGACGCCCTATTGACAGTATCACGCAAAGAAAATATAATTGCAATCAGTCCATTTATTTGGCCAATATAACTATTTTTTAAAAAGGGGCGTGGCACCACGGTTATATACGGAATGTCTTTTTTGTGTCTGAAGCAAAGTTGTAGATATTCAATAGGAGCGAAAAAATGCGAAACAAACCTACCCGAAAATAGAACACACAGTGCCTTAAAAATCGCAACAATGCCCATATTTTACCATTAAGCTCAAGATTTAAGGACATCAGCTCAGGTTTACCTCTAAAATATATATAATTTTGTGCTTGTGTTTTAGATTTATGACATTATTTTGTGATACGTGTGGTTAGTGTTGCCTTTATAAGAATGTTTCTTTCGTAGAAAAAAAACTTAAGTGTACTCGCCTTCATACACACGAATCGTAGATTAAATAAGGCAACTTATGTCTTAGGCGTTGCGAGAACAATTGCTGACAATTAGAATGTCATAGCAATTCGTTATTGCTAATACTTCAGACTAACAAATTTGTCGACAGATTCTTTGTATCTGAATGAGCCTTTACACTTACTTTCGAATAAACTGACTAACGTTTGAGTAATAATTGAAGTTCACATAACTCATACGCTCTGGACACCTGATTTTTGGGACTCAATTCTGAGAACTGCACGTGAAAGTAGCCCCAAAAAGAAAAAGTTCTGCATCATTCGTTTTGTCAAGTTACATGCCATTATAATTTAAAATCGATTTGAAGTTAGTAAGTAAGCACAAAACGGAGAGCAAAAAAAAACAAAAAACCCCTCATTTGAAGAAAGGATCCTCGAAGGATTTTGCTTCAAGTGGCTTTTTTATGTCTAATTGACTACCAACACATCCCAGCTTTACGTTTTTGTTACCATTTTAGGTCAAGTTATTTATAATTTAGGCGAGGTGTGTTTACTTCTGAATGAAGTGTTAAAACTTATTCGTTAAGACCGGACATTACGCATTTTTCTCCATTTCAAAACTGTTACAAATATTTGAGTTAGCTTACGGCACGGTGAAATTCTTAAGAAAACAAATAAAAAGTCATGCTGTTTTCCTAGACCCAGCCAAATCCACCGTTTGAATAAAGGAACAATACTAATACATTCACATAGCTCCCCATATTCCAACACAGCGCTCTAGGTAGTGGTGTTTGAATTTCTTTTTACCAAATGACCACTGGAACAATGGGTACTACCCCCCCCACCCCCCCATTCTCCGCAAAGTGGCATGAGGTAAAACGACTCATAGTATGCAAATGTATTTTGTAGTTGTTGTTGTTTCTCTTGTTGGTATTGTGTTTGTCCACAGGACATGAGTGAGAGTGAGTGTTGTATTCATACATATATGTACAATCAATACGTTTTGGTATTGGTAAGCAAAAGTCCATATCAAATCACTTATGTTAGCCGCCGAACCGAGTAAATGTCCAACTGAAATCCACTCAAAGTTTAGTTGTTAAACAATAGTTAACCAACGTGGTCATAATAACAGAAAAAGAAAACCATTTCTGGATGGCATACACGGAACGGAAAATAGATTAAGGAAATGTTGCCGAGTGTTAGTGCTTTGAAAACCCCCTTAGTAAAAGGAAAACTTTTTACTTTAACACTTATCGAGTATCATGAATATTTTAAAGTTCATAGCAGACCAATGTCTTTGTCCTCTAATGAGGACAACGACCACCGAAGTCATCGTAACTAACCGAAATAGTATCAATAGTCCAATATTCAACGGCTATCATGAACAAAGTATATGGATTTTTAAGACATTTTCGTTATTTACAAGAAGTTCGAAGACACACTACTGCCTATAAACAGTAAATGATAGTAATTAAAATCAATTAACAATATTAGCGTGTGAAAAGGAAAGGCATTTGAAAAGTTTTTCTGTGATTCTCTCTTGGAAGACAAGAAAACAATGTCTTTGAATTCTCCAGAGAACCTCTTACGAACTTTGCGCCGCGCATTTACCTCCACAAAAAATTATCTGTGGGAAAAAATTACAAACACACGACCGGCATTTGTGAACGATGTGACCAGATTTCTACAAATCTATTGCTGTGACTGTTGTTGTAGTAAACGTAAAAAATCGATTGAGACAGCAACAGCAACAACAGCTATAGAAATTAACGAAAAGCAATTTGTTGTAGTTAATAACAATGATGAGATGGCCGAATTTGAAGGGGAAAAGCAACCGATGAACACGCCGGTCCTGTCTTTGGATATTATCAATGAAATGTAAGTTGTAAATATTTGGTTACAAACAAAAAGGGATTTGAAAAAGACATTTAATGGATGTCGAACATAGCTAGTCCTAGTGCATAGTATATGTTCGAACGTGCTTAAGTCAAGATGTATGTAAAGCATGTGTACCCGAGTACTATCGAAATAACCATTCTTCCATTACACTGCGACACAAAATTGAACTTTACAAGCTTCTGTCCTCTAAGCAGAGATTATGTTCTAAGATGGGCATGATCGGGAAAAAAACTACTACCACCTTCCATACAAATTACCCCTTTTCGGAGATGTCCGTCTGTTTGTCCTCTCGAAGACCAGAAGGTTACAGTTTTTAATGTGTTAATAAATTTGTCGACAAATGTAAAAAGAACAATTCACTATGTCTGACCATTTGGTCGTTTTGTACATGGTTAACAAAATCGTCCTATAAGATACCAACTAGAACTATTAATTCTAACAAAAATCATAAAAACCAGTACAGAAATTTCAGTCAGGTAAACTGACTGATAAATACCATCACCCAATATAAGATATTGTTGAAGTCTTGAGTTATTAAAATGAATAGTTTTTTAATTAAATTAAAATTACTTATGTATAGTTTTTCCCCAGCTTGTGGTGCAAAATCGTCCAAAACTTTACTTATTTGTGTAGGGGGTATAGGTGCCGGTTTGGAATTTATGTGAGAAATATTAATTTTTCAAAAAAAATTTAATTTTGATAGGGGGTACCAAAAGGGGTGAACCGATACAGTCCTTATACATTCCTGACTCAAATTTTTATACGTACAACTTACGAAAAATTTGACTGAATTCACTGTACTTACAAAAAAAGATAAGTATGTAAGACTATGGGGGTGAGTTCGGTCCTTTGTATGGGAGGTACCAGAAGGGGCGTGTCAAATAGTTAGGTTTTCTGAGGTTTCGCCTCCTATCACAATATAAATTAACCGACTAATTTTCATTACCCCTCAAATGTCCGTTTGGAAGTTATGAAAGAATTATTAATTTTCCAAAAATAGGTAATTTTGTATGGGAGGTACCAAAAGGGGTGAACCGATACAGTCCTTATTCATTTCTGACTCAAATTTTCATACGTACAACTTACGAATAATTTGACTGAATTCAGTGCACTGACAAAAAAAAAGATATGTATGTAAGACTATGGGGGTGAGTTCGGTCCTTTGTATGGAAGGTACCAGAAGGGGTGTGTCAAATAGTTAGGTTTTCTGAGGTTTCGCCTCCTATCACAATATAAATTAACCGACTAATTTTCATTACCCCTCAAATGTCCGTTTGGAAGTTATGAAAGAATTATTAATTTTCCAAAAATAGGTAATTTTGTATGGGAGGTACCAGAAGGGGTGACCCGATATAGTCCATATTCACTCCTGATTCATATTTTCATAAGCGTACAAATTACTCATAATTTGACTGAATTCAGTGTACTTAGAAAAAAGATATGTTTGTAAGACTATGGGGGTGAGTTCGGTCATTTGTATGGGAGGTACCAGAAGGCGTGTGTCAAATAGTTAGGTTTTCTGGGGTTTTGCCTCCTATTATAACATAAATTAATCGACCAATTTTCATTACCCCCAAAGAGTCCGTTTGGAAGTTATAGGAGAAATATTAATTTTCCAAAAATAGGTAATTTTGTATGGGAGGTACCAGAAGGCGTAAACCGATATAGTCCATATTCATTCCTAATTTAACTTTTCATAAGCGAACATCATACTCAAAATTTGAGTAAATTAAGTTTACTTACAAAAAAGATAAGTATGTAAAACTATAATGGTCAATTAGGTCATTTGTATGGGAGGTACCAGAAGGGGTATGGTAAAGGTTTCGGTTTTCTTAGGGTTTGTCTACTTTTGCAAGATAAATAAACTGACCAAATTTAAATATCCTACGATAGTCCGTTTGGAAGTTATGAAAGAAATATAAATTATCCAAGAATAGGTAAATTTGTACGGGAGGTACCAGAAGGGGTGGGGCTATTTGGCCCATTTACAATTAGTTCGTTTCGAAAAATATTAATACTGGTAAATTTTCATACCGATCCGTTATGGTTTACTCGAGTTATCCTGCTGACCAGCCATTCAGCCAGCCAGCCAGACAGACGGACATAGCTCAATCGTCTTAAAAAGTCCTGAAACGAATTTGGTCTTAAGATACTTGGGGTCTAACTCGTCTCCTTTAATGTGTTACACTTTTTTTTCGTATCAAATGATATATACCGTCATCCCTAATGGTGATGGTATAAAAATTATAATTTCACATGGGGATTTCAGTTCTATTTCGACTTTTCGACTTTTTTTTTTATTACAAAATAATTAATCTGAAATATAAATATCCTCTAGCTGACCGTTTAGAAGTTATGGGAGAAATATAAATTTCCTAAAAATATATAATTTATTATATTAAGGTCCAAAAGGGTCACCGTGCACTCCAGCCGGCAAGACAGGCGGACATGGCTCAATCGTCCTGAAACGGTTTTGGTCTTGAATTTTTTTGGGTCTAACATATCTCCTTTAATGCGTTACAAAGTTACATTTTCGGTAATACCCGAGCGGAATATTGTGTCAGTTGTTATATGTTAAAACGGCTATGGTCAAAATTTAAGCAAAATCGGACAACTTTAGGCCGTGCCCCAAAAAAAATCACAGATTAAATCTATCAAGTCTTTGTTTGTTTGCATTTTGTAGTACCATATAGACCGATCTTTTTAAAATTATCACAGATGGTAACTGTGTTCATTTTTATACCATCACCCTTTAGGATGAGAGTATATATCATTTAAAACGAAAACCAGTAAGAAAGTTTTAGTCGGACAACCCGACTTTGTATGGGAGGTACCATAAGGTGAGTCGCGCTAGACTTCCAATTTATTCTTCAAAACTTTATCCTGTTATAACTTAACAAAATACAGAATTTGGACAAGATCGTATCGAGTTTATTGATATTATTACTCCATCTCTAAAGTGGCGGAGTGGTACATTTGTATGGGAGGTACCAGAAAGGGCGTGTCTGGACTTCCAGATTTTTTATCCAAAACTTTATCCTGCTTGAACTTTACTAAATACAAAATTTGGGCTCGATCGCTTTTAAGTCTATTAATTATATTAATCGATTTCTAAAGTGGGCGGTACTAAATGTATATGGGAGGTACCAGATGGGGCGTGGCTAGACTTCCAATTTTTTTCTCAAAAACTGTATCCTGCTATAGTTTTACTAAATAAAGAACTTGGGTACGATCGCGTTGGATTTATTGATATTATTACTCCATCCCTAAAGTGGACGGAGAGGTACATTTGTATGGGAGGTCCCATAAGGGGCGTCGCTAAACTTCCAGTTTTTGTTTCCTAAATTTTATCCTGTTATAGCTTTACTAAGTACAAAATTTGGTTACGATCCCGCTGGGTGTATTGATATTATTACTCGATTTCGAAGGTGGGCGGAATGGTGTATTTGTATGGAAGGTACCAGAAGGGGCGTGGCCATCTGGCCAATTTGAACTACCGTAAGTGGTTTTGGGAAAATATTACTCGTGCAAAATTTCAAAACATTTGATTGCCGCTTTCGAAAGTTATCGTGCGTACCAGCCGGACAGCCAGGCAGATAGACGGACATGGCTCAAACGACTTAAAAAGTCATGAATCGAATTTGGTTCAAAGAAACCTAGAGTCTAAAGTGACTCTTTCTATGTGTTACAATTTTGGGTCGTGTCAAATGATATATACCCTCATCCCTAAGGGTGATGGTGTAAAAAGTGTAACGCATTAAAGGAGCCGAATTAGACCCCAAGTATTTTTAGACCAATTTCGTTTCAGGACTTTTTAAGACGATTGAGCTATGTTCGTCTGTCTGGCTGGCTGGCTGGTGAGCAGAATAGCCCCACCTCTTCAGGTACCTCCCATACAAAATAATCTCTTTTTGGAAAATTAATATTTATATCATAACTTGCAAACGAACAACTGGAGGATATTTAAATTTGGTAATTTTTTTTGTTTTGTAATAGTAAGATAAGCGAAACCTTTACCAGACACCTTCTGGTACCTCCCATACAAGTACACTGAATTCTGTAAAATTTTGGGTAAAATGTACGCTTATGAAAATTTAACTGAGGAATGTACCTTTCTGGTACCTCCCATGCAAAATGATCTATTTTTGGAAAATTAAGATTTCTCCCATAAAGTCCAAGCAGCCACCAGGTGGATAATGAAATTTGGTCAGTAATTGAACCTCTAATAGGAGGCAAAACTTCGGAAAATCTAACTTTTTAAAATTTGGTACACAGATAGTACTCGACACTTCAGGTTCAAATTTGCAGACGAAATTTATATATATTTGAGTCCTAGAGAGATAAAATTTGATATCACGAATACAATTATGAATATGCAGACGAAATTTTATTTTCGATCAGTGGGCAAAACTGTAATTGAAATTTGAAATATTTTCAATCAGTGGACGGATATTTGTATTTCGCGAACAGTTCAAATTAACAGCATCGGAATTGAAAAGTCTTCGGAGCATTTGCTTATTTTTGACTGTCATATATGTTCCTTATTGGTTCCGATGTGTGAATGCTATACACTGGAGAGCGTAAAAATAAACGCTCCACTGTATTTCGATGCAGATGTTCTTAAGTGGTCATAATCCAATAACCGAATATGAGGAATGAAAGAGAATCAAAAACAACACTTTTATATCCAACAACAACAAAATTTTATTTAGTTAAGTTTATATTTTTGGCATTTCTTTATATTTTGGGGTGATCATGAAATTAAACGAAGTGGTTTTTAAATACGAAATAAAACTTTTTTATTAAAACAAAAAGCAAATTTAAAATAAAAAACTGCGTAATAATGCGTATTTATTTACCAAGGTTTTTGGGGTTAAACTTTCTTAGGAGTCCCAAGCCGCTATTACTGCCGATTTTAGCTCTGCAACGCTATTGTATTGCCTGATGTTGGAGTACATTTTATGAACAAGTGTGCCCCCATTTTTCAATAGGGTTCAATTTGGTCACTTAATTTATCTTGTAATATGAAGCAAAACATCAGAAATCCTAACTTTTTGGCACACCCCTTCTGGTACCTTCCATACAAAAAAACTGACCTAAAGTCCTATCTACAACCGGTTACCTTCAACAAGCAGGCATGATACATAAGGAATTTTAGTAAAAAATCGGTTAATTTATATAACTCAAGACTTCAACAATATCTTATATTGGATGATGGTAAAATTTTATCTGACTGGCATTTCTGTTCTGGTTTTAAAGTTACATACATTTTTAGGGTACTTTAAAATAAATTCTAAATAAATGCAAAATTAACCCTAAACTCTCTTTTGTTGTGCCTTATTTCTGACTTTCTGGTTGAATTTTCCGTTTTGGCGTATTCAGGGACTAATAGTTCCGAAACATTTTACATAACTTTGCTGAACACACCATATACTTTAAAAGTAAGCTTTACTCGATTTTCTATGCCGATTGACAATACATAAATATGCATTTGGGGGAAACTTTACCTCCACCTAAAATAAAACCCAGATGTAAACTTTCAAAACGCCCATACACGTGTCTTTTTTTTTTGTCTCCTCTATCAAAATTTATAGGTCGGACCTTGTAATTTTGGAAAAAAAATTTACTTTGTTCCACAGTGTTATTTAAAAGAAATTAGATTTTATTGTCACAGCCTTTTATGTTTGCTTGACTGGAAGTCAACATTCAAAAGAGACAACCACAATAAGGAACATTCTTTATTATGTCTTATTATAAAAAGAACTTGGCATCCATAAAACTAAGGTCAAAACTTGTGAAGGAGAAATCTTTTCTTTTCTTTTCTTATGTAAATTGCATATAATGTTGTAGATTTGAATTTGTATTAACCACAACCTGAGTCTCCTGTCATAAATAGTAACATTTATATTATCTTTCTGCCACTTTCGTCCTGACCTACCCCAACTTATAGCAAATTACATATTTTAACCATTTCATACTCTCTGCACAATATTAATTACATTGTTATACATGTATAAAGTTATTATGGACAAAGGGTAACACTTCAGTCATTATAGGAAATGTTGACAATGTCCACATGTGTGTGTCCTATTTATTAGTAGAATAACATTTACATTCATAAATCTCTGACAAGTCCAGTAGTCAGTCATAAATCCCCTGATAATTTGCAGAGATTATTTAAGTACACATACCAACAAAAGAGAAAATATTAACATTTACATGTTGAACTACAGTGAGGCGTCGATTATAGCAAGCAGTAATAAACTACGTTATAATATAGTATTACATGTGTGTATTAAATACTTCAAGAATATGAAAAGTTTTTTAATTCATTTACACAACTTTAATTTAAATATGACCAAGTTATTTTTTTATGATAGCTACAGTAAACCTTTTTTAAATTATAACTATTGACGTATTTGCTATTAGACAGGTCAAAAAAAGGCATGTTTAAAATACTGGCAAACAAAGACAGCATAACACCGGAGTAAACTTCGGAGAATTGTTTCAAAAAATTCAAACTACTATCGGTAACAAATTAATGTTGATACATAATTTAATACTAATAATACTACTAGTCTTACAGATTATATTGAAACTCATTCGCATTTCTCACCACTTTTTTATTTATATTCCTTTTTTCATAGTACCACTAAACGAGTTCGAACTGTAGTCACACTAATGTCCTTTCTAGTTGTAATAAAGTGAAAGCTCACATGCAAGTGGTATTGTGTGTGTAGGCCTATTTGCATTTTGCCTTGTGTTATTTTGGTTTTTGTGAAATTGAAGTTTGTTTGGCTTAACACGACTTAATAAAAATCATATTAAATTCATTTTGATGTGTTGGTTTTATTTTGATTGGCCTCAAGTCTGCCACATATTATAGGCACATTAATAATTTCTGTGCTGTAGATTGTTGCTATGACCAAGTTAAAATTTATTTATTTGACCATTCAAGAATACATTGAGTTGTTTTTTAGTGCGGTTTTATGAAAGCAATAAAAAGGATTTTGCTTGTCCTTGACACTTTTTGATGTGCGGTTGTATGCTTAAGTCATTGTTGTACATTTTGTGTGTGGTAGCTGTTTGTCGAGACGTTAGCCAGTGTCTGGGAGGGTCAACAATTGGACAGATGCATAGTTGGAAAAACATTAGTTAACAAAGGTTATCATGTTGGACAAAGGTGACATACACAGTACAACATATAATTTTGGGACTCCATTCTGAGAACTGCACGTGAAAGTAGCCCCAAAAAGAAGAAGTTCTGCATCATTCGTTTTGTCAAGTTACATGCCATAATAATTTAATATCGATTTACTTACTTACTTACTTAGGTGGCCCATTACAACTTACAAACATGGTTTATAAGTTTGAGGCCTGAAGTATTAAAGAATTCCACACGCTTCGGTCTTGTGCGTGTGTTCTCCAGTTAGTCCTACCAGATGGTGGCACGTCGCCTACCACTTGGTCCTTCCAACGGAGTTTGGGTCTCCCTGCTCTGCGCCGTCCTTCAGGTTCGCCTTCAAACACCTTTCTCGCTGTAGCATTTACATCCATCCTGGCAACATGACCCAGCCATCGTAGTCGTTGCATTCTGACTCTTTTAGCTACGTCGATGTCGTGGTATAGCTCATACAGCTCATGGTTTATCCGATGGCGAAACTCGCCGTCGACACAGATAGGTCCATAAATTTTCCGGAGTACTTTTCTCTCGAATACTCCCAGGTTTTGTATGTCCGTTGTCGTAAGCACCCATGATTCGGCAGCATACAAAAGAACGGGTAATATTAGCACCTGGTAAAGCTGTTTCTTAGTATTCCGAGATAAGGTGGTATTACTAAAGTGCTGTCGAAGTCCGTAAAAACATCTATTGGCTAGCACTATTCTCCGCTTAATTTCTTGGCTGACATTATTTGTCTTATTGACGGAAGATCCGAGGTAGGTAAACTCATCTACTACCTCAAAACAATAATTTTCAACGTTGACGCTGCGTCCCCATCGAGAGGACTCTTTGTTCGTCGAAATCATTATTTTTGTTTTGTCCTCGTTGACCGCTAAACCCATTTTTGCCGACTCCTTTTCTAGGGATGAGAAGACTGCAGTAACGTCCCGCAGATTTCGGCCAATGATATCTATATCATCGGCGTAGGCTAGTGGCATGTGGCTTTTGTGGAATATGGTGCCAGACATGTTGACACCAGCCTTTCTCATCACCTTCTCCATTACTATATTAAATAGTGTACAGGACAGGCTATCGCCCTGCCTGAGACCTCTTTCCGTGTTGAATGGTTCAGACTGGTCCTTACCAATCTTAACCGAGGATTTGGTGTTGTCTAAGGTACATTTGCAAAGTCGAATCAGCTTTGCAGGAATACCAAACTCAGACATGGCCTCATAAAGCCTATTCCTTATCAGAGAGTCGAAGGCAGCTTTGTAGTCGACAAAGAGGTGGTAGGTGTCGATCTGCTTTTCATGGGTTTTTTCCAGGATTTGTCGTAAGGTGAATATTTGATCCGTCGTAGATTTGCCAGGTCTAAAGCCGCACTGATATGGTCCAATTAGTTTTTCTACAATTGGCTTTAGACGTTCACACAATATGCTTGAAAGGACCTTGTACGCAATTGGTAATAGGCTTATTCCACGGTAGTTCTTACATTCACTACGATCTCCTTTCTTATATATGGGACATAACAGACTGAGACTCCAATCCCCGGGCATGCTCTCCTCTTGCCAGATGTTCTCCATGAGCTGATGCATGCTCCTAATCAGCTCCTCCCCGCCAGCCTTAAACAATTCAGCAGGGAGACCATCGGCTCCAGCAGCTTTGTTGTTTTTAAGGCGGGAGATGGCCATACGTATCTCGCTCTGGCTCGGAGGTGGACAGTTAATACCATCGTCATGGATTGGAGCGGGGTCTTCTGGAGTGGTGTCAGTATCCAGTAAATTTCTAAAGTGATCTCTCCATATCTTCAGAACGTTATCCGGGTCCGTCACCGTCGATTTAACTTGACAAATCGAATGATGCAGAACTAACTTCCGAAGTTACAGGGTCGCATTGCCGCTCTGCTCTCTGAGAAGGAGAAGAGTCTAATTCAGAAACACAAAGAATACGTCATAGAGTTTCAAAAGAAATATCCTGACACCAGGTCTCTTAGTGAGTCTGTTGAGGAGCTTCTCCAGAAACTGTGCAGCAGCACCGCGGTGATGGAACAGTTATGGACGACATGTTCACGGCTCCCAATCATTGAATGTGACTATAGATGTGAGGCTATCAACTTTAAAGCCAGCAAAGAGTAAGAAGCTTAGTGATTCCATTAGATTGTCAGCTAAGGACAAAAAGATTAAGAGGGTTCGCTCTAGGGACGAACCCATCAAAGGCGCGAAGCTGCCAAGGAAACAAACAAGCTTGGGAGTCAATCCTTCTCTTTAAGTGGCTGTGGTGGACAGGATTAACCCTGACAGAAAAATCAAAACTTGAGGAAAAGTTGACTCTGAGTATGGCCGATTCTAGTATAAGCACAGATCAGTTAAGCTTCCTGGATGTGTACTGGTCTAAAATATTGACAGTGAAAACCAGTAAGAAAGTTTCAGGCCATCATGAGTTCGATTTAGTAAAACATAAAATTTTCTATTATATTGATATTATTACTCGATTTCTAAAGTGGGCGGAATGGTACATTTGTATGGGAGGTACCATAAGGGGCGTGGCTAGACTTCCAGTTATTTTTTTTTCCAAAACTTTGTCATGTGTGTCTTGTTATAACTTAACAAAATACTAAATTTGGACAATAACGCATTGGGTGTATTGATATTATTACTCGATTTCTAAAGTGGGCGGAATGATGTATTTGTATGGGAGGTACCAGAAAGGGCGTGGCCATGTAGCCCATTTTCAATACCGTCAGTAGTTTCGGGAAATATTACCTTGTGAAAAGTTTCAAAATATTTGGTTTCGTCTTTCGAAAGTTATTGGTGCGTACCAGCCGGACAGAAAGACAGAAGGACAGACGCAGGTGACTCAAACGACTTAAAAAGTCATGAATCGAATTTGGTTTAAAGAAACTTAGGGTCTAAGTTGACTCCTTCTATGTGTTACACTTTTGTATCAAATGATATATACCATAGGGTATAATGAGAACACCTTCGGTCAATCATCTTTTGATGGTCAATATTTGTGGTGAACCCTGGCCTGAAGCCAGACTGGAAGTCGTTCCTCGATCTGTGCTTCCAATTCGGCAGATCGCTACGGTGTGGATTTCACCACACATAAAGGCAACAAAGCTTGCTATTGACCTACTGGCGAAACTGAACCCCTCCTTCAACACCAGCATCTAGGAGGAATCGCCATGCCGCCATGGAGGTATGAATCTCCGGCTGTCAATTGACGCACACACTTTGTCCCTACTGCTTGTTCATGAGGGCAGGATGAGAGTTGGATTTGGGACTATAAAGTTACCAATAATTTGTTTTTTTTTTTTTTGAAATATTCTTTTTGGCCAATGACTTCTAAACAGACAGCAGTAGGACAGTTAAATTTGTAATATCAGTAAGTACACAGAATACAATCATATTTTGCGTAAAATGTACTCTTAGGAAAACTTGACTTAGGAATAAATATGGACTACATCAGGCGAACCCTTCTGGTACATCTGGTAAAATTAATATTTCTCCAATAACTTCTAAACTTATCAGTCACTTTACCTGACTAAAATTTATATACTGGTCTTAATCTATTTATTAAACCAACGCCAATTTCAAGACACCCTACAAAACTATTGTCTGACGTGAGCACCGCTTATTGACACATTTCAACACCTATTTGTTTATTGGCATGTAATGTTGTGAACAAATACAGTTTGTATTAGTCATAAAAATAGAAAACAACTAAACATAAATTAATTACATTGTTTACTTTACAATTGACTCAAAGTCAATGAACTTTTACATGACAACTGATGACAACGTCACTGTGAAGGGGGGTGGGTTCGACCCATCATATGCAGTCGTTTAGCTTAAAGCGAAATTTTTGCAATACTCACAATAAATTGAACAATTTAAACGAGTATTGATATTAAATAGCAGATAGTTTAATAACAGTTGTTAAATGCCGTTGATACAAACAACTCTATTGCGTTGTAGTTTTAAACGATACATAAAAAACGGTAAATTTTGACCACTGCCGCCTCTACCTTCAGGGTGGCTAATACGTTGTGTTTCTCACTACTTTTAAAAAAAAGCACTTTGTATTAGTCTTTGTTGTTCATAATATTTAAATAATTTATTATCGTCCTGGATAAACAAAGTATTTACTTAGACTAATTTCGTCATTTTTTTCGTTTACCACAATTTAGAACCTCCTTCTCATGCAATATTACATTTAAAATTGCTTTGTTATGGTGAATACTTTACAACTATTGGATGTTGCGGCGGTTTAAGCTCAGCAATTAAATTTAGATGTTACAAATTTTATTACGTTAGTTTAGGCCTATGTATAGTATAGTACGATTACCATAAAATTAACATAATTTGTAGACTAATCGCAGTTAATCATATGCGATTTTTGATTGTTTAAGTTTTATTGGTCGGTCGTTCACTTCTGATTCGATTTAAATTTTCATACTTTGAAACAGTAGAGCTCTGAGTTCGAACACTTCCTAAATTTGGCGGTCCAAAAGTTGGTATACATTTAAATCGGTATCTGCATCGAGTAGCCACTGCGAGATTGAGCGAAGCGGCTTCGAAATGGAAAAGCATACAACGGGAATTCAGTGTCATGGCGTCATTTAGCGGACCTCAACATATAAGAGAATCTTGTAGAAGCAATAATTCTTCAATTGTAAAGCAACAAAATTTTTGCGTTCATTACAACTTACGGCATAGCAAAAAATCGATTCAGAAGTTCGAGAAGACAAGTGAAGCAATGACCGATCTTACCGACATAGACCAAGGGTGGATGCAGTAAATTTAGATCGCGTAAGAACGTCTGATCTTGAACAACATAGGTCCTCTAGGTCATCTACTTGAAAGCAGTATACCATGTACCCAGAACATTCCTCACAAAGATTTATATTTACATCTTTGCAAAATTCAAGCGGTACATAAATTAAAGCTTCAAGATCATGATCAAAGTTGAAGACTGAGAGGGGTGAGGCACACTTCTTTGGGAAATGCTACGTGAAACTTGCATCTCAAGCCGACTCACATCCTCCATGTATTGGCACCTGGGCATCGCACATTGATCGGATCTGTGGAAAATTTGGCCTTAATATGGAGGTGACTTCCAATGGGCATTATGACTGGAGTCATTTTTTTTAAAAAAAATTATGGAATTCAACCGATATTGTGCCTATGGGGTTTTTTTGGTGTCGCTGGTTTCGAATATGGAGGCAAATTTAGAAATAACAAAATGACCGAAATTTTTTCAAAAAAAATCCGGAATTTGGCCGATATTGTGCCTTCGGGGGTTTTGGGGTCGCTGGTTTCAAATCAACCGGCAAATTTTTAGAAAAACAAAATGGAGAATATTGGAATTCGACCTTGGTCGGATCTGTAAAAAATTTGAGCTGACTTCAATGGACATAAAACATGGTACTAATGGGGTTTTGGGGAATGGAATGGAATGGAATTTCGGAATTCAACCGATATTGTGCCTATGGGGGTTTTTGGGGTCACTGGTTTCGAATATGGAGGCAAATTTTTTGAAAAAACAAAATGGCGGAATTTTTAAAAAAAAATGCTGGAATTCGACCGATATTTTGCCTGTGCAGGTTTTGTGTGGCTGATTTCGAAACCGGAGTCAAATTTTGAAAAAACAAAATGCGGACATTTTTTTCAAAAAATGTTGGAATTCAACCGATATTGTGCCTATGGGAGTTTTTGGGGTTGGTTTCGAATCTGGCGGCAAATTTTTAGAAAAACAAAATGAAGGATACAATCTTTCAAAATTTTTTTTAAAAATTCCGGAATTCGACCGATGTTGTGCCTATGTGGGTTTTTTGTGTCACTTTCTATTGAGTTATACACTATTAAAGTACCATATTTGACCATTTCAACTCAAAACAAAAAATTATATTTTTATTATTTAAACTAAAATCTGCCGTTAGTTATAACTAGTGTTTTTGATTTCCCGGCATTTTTTAATTCCCGGGAAATCGGGATTTTTATTTAATTTTCCCGGGATCCCGGGAAATCCCGGTCCAAGTCAAAAAATAAATAAAAAAAGCATTTATCTATTAAAGAAATAGTTTTTTTAATTTAATACAAATAATCAAGCTTCGTAAAGAACAAAAGTGCTTCTAGGAAGGATTTTTCGAAATATGTACTCTGTGGGGTAAAAAGGCTAAAAGGGGATAAAACCGTTAAACAATCTCCGTATAGAATTAGAATTCGTGTTATTAGAGGTAAAAAAAGGACGCAATCCAAATGACTGAAGCTATAATTGCACAAATCCATATTCGAAGACATTTTTCAAAATTCGTTCTTTAGTGTTAAAAATGCTTCAAAAGGGGTAAAAGTTGTACCATCATCCAGACCAACGGCTAAAGGTAAAGTAGCAAAAATCTATATGGGAATGCATCTTATAGATTTACAGAGCTGCATGAGGAGATATTTCAAAATTTTTACCCCTTAAAGAAAAACCTAACCAAACCTGACCAAAACCTGACAAAACCGGAAATGGGATGAAACTGTTACCATCACCTAGACCAAACGGCGTAAGGTGGAATAGCGACAATTAGGTCTAATAAGGTAATTGTGCAATCTGCAGAGATTTTTTGAGATTCGTACTCCTTGGGATAAAGAGGGGACAAGTGTTATCATCGTTCAGACCAAACACATAAAGGTACAATCACACAGTACACCAACAAAGAAAGTTATATGTCAGTCAATCGGCTCATAGACATGGTATTGCTAATCCATTTTAGCAATTCAATACGTTCGTATCTTTCTCTTTATATGAAAGCACATTTGAAAGATAAACAAAACATCGAGAGACGGAAGATGATAGAAATGGTCAGGAGAATAGTCACCAATTGGTAATTTTATGGTAAAAATTTGGAACACTTAATAACACTATGACACAAAATCAAACTTTTTGAAAAACACCCGAACGTGACTATATAGGTTCGATAGTACAACCGGAGCTGAGTAAAACCCTAGCTCAGTTTGGCTAGATTGGCTACCAAATTTTTTTTTTGGCCCCCTAAACTTTTTGAAATCCTTGGACCCCTTGAAAAAAGGTGACATCAATTGTTGGCTAACAGTTTCTACAGTTTTTAATCAAGCTCCTTCTCTTCTTCAACAAAGTTTTAGCTAATAGTCCGCTTAAGAAACTGATATAATAAAATTTCCCAAAAAAATTAGACTTCCCTCGTTTATTTTCAAAAAACTTCGATAAAAATTTTAATTTTTCACTTTTTTTAATATAAGTCGTAGGGAATCCAGATTTTTTGCATACTCTATTCAGTGAAATTGTAGTTTAGGTAACACCGAATAACTTTTCTGAACAAACCTATGCAATCTGAACAAGTCTAGGGATATTAAATAGCTCTCAAAACACACTATCTACTTTAAACAAATCAGTTTTTTAGGAGTTTTGGGCCATTGTGCAATGTTTTTACTTGCTATCTTTACCAAAAACGTACTTATTGTATAACTGAATAACTTCTGTAAACAACCAATATGATCGGAATACTCCACCCCCTTAATTGTTCACAAAGAGCATTAGGGTGTTCCTTATATGGCATTTTTTCGAATTTCGTTAAAAATATGTATTAATCGCGATGTTGGTCATCTGTCTTCACCTTACGTTTCTTTTTGCCAATATTAGGAATATATTGTGAGAAATTTTGTATCGATAGTTGGACATTAGGGTGTGCCGCAATGAGGTTAAAGTATGAATTTGTTCTCAAATCAGTTTATTGCCGCTGAGTATTTTTCTTTCGTATATAGACTAAGTAATAACAAGCCGTTCAATAGCTGAAATAAAGACCTAAAATAATATGTGTTTGCTTTTACCATATCTCTTATAGACGCCGAGATATTTGATATAGAAGTGGGGGTATTTTTAAAAAAATTATTAAAATTTTTGAAATTGAATTTCGATGTAGATTATTATGGGCAATTATATATTTCAACTTTTAAAGGTTAATCAAGTTAAAATCTATATGTTTAAAAAGCAAATGTGTATATTATCACTATCTCCATCAATTCTCGAGATATCAGGCGTTAAAAACGGAATTTTTGACTGTATGCATAGCAATGTCTAATGAACTTTTGTTCCATCTGAATACCCATTGAATACTTACCAATAACGATTTTTATATGATACAAATAAAAAACCCCATCAAAAGACCATTGGATATTAATGGTTTTGGTGACATTTGTAAGCATACACAATGGATATACAGGTGAAACAAAAGTTAAGTAGTCATTGCTATGCTTTTTAAGCCCCTGATATCTCGAGAATTGATAGAGATAGTGATAATATACACATATACTTTTTAAACATATAGATTTTAACTTGATTAACCTTTAAAAGTTGAAATATATAAATGCCCATAATAATCTACATGGAAATTCAATTTCAACATTTTTAACATTTTTTTAAAAATACCCTAACTTCTATATCAAATATCTCGGCGTCTATAAGAGATATGATAAAAGCAAACACATATTATTTTAGGTCTTTATTTCAACTATTGAACGGCTTGTTACTACTTAGTCTATATACGAAAGAAAAATACTCAGCGGCAATAAACTGATTTGAGAACAAATTCATACTTTAACCTCATTGCGGCACACCCTAATGTCCAACTATCGATACAAAATTTCTCATAATATATTCCTAATATTGGCAAAAAGAAACGTAAGGTGAAGATAGATGACCAACATCGCGATTAATACATATTTTTAACGAACTTCGAAAAAAATGCCATATAAGGAACACCCTAATGCTCTTTGTGAACAATTAAGGGGGTGGAGTATTCCGATCATATTGGTTGTTTACAGAAGTTATTCAGTTCTACAATAAGTACGTTTTTGGTAAAGATAGCAAGTAAAAACATTGCACAATGGCCCAAAACTCCTAAAAAACTGATTTGTTTAAAGTAGATAGTATGTTTTGAGAGCTATTTAATATCCCTAGACTTGTTCAGATTGCATAGGTTTGTTCAGAGAAGTTATTCGGTGTTACCTAAACTACAATTTCACTGAATAGAGTATGCAAAAAATCTGGATTCCCTACGACTTATATTAAAAAAAGTGAAAAAATTAAAATTTTTATCGAAGTTTTTTGAAAATAAACGAGGGAAGTCTAATTTTTTGGGGAAATTTTATTATATCAGTTTTTTAAGCGGACTATTAGCTAAAACTATGTTGAAGAAGAGAAGGAGCTAGATTAAAAACTGTAGAAACTGTTAGCCAACAATTGATGTCACCTTTTTTCAAGGGGTCCAAGGATTTCAAAAAGTTTAGGGGGCCAAAAAAAAAATTTGGTAGCCAATCTAGCCAAACTGAGCTAGGGTTTTACTCAGCTCCGGTTGTACTATCGAACCTATATAGTCTCGTTCGGGTGTTTTTTTCACTGTTGCACTGTGTAATTTATAGTTCTAGTGGATTTTAACTTACCAAATTTTTGATATTGACTCATTAAATAAGCGTTATGAAATCCCGGGAAATCCCGGTTGCATTCCCGGGATTCCGGGACAAAAAACTGGCCGGGATTCCCGGGATTTTTGTCCCGGGAATTCTCGGGACAAAAACACTAGTTATAACTCACCATATTTTGCCTTAATATTTCATATGACGAACAAAAGAGCCTACAAATTCCGCTATATGATACTTACTAACTTCGAATCGATATTAAATTATTATGGAATGTAACTTGACAAAATGAATGATGCAGAACTTCTTCTTTTTTGTGCTACTTTCACGAACATTTCTCAGAATTGAGTCCCAAATCAATGAGCTGAAAAATTTTGTACTGTGTAAGTAAACTTTGAATGGCTACAGCATAACGGTAAATTATCATATGGCCCAAATTTTTGTTTTTACTTCTTATTTGAAGTGTTTACTTTATATATAAACAAAAAATGTACTAATTGGACAATTTAATTTTTCGGCCGGAAAATTCTTATTTCCCACCAATGTGCAACGTTGTTTCGTGAGTAGCGCCTGATAGACCTTCCGATTTATAATTATAATGGCTATTAAAACACTTAAAAGAAAAGGTTTCAAACGGAATCCCCCAACGTTGACGACCCCCACAAACATTATAAGAACCACGATATATCTCTATAGAGTAGGTGCCACTATCCGACTGGCGGTTGTCCTCAAAAAATACAGGGCTGAAATCACGGCCATTCAGGAGATGAGATGATATAGCTGCCTTGCGGAAAAGCACGAATTTGGATGTGGATTTGTAATTGGCCAGAGTTTACACAATTTTTTTCGCGGCTCAATCCTGTCTAGTTATTGAATATCCACAAACCGCACCAAGGTGAAATATTTCTACATCACCTTGATTTGTGATAAAGGTTATGAGTTTAAAGATACATTCTACGAGAGCCTAGAGGAAACATACATCCGCTGTCTTGGCCACGACATTTAAATCGTACTGGGAGATTTTAATATAAAAATATAAAGGCGAAGATGTTTTTGGTCAATCGATCGGTCAATTCAGCGTACATTTTAACAAGTCCGACAACGGGTTTATACTGGTTAGCTTCGCAGTGGCAAGAAACTTCGTTGTTGTTGTAACAGCTGGAGGAAGTAGCGGGGGTGATAACTAGTTATACCGATTTTCAATTTATCGGCACTCGATCCGGCATGTTTCGTTCCTTTGTAGATAACAAGGTTTGTGTCAAGGAATTGTTAGATGTGGTTGTGCGTTTTTACTGCCAGATTCATCCAGCTGGTTTTGTTGATTTTTTTTGCGATGTTGATTAATCATTTCCTTTTCCTTGGTCCTTGCGCAATCTGAATTTTGTAGTGGAAGCATCCAGGATGAGCTTTGTTGGCTGGAGAACTCAAAAGTATGTGAAAAGTAACTTTTTATCGATGTTGATTTGGCCAATGTCCAAGCCGGGAATCGAAATCTGCTGCTTCGGATTGTTAATCTACGTCACTTCCACTGAGCTATCGACGAAACATGTTAGTGAGTGGTACTAGATTTCAGGCAACTTGGCTTTTACCCGATCAAAACACTAATAAATTAAATTGATTTTGTGGTAATTGATGGAAGGCATGCGAGTGATTCGTGGTGCTTACATTTGCTCGGATCATTACCTGGTTGCAGCCAAGGTGTGCAGAAGATTGAGTAGAGTGAAAATCGCACGTAACCGATCACAAAGGAAGCTGGACATCATCCGCAAAGCTGCGAAACCCAGAGATAGTCACTGCCTACTCCAACCAGCTCTACTTCTGATGTTCCCGATACACAGTGGCAGCATATTGCGCATTCCATGGCAACCGCCGCAACAACCGTGCTAGGATATGAAAAACGGCGCTCAGGCGAATCCTGGTACAATGAAGAATGTTACATACCGTCGGAGGAACAGGATGCTGCTTATAGGGCAACGCTACAGCCAATTGTAACCCGGGCTGGTAGGGAACGGCACAAGGCAAAAAAACGTCAGATGAAGGAACGGGGGAACGAAAATATAGAGAAATACAGGGATAGAGGTGCGACCTGAAAATTGTACCACAAAGTAAAAGCAAAAGGCTACTGTAATGGGCTCCCTTCCTGTAAGGACAAGGATGGAAATCTGACTACAGATACGCAGAGTGTGCTGAATATATGGAGAGAACACTTCCAGCAACTACTGATTCCAGAAGGCAGCGCACGTGAAGGTATCATGTCAATTGTCGACTACTGCTTAGATTGCCCACCACCAAGTCAAGTCGAGGTAAGAAGAGCAATATCGCAGCTAAAAAATAATAAAGTAGCCGATGTCGACGGACTTTCGGCAGAGCTCTTCAAGTCCGATGGCGATGAGCTGATAAGGAGCATGTACCAGCTTCTACGCACGGTTTCGCTTAATGAGCGCATGCCCAATGATTGAAATCTAAGCGTATTTTGTCCTGTGTTGAAGAAAGGTCATCCAAGTGTGTGCTCAAACTACCACGGGATCAGCCTTTTACCCAACGCATATAAGGTCCTGTCGAGTGTGCTATGTGAAAGACTAATGTCTGTGTTATCCAACCTAATGGGGCCTTATCAGTGTGGCTTATGATCTGGTTAATCAACAACTGACCAGATATTCACACTTCGGCAAGTCCTGGAAAAGACCCAAGAGAAATGATAATGAGGAAAGCTGCAGTAAACACGAGTGGCACGATATTCAACAAATGCTTCTCGCGTACTCTAATGACGTAGACATCATCGGTCGAAAACTGAGGGATGTGGCTGCAGCCTTCCAAAGCTCCGTTGGAAAGACCAGTTTACTGAGAACCTTGCAGAACTTGGTGTGACAAACTGGAGAAGAAGCGCTGAATATCGAAGCGCTTATAATATTTTTCTACGTGCGGTATATGATCCAATGGGATTGTAAAGAAGTGCCAGCTAAGTAAGTAGTTCATTGTTAACGGAGAATATCGATGTCGTATTATTCATGAGAAACTCCCTATGTATAGTCTTACGTAATAGGTAAACAGTTTTTATCTTATTTATTTAGTTACTTTTTTACAAACTTCACAAATCTGTATAAAAGAAGAATCCTTAGAAACTCGATAAAAGCTCCTTCACAGGAATTTCATAGAATTTTAAGTATTGATATCTAATATCTCAACTTCTTTCGCTCATTTCAGTACAAAATCTTCCCAAACGCCTAATGACAATGACAATCCGGTCCCGCAGCCAAACGAAACGGATGTCGCTCAGGACAACGACGATCGTGTGTCACAGAAAACCCCAAGTGGATCTATAAAATCTGTAACATATTCACAAAAGTCAACAGCATCCGCTCAGTCCAGCAATGGCAGTCGAAGTATAAAAGAAGAACCTTTGCCAGAAGTCGTCGCTACGGTCATGGAGGATGCCAAAAGCGTTTCGGAAGAACCCGTTGTAACAACAACGACTCCCCTCACCACCGTTGATGAAACTGTAAATGGTGCAGCAGAGGGTAAAGAGGTCACAAGTGAATCACCCACAAAATGGCGAACAGGCGAAGATGTACTGCAAGTGGTAGACGTGGTCGATGGTGAGGTAGAAGCGCCGCCGCCAGAAGAGGAAATTGAGGAAAAGGAACAAAAACTGGAACGCAATGGCAGCATCGTAAGTTTGCAAAGTAAAACAGAAAGTATTAAGACACAACTAGAGGATACACCACCGGTTATGTCACGAGCTCCATCGGCCAAGTCATTGGTTATCGAAGAGGACATTGAAGACAATACCAGTTTTGTGGTCGTGGAAGATGTAGAAGATGACACGGAGGTGGATGAGAAAAAATCAAGACATTTTGAGGAAACTACAGAAGATTCGGATTATCCAGCGCCGCCGCCATCTCCTCCACCTAGTGTAACTGTCGGAGGTCCTTCAAAACCCAACAGTGCAAATTCGAGACCCTGCACCAGTCGCTCAAGATCTCCCACCATTGAAGAGATTAAAGCTTTGTCGCGCCGAAACTCTATGGTCAAATCTATGGAATCTCTGTATGAAAGGACGCCCTCGAAACATGACTTCAATGACAATACCACCGAAACTAGTTCACAATCGAGTGCCCAATTGAACAGCAGCACAGCTTCGACCATCATACCTCCGGTGCCGCTGAAGGTCCAGCATACGCCGCTAAAACAGAAATCGAAAACAACACACTTTCTAAAGAGCCACCGCCGAATATCTCCCGTCAAACAATCGATTAAAATGGTGCAGGCCGAGCTATATCCATCCACTTTGCAGCGTTTCGAGAAGCCACGGGAGGCCCTCATGAAAACGTTCGATCAATTGGACTCCAGCAACTGGGAGGTTGTAATGGTGGGTCTAAAGAACATGGTGCGTTTAATGCGATATCATCCAGAAAATCTAGATGCACAAATGCATATGGTTTGCATACAACTGACACGATCGGTCAGAAATCTTAGGTCTCAAGTAGCTAGGGCGGCTTGTCAAGCAGCCACGGAGCTATTTACCCTAAAGACCCGTTTTCTAGAGCAGGAATGTGATGACCTGGTGTGTGCTCTTTTACATCGCACTGCGGACACCAACCGCTTTATTAGAGCCGATGCCACACGTGCCCTAGAATCTATGTGTGACAATCTGTCACCGGGAAAAATCCTAAATATCTTGACCACCAAAGGCGCAGTACACCAACATGCCTTGGTGCGAACCACCTCAGCTAAGTTGCTATTTCGCCTCGTAGAACGTCTGGGTTGTGACAGAGTCTACGTCATGCCCCGCGATCAACGTGACAAATTCTTTGTAACCGGTGCAAATCTCCTGTTGGAGGGCAGTCTGGAGACTCGTAGCTATGCAAAATCTCTATTTCGTCTACTCTCCGAACATGGGAACTATCATCGATTGCTGCTGGAGATTATACCACAACGAACATATCGTAATGTTGAGAAAACTTTGAAAAGTATTCGTTAGATAAGCGATATTAAGCATAGTAATGTTTAGGTTAATATAAGATATGTATTTTATCAAAGTTGTTATATAAGGTTTCCTTCTTTTGCTTTGTATATATAGTGTAAACAGTTTTGTTTAACCCCCCAAACGCCCTTAATACCGTTCATAGAACATTCGTTTAATGTATTGATCATTCGATGCGTGATGTTTAAAACATTTTACATTGATATCATAAAATCATGCTCATCATCATAATCATAGGTTAGTTGTTAAATGCTAAGATACTTTGTAATGAATCGAATAAATATTTAATTAGCTTAAAAGTTTAAAAGTCGTATGTGTGTGTGTGTTAATTGAGTGGAATTTTATTAATGGATGCATAAGGAAGCTATTTTAATGGTACATCAGTGCATGATTTTTTCAGCGAAAAGAAAAAAATTGTTAAAATATTAAAGGCGGTACATTTTATGAATCTTTTTAGGTACAATTAATAGTGCGGGACTAACTATGTAAATAAACAGCCTTACTAAGCTGGCACTTCTTTGCAATCCCACTGGATTATATACCGCACGTAGAAAAATATTATAAGCTCCTCGATCTTCTGCGCTTCTTCTCCAGTTAGTCACACCAAGTTCTGTAAGGTTCCAGTAACCTGGTCTTTCCAACGGAGTTTTGGTCGCCCTCTTCTGCACCGTTTATCGAGTTCATTGTCGAAGACTTTTCGAGCTGGAACATTTTCGTCCATGCGTACAACATGACCTAGCCAACGCAACCGTTGCACCTTAATGCGTCTGACCACGTTAACGTCAGTGTACAGCTCGTACATTCATACGACGCCGATACTCTCCGTTAACGATTATGGGCACATACATTTTATGGAGTATTTTTCTCTCGAATACTGTCAGAACCGATTCATCCGCTTGTGTCATAACCCAGGATTCTGAACCATACATTAAGACAGGTAGAACCAGTATCTGGTATAGCTGGATTTTTGTTCGTCGGAAGAGGGCTCTGTCATTGAATCGCATGCTTAGTCCGTAGTAGCATCTATTAGCAAGCAGGATTCAACTCCGGATTTCGAGGCTGACATTATTTGTTTTGTTGATGGTAGATAAAAATTATCTACCACCTCGAAATTATAGTTGCCAACGTTCACGCACTTTCCCAAACGAGTAGATTCTTTGTTCGTTGAAACTAATAACTTCGTTTTATTCTCGTTCACCGTTAGACCCATTTTCGCTGATTATGATTATGTATGCCTGAGAAGGCTGCAGTCACATCCCGCACTTTTCGACCGATGATGTCTACGTCATCAGCGTACGCGAGTAGCATGTGACTTTTGTTGAATATCGCGACACTCGTATTTACTGCAGCTTTCCTCATTATCATCTATATTACTATGTTGAAGAGATCACACGATAGGCCGTCGCCTTGTTTTAGGCGTCGTCTGGTACAGAATGGCTCCGTAAGGTCCTTGCCAATCTTCACTGAAGACTTCGGCTTGACTTGGTGGTGGGCAATCTAAGCCGTCGTCGACAATTGGCGTGATACCTTCACGTGCTTTGTCATCTGGAACCAGCAGTTGCTGGAAGTGTTCTTTCCATATATGCACCACACTCTGCATATCTGTAACCAGATGTCCTTCCTTGTCCTTACAGGAGGGGAGCCCATTACCGTAGCCTTTTGCTTTTACTTGCTGGTAAAATTTTCTGGCCTCACCTCTATCCCTGTTTCGCTCTATATCCTCGTTCTACCGTTCCTTTATCTGACGCTTAGTTAGCTTAAATAGCTGCCTCTCCTGTTTTACTGTCTCCTTGTGCCGTTCCGTAACAGCGCGGGTTACAATTGGCTGCAGCGTTGCCCTATAAGCGGCATCATGTTCCTCAGACGCTATGCGACATTCTTCATCGTACCAGGATTCGTCTGAGCGCCGTTTTTCATATCCTAGCACGGTAGTTGTGGCGGTTGCCATGGAATGCGCAATATGCTGCCACTGTGTATCGGGAACGTCAGAAGTAGAGGCGTTGTGTCGTAGTAATTGGGAGAGCTGGTTGGAGTAGGCAGTGGCTATCTCTGGGGTTTGCAGCCTCGCGATGTCCAGCTTTCTTTGTGTTTGGTTACGTGCGTTTTTCGCTCTTCTCAATCTTGTGCTTTATATTCCCTTCATATTTTTGCATTAAAGTCTCTTAGAACAATTTTAATGTCGTGGCCAGGGCAGCGGTCGTATGTTTCCTCTAGGCGCTCGTTAAATGCATCTTTAATCTCATCGTCTTTATCTTCCGTCGGGACATGAGCACAAATCAGCGTAATGTCGAAATATTTCGCCTTGAGGCGGATTGCGGCTATTCGATAACTAACAGGATTGAATCAAGAGACAATATGTCTGAGTCTCTCGCCAACTACAAATCCACATCCAAATTCGTGCTTTTCGGCATGGCAGCTGTAACACAATCTTCAGAAGGAGATTGTGTCGGCGCACGGGTATGACCTTCGTCTCCTAATGTAGGTGATCCACAGACGACATGAGAAGGCACCCTGTCGCAGTTCTCAGGGCGGCATTTGCATATCTGCAGGTTCTTTCACTGCGCCTCGCTCAGTGACCACACTGGATCTGCATAGTTCACCACAGACCAACCTATTGCTTTGTTAGAGCTCAGTTCCCCAAGTACTGCCGACTAGCGACTTGAGGACCTTGTTCCTACTTTTTATCTTGTTTGCAAATAGCTGTGGCGTGCGCTTAGAATCTGAGGAGTCTGTCAAATGTGACACCTAGGACCTTGGGGTAATTGGTGGTCGAAATTGTTGTGCCATCGACTATCACTTGCGCTGCTCCTTCACTTGCGCTGCACATGCAGTGAAGTGTGACCGATGATTTGGTGGCGGAAATTTTCTTCTTTCACGCAGCGAAGAAATTGGCAATTTCAGCTAAGTAGACGTTCAACCTGCCACATATTTCATCAATCGACGAGCCCGACGCCAAAATCGTACAATCATTGGCATAGGATACGATATTAACGCCGTCAGGTGGCGGTGGAATTGCAGAAAGGTAGAGGTTAAACAGTGCCGGAGATATCACCTTGGGGAACTCACTGTTTAACTCTACGGGGCTTGGACTTCTTGTTTCTGAATACCACATACGATTGACGTCCACACATGTAATTTACGATTCCACGTTTTAAACAATTCGGGAGGACGTGTTGGCGATGAGCTCGAAAAGCGTTGACAGTATCGAAAGCCTTCGATAAATCAAGCGCCACGAGGAACGTCTTGTCACTGGGCTGTTTTGTATGGTAATGGCGTGTAAAGCAGTAATTGTACTGTGCTGCTTACGGAATCCATACTGATGATCCGCCATTGGAAAATGTAATGTCAGGCTCGGGAGGATTAAAGCCTCAAGTGTCTTTGCTACTGGCGAGCGAAGAGAAATAGGCCTGTATGATTCTCCCCTACTCACATCTTGATAGGTTTTAGCAGCGGGACCACTCTGAACTAGCAGGACTTCCTAGGCATGCCTACTGAAACGCCTTTAATGGGAAAGGGAATGTGCCGGCCTTGCCTGCTTATGGAGCCCTATGTTGATTTGAAATGAAAGTTGCATTTGTAGGGTAGGGATTCTGACTGCCTTGACTGCAGGCCTGCAAGAAGGCATGCAAAGCCCCATTTTTTTGCTGCTAGGTTACTTTGCCTGCGTCCGCTACGGGAAGTAATAAAAACTGTAACACTATGCAACAAAATGAAAAACTTTCGACGACACAATTCTAACCATATTTGTATACCCTCACCCATTGGGATGAGGATATTTCGTCCCCTTAATATAACAATAGTGTATGTGCTGATGCATATTTATTGCATATTTAGAATCTCCACCATTGATTCTATGCCTGGTCCAAATTTCGTCAAAATCTACTTCCACAAAGTGCGTCAAAAGGTCATTGGTAAAAATAGTGTACAATTTCTTCTTCGAAAATTTCATAGACATCCGATTTGACGAAAACTTTAAACTCGATTTTCTCAAAACACCAAAAAAATTATACACTTGTGTTTTATTAAGGGGACGATATATAATTTGACACAAGAAAAAATTTTACGCATTAAAGAGGGAAAGTTGGACCCCAATGACCCCAAGACAGTAAATGGGGGAGGTAGTGTGTGGCTGCGCACCGCTGTCAAATGTGGTAGGGGAGGGAAAAAATCCATAACAAGCACCGCAACTGACTCGGAGTCGCCCGTAGAGGGTCAAAATGTATGACGGATCCCTAGTCATTGTTTGACAAGGTTCTACTAGACATGCCGATTAACTCGACTATACTGCGAAGTTGCTGTCGACAACATCTAGGGGCCGGCAATGAAAGAAAAATGTATATGACTGCAGACGGGAATCAAACCCGGGATTCTCGCATGGTAGTCGCGTGTTCTAACCAATATGCCCCTCAAGCATGGAAATAATAATAGAAATAATAGTACATTTAAAAAATAATAATACATTTGAGTCCCGCCTCTCGGCGGTGATTAGAATACGCGACTATTATGCGAGAGGTCCCTCACTCAATTCCTGTCTCAGTCGTCTACATTTTTTTTACATCGAAGTCTGGTACTTCCTGATTGGGAGCACTGCATGGCGCTCTAACATGGCTCCAATTTTTGGTCTTCAACAAACGGTTACTTTTTTATTAATTTGTAATGTCCACATTTTATTGGAGATATGGAATGTGTGTAGGCAGGTGAAAATGAGTGGATGCTAGCGTCGAATTTTACCATAAAATGTTTATTCCATCCCTAACATGCAGCAGCTGCCTCAAGGGCTCCAATAAACTTTAAAATTTGTTGCAGTCATCGTTAGAGCTATCTAAACGCATTTGTTGAAAGGCAATTTGATGAAATAGCTCCAGGTTTTCCAATTCTTTTGCTTCACAGCTTTAAAAAAACATTCTCAAAATAAATACAAAGTGTAATAATAGAGTGATCGACTGACTTGAATTGTCTCTCTGGAATAGCACAATTTCTTTGCTTTTCTTATAACAGTCTAATAAGGGAATATATTCTTATTGGAGTCTTGTAACAACTGCCACTGTCACCTTGTAAAGGAGATGAACAAAGATGTATGTAATGTAATCTATGTATGGTATTACTGGTATTGTCTCGCTTCATTCTTCAAATCACTTTTTAAATGCCTTAAATCTTGATTTTGGATTGGATTTTGGAACGACGATATTTTTTAAAAATTTACAAATATCTCTTGTTCTTTAGTATTTTTGAGTCTGATCCAAGGCCGTAGCCAGGGGGAGGCAATGGGGGCCAAAAAAAAAATACATTTAGACAAAATGTGGACTTACAACCTTTACGACTTTAGGTCGCGATATGTATTTTAAATCGATATAATTGAGCAGTTCCATGGAAAGCGATCACATAAAAAAAATTGTTCTTCCTAATTAAAAATTAGAATTGTATTTTCAAAATAGTTTAAATTTTTAATTTAAAAAAAATACAAAATTATTCTATTGTATTCGGAATAGTATAATGTTGGGACCGGCCGTAGCATAGTGGTTAGAACACGCGTCTACCATGCGGGAGATCCCGGCCAATTCTGGATTTAAAAAAAAAATACTAATTGTTTTTCTGCGCACTTTAAGATACATTAGGGTGTTCCTTGTATCGTATTTTTGGGAATTTCGTTAAGAAAAAGATAGTAGTAGCGGAGTTGGACATTGAGCTCCACCTCACGTTTGTTATTTATGAAATTTCGAAAATATTGTGCGAAATTTCGCTTCGGTTGTTTGGCATTAGAGTGGGCATTGAGGTAAAAGTTCGATTTTGTAATAAAATTTTGTTTATCGTCGGTGAATATTTTTGTATTGTAGACAAATTAACAAGTCTTATGCCACTAAAAAGACGTATAAAAGTACATGATCGGACTTACCATATCTTTTATAGATATCGAGATATTTGATGCAATGGAGCAGTGGATGGTAACGGTGTCATTAACACAATGTGTATTCGGATGAAACCAGAGATCAAAATCTAGATTTATTAGTCTTTGCTATATTTAATGCCAAAAAAACGGTGTTAAAAGCCTGATACCTCGGGAACGGATAGAGATATTGAAAATATGCACATATACTTTTTTTTGTAGATTTTGACTATCATATATGCTAAATTATTTTTTTTTTTTCAAAAATACTCCCTCTTTTGCCCCAAATATCCCAACATCTATAAGAGATATGGAAAGTCCAAACATATACTTTAATAGGTCTTCACTTCACCTACGGCGTATTCCTAGTTCATAAAAATAATCAACGGCGGTAAACTGATTTGAAAACAAAATCGAACTTTGACCTCTTTGTGCACACACTAATGCTAAACAATCGAGGCGAAATTTCGCACAAAATATTCGAAATAAATTACAAACGTGACTTAGTGCTCAATGTGCAACTCCGCTTTTTTACGAAATTAAAATACCATATAAGGAACACCCTAACATACATATCAGATAAATATATGAAAAATTTAATAATTTTTTGTTGCAATTGGTTTTGGCCCCCTCCGAAATTAAATCCTGGCTACGGCCCTGGTCTGATCGTTTACGATTTCGTTTTCATAATCTGTATATTTCAATCAAATGGTTTATCCGTTACTAACCTATTTTTTCTTAACACATATTTGTTCTCTCTTATCCGTTTCCTTTAAAAAGGATAAAAGAAATACCGCCCATTTTACTTCACACACACCTGTGATAGACAAAAATAACTGTCAAGCAAAAGGGTTAAGTGTATAAAACATATTTTTAATAGCTACCATGTTTAATTATCCTCAATTATATGTTTGTATATACACATGTGAATTTATGTACTTCCATGACTTATAATAAATTAAAATCTGCGCTACTTTACTACTATTCCGTAATCTCGTATTGATCGCATCATTTGTCTTATGAAGAGATAAAGCAGTTATCTCTGTCCAAATGTTATTGAGAGCAAAAACAGAATCATCTTGAGCATAATCATAATCAGGGTTTCTCAATGAAATTCAAAATTAAATAATTTATGATTAAAATAAAAAAGTATCATAGAAATATGTGTGTCTTAGTTTGTATAAATTTAAAACAGGCCGGGAAACTATATGATGAATTGAAAAATTTAAATTATGAAAAAAAACGTACAAATTAAGATGGCCGTACATAGTAGGTTACATGGACATTATAAAAGTAAGTATTATATGGCGATAGCAGAAATGCATTAAAAATCCCAGCAGTTCTTTGTATTGCTTCAGATGTCGTCGGGTGTTTAGTGTGGCACTCTGTAAACAACGGAGCCCCTGCATCATCAATACGACAACGTGTGAAACGCAATAGATAAATAGTTTGATTCCGTGGCGGTCAGTGTGTTATCTACGATATTTGCCACCACTACTACTGCCACTGCTGTTTCTATGATCGGAATAGCGGTTATTATTGCCGTTGTTGTTATTATTGTTGCTATTGTGGTAACGTCTCTTGTCGTAATGATTGGGCGAGTCGCGACGCTGCTGTTGCTGGTGATGGTAGGGACTGGAATTCGTGTGCGGCCTCATTTGACTTGAGGCATGCTTCGAAAGTCGATCCTGGTGTCTCGAAGAGGTCGGGGGCGTATTGTCCATCATACGTTTATCATTGTATGAGGAATAGTTACCACCACCACTCCTCAGCGCTGAATTATCATAGTTCTTATCATAACTACTCGAGCCGGAATTGAGAACAGGAGACTTCAAGGGCGGCGGCAATATTTTGCCATTGAATTTAATGGTCAGTGTCTTGCGAAACAACGATAAACCCTGCAGCAGGTGCATGGCATAGGGCGGAGTGCAGCGATGAGCGAAAGTAACAAAGCCAAATGTCCTCTGACGGCCATTGTTGTCTTTTGGTATTCGAACCTTTTCCAAGGGCCCCGTCTGTACGAAAATCTCATAAAGCAACTCTTCCGTTACGCGATCGTCGAAATTGGCCACAAACAGTGTCCGTTGGTCTTCATCGTCTTCATCTTCCTCTTCACTTTCCACAACAACAATGGGGGAGGTGGAAATTTCAAATTGCTTCATGTGTGACATTGCCGCCTGGTGGGGTATTTGCATTGGCCCCGATAGCATTATGGGATCCATCATGGAATTGGCATTAGTGAGGCCTCCCATCATGATTTGTTGTTGCATCTGCAGTATCTGCTGGCGCTGATACTCTTGTAAACGCTCTAGTTGTTGGTGATTGTAGGGTGATGCCATCGTGTGTGTGTCGATATTTTGGATAATCTACACTTCGGCTAAGTCGATAATTATGAGAAATATTTTAAATAATTTACAAAAAAGAATCACCGAACTTTTATTTTTCTTCCTCATTGACACACAAATCGATGTTATATGTGTGTATGTATGTATGAGTGAAAGTAAGTCAAAACAAATTTTGTTTTGTTCGAATTGGTCGTTGTCGACAGACAATTATACAAAAGCTGTGTGCTGTGATTCAGGCAAGATTTTGTTTGTGACAGGGATGAGTAAATGGGTGGAAAGTGTTTTCTTTTTGTACTGAAGAACGTGATGAAATGTGTCAATTTTTGAATACATAAGAATTTAAACGAAACAAGTCTAGTCGATGGACATTAGACACAGATTTTATTTTAATGTATAGGAATATGTATTTATATATGAATAAACAAAACAAATTACCTCAAGGCAATAGTTCAAAAGATACTGGCACTTAGAATTTACACATACATGTATATATCTCAGATATCTGACGACGTATTTAGAAGGGAAATTAAGTTATAAGCAATAAATAATATAAATATAAAGCATGAATCTCGCATCAGAAATGAGGAAAATCAATAGGAATAAAGTAAGTTTGAAATATTTATTCAAAGATTAAAACGAAAATAACTGAAAAAATTATTTTAAAAGGAATGTAAAAAATAATGTTTTGGAAATTCTATTAATGGGCATAATAGCAATGAGTCGTTGGCCAAACTTGCAACTTACTGCGTATTTAAATAAGAACAATTAAAGAAATAAGAACAATTTTAATTGAAAATTATGCGCGGAAATAATATTCATATCGATTTTATTTTCAAACCATGCGATTTGCTTTGTAATGTCATAACTACATTTTGGAAAATATGAATACTGGTAAATTTGTATAAAAATATGTGAATGTTTATTCGGGAAATACTGCTCACCAGCCAGCCTGACGAACGTAACTCAATCGTCTTCAAAGTCCTGAAATGAATTTGGCCTTAACATACTTTGTCCAACTTGTCTTAAAACATCTGATATATACCCTCATCCCTATGGCTGAGTGTATAAAATTAATTAAAGTGAGCAATGTCGGCAATGGGGGTCCTTAATGGAGAAAATACCGATAGATTTTGAAGAGAAAAATTATTTTATTGTAAGTGCGTTATGGGACCGGCCGTGGCATAGTGGTAAGAACACGCGACTACCATGCGGGAGATCGCAGGTTCAAACCTGGCTCCAGTCATCTTAAAAAGAAAATAAAATAAAGAAAATTTTCTTTCATTGTCGGCTCCCCTCGAATGTTGGTGACAGCAACTTCGCAGTATTAAGCGTCGATTCAATCGTCGTGTCTAGTAAGAGCTTCTCAAACAGTGACGTTCGCATTCGTCGATAAACAAGTAGGTGCCGTTAGTTGTGAATCTAAAAATAGAAAGCGTGTTAATTCACAACAACGCGAGAAGCTATCCCATACCTCATTCATGGGGTGCAAAGGGAAATTAAGTTTTAAATGCGTTTTGAATGATTAATAATATCCTATAGGTCTAATACTCACATACATATATGTTCATATGTTAAATGTTACTTTTGCATCAAAACTGACTTTCGCGACACAAAAACAAATTTTTAAATTCGGTACAGGGGATCCATGGAATCTAAAAGACACATCTGTACTATAATACCTACCCATAGGGGAGAGGCCCCTTTTTTGAGATCCCATTGTTCTCGGCCTCAACTTTTGCCTACAACTGTGTTGGTTTGTGGCCAAGACGAAGAGAATGGCATATTTCCTTTCAAATCGGCGATCCAAACCATATTCTGAACTTCAGCCAAAACTCGGTATGTGGGATCCTTAGGATCTTGAAAAATAAACCATTTAATTTGTCTGGAAAATATATTTAATTTGAGTACCAATTTAAGAACCCAAGAATCCCCTTTTTGTTTACCCTACTTTTGGTCGCTACTTTGACCTACCATTCCAATGTTTAAGGACCAAGGATGAGAAGGGAGTGATATAAATGGCATGAGAGAAGAACGAGAAGAGAATTGTATATTTTTTTTTTGTTTGCTAATCGGCCACCCGCCCCTTTTTATGCACTTGAGCCCATTCGGGATTTTCAGCCAAAGTAAGGAAGTTGCAATTTTGTTTTCCCTTATGCCCTATCCTTCTAAGACCAGATTATGAATCGATTGAGTTTAAAGATTTTTTAACTATTTGATAAGCTTACTTCAGGTTTCAAAAATTTGATATTCATCTATTTTCAACCAAAAAAATATTCCAAACTTATTTTCCTCCCAGCTAATTTACAAAAGAAAACTATATAAATTATCAACGTAACTAAAACCCTAAATTTGTTATATACTTTTTACAGAGTTTTCCAAACCCTAATAAAACTTATTTGAAGTGTCAAATTCGAATGCAAAAATAATGGCTTCAACTGCAAAGCAATGCAATCTGTTGATATTTTTTGAATGATCAGTAGTCTAAAGCAAGTAAAAACCCTATTGGCTATTGACCAAAACAACCCATTAATTTTTAAAACTTTAATAAATTAAGGTACACATATGTGTACCGACGGTCTCAAGAGGTTAATTGGTTAATTAATTAAGGGTTAATTGGTTATGTATCGTCAGATTTACCTGATGCTTTGAAAACGGTACGATTGCAATGCAATTTTTTACCATCCCTGATAGAAACACAGTTCATCACTAACAACAACAATATACATGCATCTTGTCTGTACACAATACCCACCCCCTTCAAACCAAAACGCAACGAACGTATTATTGATTACGTTGCGTTTCTTTCTGATTCCACTCCGAAAAAGTAGTGAGGACGTACGTCTCATAAAAGAAAACGGACTAATCGCAAAGTGCACCACCATAGAATTTAGGCAAGGCGCTGCGCTTTGTATCACACAGCCGACTAAATTTAAGACTGTACCACGGTATATCACTGCGTGCTAAGTCTACGAAATTGGCTGAATAAAGGGTTCCGTACCACGGCGTGCGTAGTCTACGAATTTGGCTGTTTAAAGCGTTCCGTCTTGCCGTAGCGTTACAGTATATTGGCGCAATACCATCCGTCCGTCCGCCCTGCAATACAAACAATAAGGAATCCAACGAAAATTCAAAATTTTGTGTTATTGTTTTGGTATACCTACATATATTAGCAATGGTGGATGATGAACGTTTGGTTGATTTGGTGAAGGCAAATGACCTCCTCTATAACCGAAGTAATCCTAATTATAAAACTTACGAAACGAAAAAAAAGGTTTGGGCTGATATAGCTTCAGAGCTGGGTGTACCCGGTATGTTCTAATGTGATATGTCAATTTGTTTGCAATTAATTTTAATATATAGTATGTTTACCTTCCTTTCTGCAGAAGAAGTTGCCAATAAACGTTATCGTAATTTGCGAGATCGATTCGTAAGGGAGAAACGTGTGGAATTATTAAATGGCACAGAGAATACATATCGGGCTCCCATAGTGGAGAGAATGCAGTTCCTAACACCTCATATATTCACCAGAAAGTTAGTATAAACAAAAGCAATAACAATGATAGAGGAATAAAAATTTTCGTAGATCAAATATGTACCTATTTCGTCTATGAACACAGTTTCTTGTCCATTTATACTTTTCAACGAGACTTCACAATTTCAATCAAAGTAGTCCGTCACTTTTTACAAGTGGATTGGTAATATTCTTTATACCTATATCACTTACAAAGCGATTTTTCAACGCTTTAACTAAAACAATCGCACTATTAGATCATTTATATGTAATGCATTTCTAGCATTCAAAATGAGAATTAATAGGACTTTTAAGTATTTCTTCTTCGGAAACCTTTATTTTATAAATAAGCTCTTCAATGTTGTTTTTTCTTTTGCAAGGCTTAAGACTTTATAAAGCTGAAGAGCATAATAAAAGATGGGAGCCCAAAAAATAAAAAGAATTTGCAATTATCTTTGCCTTGATCCCCAAATATCGGAATGGTAGGTCAAAGTTGCCCAGGGGTCCAAACGCCGAATTTGGCCTTGATATTTGAATTTTAGGGCGTATTAGGAGGGCGTGGCATATTTTTGTTTGTTTTTGGGCTCCCGCTTCATATTCCGCTATCCCTCCCCCATCCTTTTTTTGTTATACCATTCTCAATTTCGATTTTTATTACAGCGCAATTACAACTGACAAAGTTGCTTGTTCTGCAAAGACAACCGATCCCTTACAACCATCATCTTCTACCTCCGATTCTGCTATGCACATACCACCTAAGTCACCTGAACAATATGAATATGAAGATTCAATGCTTGAATTGCAATACTCGCCAGAACCTCCGCCTGCAGTAAGCTTCAAACGGAGAGCTGTTGAAACCACTCGGCTTGATAATGATGTTGCTGCAACAACCATCGAAGTCGATAATGCCTTCTGTAATGCTCTGCGAAGTTTTGAAAAATTATGTCAAACGCGTGAGGAACGAAATGGAAATGAAGCTTTACATGGTTTTGGGCAAATGATCGTAGGCACCATTGCTGGCATGAGTACGGAGAAACAGGCGAGAGCTATGTTACGTGTTACCGAGATAGTAATGCAAATTAAAATGGAACCAGACGGTTAATGTGTTTAATTTTGAACATAATTGTTTATTTCGTCTTTAGGGATACCTATGATTTATAGTATATTTTTCTTAGTATTATATTAAATTAAAAGTTTATTTAAGCACTTTAAAAATCGAAATTATTTTATTAGAAATCTATTATTTAAGCTAAAACTGTCATAGTTATAGTTCTGTAATTAACTATATTACCTTTTTAAAAAAGATGTATTTTCTATAGATACAGTAAAAATTTAAAAATTTCATACATTCTTGTTAAATCTTTTAACTTAAAGATATTTGCTCTTATTTTGTATTGTTGTGTAAATAATGAATGTGTTTTCATCGTTCGGTTCAAGATCTTTCCATTATTGCTACTAGAGTTTGTTTTACAAGTGTTGTGTGAAATGGATTAAGGTTTGTGATAATAGTGCAGAAGTCACAACAAAGGGTGCTGATGATGATAGTTTGGAAACTATCGAAATAGCTATCCGCCCTGCTAGCTGTCAACATAATCCATTTCACACAACTCTTGTAAAACAAACTCCATTAGCAATAATAGAAAGATCTTGAACCGAAAGATGAAAACACATTCATTATCTTTAATATATTTTTACATTAAAAATATATACATATTTGACAAGTTTAAAAAATTAAAAAAAAAGATAATTAAATATCCTTTATAAATTTAGTATTTTACATTATTTATTTAATCTTATTTGAAGTCTTTTTAATCATATGAAATTATTATTTTCAAATAAATCCGTTAAAACATTGAACAAAGTTTTCTTAAAGGGAAGAGGTTTAGAAATTTAATTTTATTTAAGGAAATAATCAGGAATGCAAGTAATCCGTAAGGCCCACCGCATCTGAAAAAAACGGTATGCCAAAGGAAGACTTGGTTATACATAGGTAAGTGTGTGTAATTTAAGGAGTATCCTTGATATTACAAATCCAGCAGTGCCATTATTTCGGCGAGAAGTTAACAAACTAAAATAACAAAACCAAATCTGGATTGAGTGAAAAAGAGAGAAGACAGATGTTTCCTTTTTCTCTTTCGTCTGAATTGCCAGATGATAATTAAGTCAAATTTATGCTGATGAAATGGCAATACTGCCGATTTTATGACTATTGTAAATTAAAATTTACATTTGTTAAAAAAATAATTTTCGAGTTTGTGGTCATGTGAGAAATTACAAACTAGCCAACAAACTCGAAAGTGAGAGTAATAGCCTCTTTACACCGAAACGCATTTAACATATTTCCGCGTTAATCCGCATCTTTGATTTATTTAAGAATTTTAGACCTAGACCTTAATTTGAAATCAAGTGTTTTTTGTTGAAGGAAGAAGAGAGCTCCTGTGAACTGTTATTCTCAACTATAGCTGGGTCGTTTTTCTGGTTTTAAAGTTATTAAGGCATCTTAATAATTGAACAGCTGCAAGACAATAACTAACCTGTGAATAACCATATATTGAGTTCCATCAGCTCAAGTATCTGTTCTATGTGTGGTTTTGTTGGTACCACGTCTGTATTGACTTAACATTTGTTATCGGCGTGAAGTTAACAAACTAAATAACAAACCAAATCTGGAGTGAGAGCAATTAGAGAGAGATGGATAGATATATATTTCTGTTCTCTCTCTCACTCCCTCTCGCCTGAACTGCCAGATGATAATTAAGTTTAATTTATGCTGATTTGGTGGCAATATTGCCAATTTAATGAATATTGTGAATAAAAATGCACAAATGTCAAAAAAATTCCAATTTTGTGGTCATGGGAGAGATAACAAACTAGCCAACAAACTAAAAATTGGGAGAGAATAAAACAACCCCCAAATGTTTTACTATAAAATAATTAAATATATTTTACGAAATAAATAAAGTTAAAGTTTTGTGAAGAGTTTTAGTGTGTGATCCAGTGTGTGTGTATAAAAATAGTTACATATACAATGTATATGTAACTATATTTGCAAAGGTTGTACCACGAGTGTCGGAAATCTGGACGAAGTCTACCACCTAATCGGTCCTGGACACTTGTTTGGACCAGCTATGAACAAAGGACTGAAATGGTAAGTTTAAGGAATATCATAGCAATCTGTCTATGTATTCCAATATATTGTAGTCCGATTTTAACAGAAGCTTCTTTAATAAAAACTTTTTGTCCACAGGTGCCGATTTTGTTATTTTTCACATGGAGCGTTGTATAAAAATGGACCTGGAAAATTATTTGGACCAGCTATGAAAAAAGGACCGATTAGGTAAGTTAAAGGATTGTCATAGCTACCTGTCTATGCATTCCAAAGTATTGTAGTCCGATTCTAACAGAAATTTCTTTAATAAAAACTTTTTGTCCACAGGTGCCGGTGTTGTTATTTTTCTTATGGAGCGTTGTATAAAAATGGACCTGGAAAAATATTTGGACCAGCTATTAAAAAAGGACTGATAAGGTAAGTTAGAGGAATGTCATAGCTGCCAGTCTATGCATTCCAATCTATCGTAGTCCGATTTTGACAGAAATTTCTTTAATAAAAACTTTTTGTCCACAGGTGCCGATGTTGTTATTTTTAACATGGAGCGTTGTGTAAAAATGGACCTGGAAAATTATTTGGACCAGCTATTAAAAAATGACTGATAAGGTAAGTTAGAGGAATGTCATAGCTACTTGTCTATGCATTCCAATCTATCGTAGTCCGATTTTGACAGAAATTTCTTTAATAAAAACTTTTTGTCCACAGGTGCCGATGTTGTTATTTTTAACATGGAGCGTTGTGTAAAAATGGACCTGGAAAATTATTTGGACCAGCTATTAAAAAAGGACTGATAAGGTTAGTTAGAGGAATGTCATAGCTGCCAGTCTATGCATTTCAATCTATTGTAGTCCGATTATAACAGAAATTTCTTTAATAAAAACTTTTTGTCCACAGGTGCCGGTGTTGTTATTTTTCTTATGGAGCGTTGTATAAAAATGGACCTGGAAAAATATTTGGACCAGCTATTAAAAAAGGACTGATAAGGTAAGTTAGAGGAATGTCATAGCTGCCAGTCTATGCATTCCAATCTATCGTAGTCCGATTTTGACAGAAATTTCTTTAATAAAAACTTTTTGTCCACAGGTGCCGATGTTGTTATTTTTAACATGGAGCGTTGTGTAAAAATGGACCTGGAAAATTATTTGGACCAGCTATTAAAAAAGGACTGATAAGGTAAGTTAGAGGAATGTCATAGCTACTTGTCTATGCATTCCAATCTATCGTAGTCCGATTTTGACAGAAATTTCTTTAATAAAAACTTTTTGTCCACAGGTGCCGATGTTGTTATTTTTAACATGGAGCGTTGTGTAAAAATGGACCTGGAAAATTATTTGGACCAGCTATTAAAAAAGGACTGATAAGGTTAGTTAGAGGAATGTCATAGCTGCCAGTCTATGCATTCCAATCTATTGTAGTCCGATTTTGACAGAAATTTCTTTAATAAAAACTTTTTGTCCACAGGTGCTGATGATACGAATTGTGTATGGGGCCTTGTTTAAATGTGGATGCGGAAACTTATTTGGACCAGCTATTAAAAAAGGACTGATAAGGTAAGTTAGAGGAATGTCATAGCTACTTGTCTATGCATTCCAATCTATTGTAGTCCGATTTTGACAGAAATTTCTTTAATAAAAACTTTTTGTCCACAGGTGCTGATGATACGAATTGTGTATGGGGCCTTGTTTAAATGTGGATGCGGAAACTTATTTGGACCAGCTATTAAAAAAGGACTGATAAGGTAAGTTAGAGGAATGTCATAGCTACTTGTCTATGCATTCCAATCTATTGTAGTCCGATTTTGACAGAAATTTCTTTAATAAAAACTTTTTGTCCACAGGTGCTGATGATACGAATTGTGTATGGGGCCTTGTTTAAATGTGGATGCGGAAACTTATTTGGACCAGCTATTAAAAAAGGACTGATAAAGTAAGTTAGAGGAATGTCATAGCTGCCAGTCTATGCATTCCAATCTATTGTAGTCCGATTTTGACAGAAATTTCTTTAATAAAAACTTTTTGTCCACAGGTGCCGGTGTTGTTATTTTTCTTATGGAGCGTTGTATAAAAATGGACCTGGAAAATTATTTGGACCAGCTATTAAAAAAGGACTGATAAGGTTAGTTAGAGGAATGTCATAGCTGCCAGTCTATGCATTCCAATCTATTGTAGTCCGATTTTGACAGAAATTTCTTTAATAAAAACTTTTTGTCCACAGGTGCTGATGATACGAATTGTGTATGGGGCCTTGTTTAAATGTGGATGCGGAAACTTATTTGGACCAGCTATTAAAAAAGGACTGATAAGGTAAGTTAGAGGAATGTCATAGCTACTTGTCTATGCATTCCAATCTATTGTAGTCCGATTTTGACAGAAATTTCTTTAATAAAAACTTTTTGTCCACAGGTGCTGATGATACGAATTGTGTATGGGGCCTTGTTTAAATGTGGATGCGGAAACTTATTTGGACCAGCTATTAAAAAAGGACTGATAAGGTAAGGTAAAGGAATGTCATAGCTACCTGTCTATGCATTCCAATCTATTGTAGTCCGATTTTTACTAAATTTTCATAAATAAAAATTTCATTGATGACAACTTTATGTGTACAGGTGCTGATGATGTGAATTTGAAGGCTTATGAAAATCTGGATACGGATAGTTATAATGACCCTACTTATTTTTTCAAATTATGCTGTACTAGTAATACGTCATTCCCATTATAAGCTTTTGTATTATAAATAATAAAAAAATTATTATGAAATAAAAAAATTAAATGTGTAGTTTCTCTTTAATATTCAAAAAAGTTAATAAAGGGAAAATTATTACAGCTAAACATTGTTGCCAAAACACAAGCACTGTACCTGCATTACTTGGTGAGCTATATTTATTGTATAGGAACAAATATTTAAACTTTAATAAAATATAATTAGGAATATATTATTAATTTAAAGCCCTTAGTAGAAGTAAGAGCTGAACAATTCAACGCAACGATAAATAAATGGTTATGCATACATTCATATTTTTAAGCATGAAAGTTTCTATTTCATTAGTAATTAATAATTGGTAAAAAAGAAAGCTTTGCACTTTTGAATGTAAGCATTTGTTGAAGTAACAGTTTTTTGTACTTATTGTACTAAAAGTACAATGAGAATCTTTTTTCCAAATCTGACACAACAAGTAATTTGGCTGCACTTTATTTACATTTTTGGCATTAGTACTGTTGAGCTTGATAAAGCTGGTGAAAAACTCTAATTGAACATTTTATATTAATTGTGAAGAAGTGCTTAGTTAGTGTTCAATATTTTTAGTATATTAAAACTAATGTTTTGTATTTTCAAGTACCAATAAAATAAGATGTCTGTGTTTTAGGGAAAGAGGATCTGTTTGCCGTGGAGACCATTTTGATTTTGTGCAAAAGTTTTAAATGTAAGTAAAGAAGAACATCGGCTAGGTAGTCATAAACATCCATTCACATATATGGATTTAAGTCCGGAGAGTATTATACTTTAACATAACGTCAGAAATGTGGGGTAAGATTAAACTTGTGTGCAATTTAAGTACATGTTTGGGCTACGTGTATGATTAACTACAATAGATGCAACAAATTAAATGTGATTAAATGTGATGTGAATCGTACCGTCTTGGTCTCCAAGCATCGGAATAGTAGGTAAAAATTAGAGCCAGGGCCCATAGGTCTGAAGGTTTCAATAGTTGCTCATTGTTAAAAAAATATGTCTACTTAGAATAAACGCAGCATAACAGTTAAAATTGCTGGTGTTTTATTGAAAAGAAGACTACGCAGACGTCAGTGACAGTAGCCATTTAATAGACTTTCACTTATCTTAGACTTATCATACTTTCCCAACTTGTTTTTAAATTCCTAAATTACATATCAAGTTAAAAACCAATATTTCAAAAAGAAACGTCAACTTTTCCCTAATGATGTAGAATTAACAGGGTGATTTATAGGATTATGGTAAATAAATATTTAATGTATGTATATTAAATAGTTTGTATATTAATAATGATTATTTGTAGGGCAGAAAATAGTTCAAACTTTAAAAATAAATTTAAAATTTATGAAAAAAAACAACAACAAAAATTAAGAAATTTGATATCAATCTGTCCATCGAATAGAAAACAAAAAAAAGGTGGAATGAGTTAAATAATTCTAAAGCTTACAAGATAGGGTAATTTTAAATGTTATAAAAAAAACTTTTTGGAATTTAAAATTTAAAAAAAATGAATTTTTTTTATAATGAATTTAAAAAATTCGAAAGAAAATAATTTAAAAAAATTACAAAAATTCGGAATAATGTAACAAAAAATCAAATAATTTAAAAGTTCAAAAGAATTAGAAAAAATTCAAAAGAATATGAAAAAATTCAAAAGAATTTGAAAAAATTCAAAAGAATTTGAAAAAATTCAAATGAATTGAAAAAATTCAAAAGATTTTAAAAAATTCAAAATAATTTATAAAATTCAAATGAATTTAAAAAAAATCAAAAGAATTTAAAAAAATTCAAATGATTTTAAAAAATTCAAAAGAAAATCAAAAGAATTTAAAAAAATTCAAATGATTTTAAAAAATTCAAAAGAAAATCAAAGAAATTTAAAAATTTAAAAGAATTTAAAAAATTCAAAAAAATTTAAAAAAATTCAAATGAATTTAAAAGAATTCAAATGAATTTAAAATTTCAAAAGAATTTCAAAAATTCAAAAGAATTAGAAAAAGTTCAAATGATTTTAAAAAATTCAAAAGAATTTAAAAAAAATCAAAGGAATTTAAAATAATTTAAAAGAATTCAAAAGAATTTGAAAAAATTCAAATGAATTTAAAAAATTCAAAAGAATTTAAAAAATTTAAAAAATTCGAAAGAATTTAAAAAATTCAAAAGAATTTAAAAAAATTCAAATGAATTTGAAAGAATTCAAATGAATTTAAAAAAATTCAAAAGAATTTAAAATATTCAAAAGAATTTAAAAAAATTCAAATGAATTTAAAAGAATTCAAATGAATTTAAAAAAATTCAAAAGAATTTAAAAAAATTCAAAAGAATTTAAAATATTCAAAAGAATTTAAAAGAATTCAAATGAATTTAAAAAAATTCAAAAGAATTTAAAAAAATTCAAAAGAATTTAAAATATTCAAAAGAATTTAAAAAAATTTAAAAGAATTTGAAAAAATTCAAATGAATTTAAAAAATTCAAAAGAAATGTAAAAAGTAACTAATTGGAAAATCTATATTTTTAATTAAGGAAAATTTTAAATTTAATAAATTAAAAATCTAGGAAATATTACAGAAACTTAGACATTTTTATTTAGTACTTCTAAATTTTATAGAGTATATTTTGTAAAACTTCATACAAATCCGAATTTTTTCGACTTAGGATCAGGGATTAGATTTGCTAAACTATTTGCAATGCTAAAGTTGATTAATTACAGCAAAGTTGAAGAAACCAAGCAAAAGTAAAGAGCAAATGCAAAAAAAAGTTTAATTTGCAGATTTGCTAAGTTAATACATCTGATAAATACACCACTTGCAAGATCTAGCAATCGTCTATACATAGCTTAAAGCAAAAGCAGAAAGAACTTTAACCCCATTTCACTTTTATTTTTTGTTGCTAATTGGTTGGTGAATTAAGAATAAAGTAAACAAAGCAACACATGCATTTGCCATTACTTTTGCTTTTTCGATCACAAAAAGTGATTTATGTAACTAAAACTAATTTTCTTAACTTTACTGAAAATATTTAAGATAAGCTAAATTTTACGTGCTTTTGCTAATTTAATGCAAGCAAGTCAAACACAGCTTAGGGTCAATTTTTTCAACATTTTAGGTATTTCTGTATTCATATACTAATGTTTTTTACTCATTTTCAGTTTAAAATACATTTGGACAGTAAAGATAAGTATAGTATAGTATAAGTTAAGATAATGTATAATAATAATAATAATTTAAAGCTAAGAAAATTTTACCGATCATACAATATAGATGATCTAAAAGAGATTCTAGAAAGCTGTGCAAATTTAGAAGGTTTATTGCATTATTATAATGATGATGACAAATTGTTTGATAACGTTATGAAATCATTGAATTCGATTAGAAATTCCAATAATATGCGAAATAACCGAAAAAACAGGAATAAAATTGCTGTAATGGCTGGTTCAATTTTAAAGCAGCGTAAACAATTTGCCAATAATATATTAAGTTCTGAATGTGCCTCCAATGTAGATTCTGAAAGTAATTTGGAAATGCGACAATATTTAACTGACAATATATCAGTTCCTGAAACTATTGATCTGGGCTGCACATTTGAGTCTAGTCAAATTTTAGGAACAAATATAAAATCAAGCCCTTCGCAGAGGTATAGCGAAATAGAACAAGAACTTATTTCAGCTTTGCTTTCTGATTCAGACATTATTTCTGGGAATATTGAAGCCTCAGCCTCAGAAACTAGATCAGAAGTAGAATCTCAGTTTGAAAGTGAATGTATTTTAAAAGAAAATACAATGGAGCAACTTTCTAAAAAAGAGTATATTGTGGAATCTATATCTGTGTTAAAGGCAGAATCTGAAATTAAGATTTTACCTTCAATTTCCTCTGAGTTAATCAATTATAATAAAAATCGTTCTGTTTCAAATACTGTAATAGAAGATTTTGAATTAGAGTGCAACTTTGGTGGAAATTTAAAAGCAGATATAGAATCTAAATATTCTACAAGTTCTTCTACTTCTAATGTTTTTGACATGTCTGAAATTGATAATGTATCGGTTGAAGTAAATTCTAAAAAAGAAGAAAATAAACAAATATCCGAATCATTATATAGTAATTGCTACAGAGATATATCTGTAACAAAGACGAAAATAAATTCGGATACTGTAACAAATTCACCCGAAATTGAGAATTACATGCAAAAATATTTTGAAGATTTAAAGTCCATGTTACGCGAATGCATCAATGATTTTAAATGTGATTTCAATGAAAGAATAGAAGAAAAATTAGATGTTAATAATACAATAATAATTGACAACTTCAAAAAAATATTACAGGAATCAGTAAAAGATTATTTGAAAGAAGAACTTTTGAATGAACTTAAAAATGATTTTAATATTAAGGTTCACGAAGCTGGTGAAGTGTTTAATGAGTATATGTTAAAAAAATTTAATGAATACCATAAAATTCTTGAAAATGAATTCAGTGAATTCAAAGGTTTTCTAGTCGAATGTAAAAAAAATAAAACAACAGAAAGCAATAAAGAATTACTGGGAAGCATTTTTGAAAATTTTAACGAAAATGTTTCGAATGGCGCAGAAGTAGCCCGTGACAGTACTTTGGGTCCATTTGAAATTTCAGATAATTCGCTTAAAGTTTCAGAATTTTTAAAGCACATAAAATCACCAAATCCAAATGAAGCATGCAACAGAACAGTTGTTCGAATGGAACCAAAAGAAACAAAACGTCTACGAAAATTTGAGAAGAATTTCTTAGATTGTAAATTTAAAGTAGATCTGAATAATACAAAAAACCCAAATAATTATACAAAAAAGAAAATTGCTGAATTTATAATTCGGGAAGAGTACACAAAATACAATAATACATGCATACTGTGTTTTTACATGGCTAAAGAGATTAAGCATAACATATTTTTGTATGCATATTGTAAATTTGTAGATTGCACCACTTATAGATTTGAATTAAGTGTTGAAGGGAATGTTACTGTATACCGAACAAATCACATATGTCATGCCGAAAACCAAACCCTTGTTGGTCAAATGAGAGGATTGAAAAGGGATGTATTTAAGGAAAATTTGCAGAAAACAAGTGCATATCTTTTCCGAAAGCAACAAATTAGAAATGCTGCTGATAACATAGCCCAAAGTGGAAATCTTCAAAATATTCAAAAACTAGATACATTGCGCAAATGTAAATCTGAGTTAAACTTTGATTTTTATTACCATAAGGACCATTATATTGACATACATTTAATGCAAAAAGGGCCGTATAAAAACTATATACAGTTTCATGGTAACCGTTTAACTCTTCATTTATGGGAATTAGCAACTTTCGAAACGCTCTCGAAAAATTATAAAATTCTTGAAGACTCAAACTACACATTGCATATTGATGCAACAGGTGAGAGTGTTCAAAAAGTTGATTATGCTGAAAAGAGAGTGTTGATATACAAACTGATATTACGAATTCCCAAATTAAAAAAAAATGTAATACTTGCGGAAGCGATTTTGTCCAGGCACACTCTTTTCGAAATTCAAACATTTTTAGGAGCGTTACAACAGTTTTTGAAGGATCACAAATTAAAATATCAACTTAATTGGCCTTCTTGTAAGAGAATATGCACTGATGTTAGCGCTGCATTATACGGAGCTGTGCTAGAAGTTTGCAATAACCAAACGTTATTGGATTATCTTCGTTCCTGTGCTCTATTTCTCAATAAGTTGAAGGAAAACAGTAGCATTAAACCCAATTTTGTGGTTTTACAATGGTGTAAATGTCATTACATACACAATATATGCAAACATCTAGATTCGATGTTAGGAAAGTACCATCCTTCTAAGTCGTTAATAAAAAACGCATTGGTATGTGCTTTCGATTTTACAACTGTAAAACAGTGCGTGGAATGGTTTAAACATATATTTATTGTGCTACTATCTGCACACAAAACTAATTTATATGAAAACAGTATTACAAATTTGCTCACATTCGAAGTAAATGACAGTACCGAAAGTGGCAATAAAGAATACTCCTTGACTAATGACAACGAAACAGATCCAACGGATTCTATTGCTAAACAAAGTCCTTTTTATGAAATGTTTGTATCAATATACAACGATGTGTTACATAAAATTAAAGGAATTAAAACAGATGCAAGCCCAAACGAGCATCACAATGAAAAACTGTGTCAATTTATAGTAGAGAAATATTGCGCTTATATTGTATTATGGACAAATGTAATGGGCATTCATGTAGATTCATCAGGTAATCACATTAGTAATGCTCCAGCCGAACAAAGTATGTTCATTCAGAAGCATATGGTTCTTTCACAAAAAACTGTAAGACCTGGTCATTTTATAAAACTGACAAGAGCAGATAATTTAAGTACTTTGAAAGAAATAAGATATGCGTACAATATGTTTGATAAAAGAGGTGAAAATATTGATAATAGTATTAATGAAACAATGAATGATATTGAAGGAAATCCTAATAACACGATTTTAGACGTTAGTAATAACAATAAAAATCTTGAAGATTCCGAAACTATTGTTAGCGTGCGCGATAACAATTATTGCTATGTTACAAATGTTCACTATAATTTAGACAAAGAAGTTGTATTAGAAGACTCACAATCTCTTCAAGATATATGTAGTTACATGGAAGAAGAGCATAGTTATTCCCAACCTGAAGAAGAATGGGGAAAAAAGAATATTAGAAGGCAAAAAGCTGTACAACCCAAAGTCATGTTTCAGTCAAAAATAACAAAAAAAATTAATAAAGTTCGATCTGAAAATAATCCAAACTTAAATAATAGTACCAAACCAAATGAAATTAAATTAAATAAGAAAAAAAAATCTAAATTGTCTTTGGGAGTAAATCCATTTGAAATGACTAAATTTTATCTTTTTAAATTTGATATTATCTTCTGTGAGGTTAACTTATTAGAGGACCCTATCGGATTTGGATTTTATGATTATTTGGATACTTCTGATTGGAAGACTTTAAATAAAGGTGAATGGTTAACGAATTCCATTTTAGACTGCTGCCTTTTATGCATTGTAAAAGAAAGCAGAAGAAAAAATGTTTATTGTATGCCTTGCCAAATAGATACTATCAATTGTGAAAATTTGGGGTTGTTAATATCGAAAGACCCGTCAATAATATTTATTCCAATATTGTCTTTAAATCATTTCACATTATGTATTTTAAAGTTTTCGACTAAAGAGTTTATATATTTAAACTCGTTGAACTCGCTGGGCGTGGGAAGAAAAAAATATAGACAATTCATTACGATGATGAAACTTGAAGAACAATCTTGGCAGTACAAAGAAATAAATGATCGAGATGTACAAGAAGATGGTTCTAGTTGTGGTATTTTTGTATTGATGTATGCATCAAGATTCCTAGAAAATAAAAGTTTTACTAAACTAAAAAAACCAAATTATTTTAGAGCATCCATGAAACAAATTTTAATTCAACACCAGGGCGATAAAACAAGATTTTGCTGCCATTGCGGTTGTTTGAAAAAAATTATGGAAGACATTTTTATTTGCAAGGAATGCAAATATTACGTCTGCAACAAATGTAAACGTAATCATTTTGAAGTGAAATCTAATGTTTGCAAAGTTGTTAAAAGAAGGATCTTGTAAGTTTATAAATAATATATATATATAAATGTTATTATATGTTATACATATATATAATTTAAATTAACTGTGATATGTATCTATATAAAGCTAGTCATATACATATAATATAATGGTGTAGGCCTATCGGGGATGCCGCCATTTAAAATAACGGTCAACGCGCAACGTGTAATACCTCAAAGATCAGGAGTACAATAAACAATGAAAATACGTTTATTATGCAGACTGACTAGGTTGTGTGGAAATTTACACTTTAGTGTTTATTACAACTGAACGATTGTATTTTAATAAAAACATCCGTCCCGAGTGAATAGTTGTAAAGTACTGATTTTATTTATGAAAAATATGAACTTACTTGCTAACATTGACAATAAATCCTAACTAAACTAACCTAACGATAGACAGAGAGAGAGAAAATGAAGAAATATTATATGTATCTTAATAAGCGGCCACACAAGCGCAGTATAAGTGCACACACGAGGCCGCACAATCGCCTTATCTGCATCGGAAATTCCAGACCATAAATACCCTGACCCTGAGTGCATGGTTTCCCTTATTTCCTGCTACATGCAGACGACGATTTATTTATTTGTGTCAATAAGGGAACACCACACATTACAAAAATATAAAACACTATTCAAATTTGAACAACAACATTACCATACAATTAACCAGTACAGAAATAATAAACACTAATAACCAGTACAGAAATTTCAGTCAGGTAACTGACTGGTAAATAGCATCACTCTGATGATTTGAAATATAATTTTGATATGATATAATTCAATAAAAGTTAATTTGTTCGGTAAAAATTATAAGCTTTAATTACCTATGGACTTTGTTATGTTTTGTTAAGTTCTGTTTTCCGAAGTTAAGTCATGATTGATTAAACCATTACATAAAGCAAAAATCAACTCTGTTAGTATTTGGCTTCCATTGTTGCAACTTGGCACCACTTTTATGTATATTAACGTCCGCCATTGCGCAGTAGACATTTTTAAATTCAACGAATCCAGTTACTTTGAAAGAACACGCTGAAACGCTAACATTCTAGAGAAAAAAATGGTAAGTAATTTTAAATGCAATTATTTTTAAACATTTATAATATGTATTATTTTCAATAATTTTTATTTCTTTTTGTAGTCATTAAACAAAATATCGTCATGTCCCCACTGTGGGCACCAAATTTGTGTGCTTATTGACGCTCACGTCACTAAAAAAGCAAAAAAAATAATAAAAAAAAAGTGCTGACCAAAGTCGTTGTGCCGGAGCGCAACATTGATCAACAAACGGCACAGCGACAGCAGAAATCTAAGAAAAAGTTTGTGAGGCAAAAGAGAAATCAGCAATCTAATTTCCAGCAACCACACCAACAACCACAGCAAGAACAACCACAGCAAGAACAACCACAGCAAGAACAACTACAACAGCAACCACAGCAAGAACAACAGCAACATCCACAACTACAGCAACAACAACCGCAGCAACAACAACTACAGCAACAACCACAACTACAGCAACAACAACCACAGCAACAACAACCCCAACTACAGCAAGTACAATCCCAGTACCAACGACGTACACTCACACCACAACAACCTTACTACCCACAAGGTACACCTCCGCCACCGCCACCACGACAACCCCAAGTGCAACCCCAATACCCACTCCCACCACATCAACCACTATTTAATTACTCACAAGGTCCACCCCCATTACCACAGGAATATCTAATTGAACCACGCCGATATTATCACCCAACTCATCAGGAAACGTATTTCGTGCGACACCAGTTAATACACACAATGCAGAACCCACCCACAGTACCACCAGACCAACAATATCCACACTCAATAGAAAATCAAAATGAAAATCGCCAGCCTCCAGAAGAACCGCATATGATGCAGTCCATTTATTCTTACCGGTACAACCCGGCATAATTTTTTTTATTATTACATTTTCTTTTTTTAAGTATTATTTTTTTTTTAATAAACTATGAATTTTTTTTTATTATTTCATTTTCTTTTTAATTATTATTTTATTTTAATAAATGAATTTCCCATTAATTTTTTTACCCATCTTTTTAGTTTAATTTATTTCACTTCTTAAATAAAAAATATTAAAAACCATGTTAATTTTTTTTTTATTAAGAAAGGTATGACCATGTTTTTAAGGTAAAATAAAATTTCTAATATAATTGTTTCCCGCTGCTATTCAAAGTAAATAAGACTTTTTACCCAATGAGTATTCATATTTTACTAATATACCACTGTAATTTTTTGCAAACGCTTTTACCATTTGAATACTATTAGAATTTTCTAATTGGTAAATTTCCAGTATATTCTTGACAGGATATATTATTAATAATCTGTTTTAACCCAACCACCTAAGATTTCAATGTTAGATTGTTTTTCTATAGAATAAAGAAAATAATTAATTTTTGAAATATTTATTTTTAGTTCAGCAAACTTATCTAAAATTTACAAAATGACTAGTCCAAATAAGTTTCCGCATCCACATTTAAACAAGGCCCCATACATTTTGTTCATCATCGTCACCTATGGACTAAAAGTTTTTATTAATGAAAATTCTATAAAAATCGGATTACAATAGATTGGAATACGTAGCCAGGTAGCTATGACATTCTTTTAACTCACCTTATCAGTCCTTTTTTAGTAGCTGGTCCAAGTAATTTTCGAGGTCCACATTTAAACAAGGCCCCGTACTCAATTCGTATCATCAGCACCTGTGGACAAAAAGTTTTTATTAAAGAAATTTCTGCTAAAATCGGACTACAATAGATTGGAGTACATAGACAGACAGCTATGACATTCCTTTACCTTACCTTATCAGTCCTTTGTTAATAGCTGGTCCAAATAATTTCCCAGGTCCATTGTTATACAACGCTCCATAAGAAAAATAACAACACCGGCACCTGTGGACAAAAAGTTTTTATTAAAGAAATTTCTGTTATAATCGGACTACAATAGATTGGAATGCATAGACTGGCAGCTATGACATTCCTCTAACTAACCTTATCAGTCCTTTTTTAATAGCTGGTCCAAATAATTTTCCAGGTCCATTTTTACACAACGCTCCATGTTAAAAATAACAACATCGGCACCTGTGGACAAAAAGTTTTTATTAAAGAAATTTCTGCTAAAATCGGACTACAATAGATTGGAATACATAGACAGACAGCTATGACATTCCTTTACCTTACCTTATCAGTCCTTTGTTAATAGCTGGTCCAAATAATTTCCCAGGTCCATTGTTATACAACGCTCCATAAGAAAAATAACAACACCGGCACCTGTGGACAAAAAGTTTTTATTAAAGAAATTTCTGTTATAATCGGACTACAATAGATTGGAATGCATAGACTGGCAGCTATGACATTCCTCTAACTAACCTTATCAGTCCTTTTTTAATAGCTGGTCCAAATAATTTTCCAGGTCCATTTTTACACAACGCTCCATGTTAAAAATAACAACATCGGCACCTGTGGACAAAAAGTTTTTATTAAAGAAATTTCTGTCAAAATCGGACTACGATAGATTGGAATGCATAGACAAGTAGCTATGACATTCCTCTAACTTACCTTATCAGTCCTTTTTTAATAGCTGGTCCAAATAATTTTCCAGGTCCATTTTTACACAACGCTCCATGTTAAAAATAACAACATCGGCACCTGTGGACAAAAAGTTTTTATTAAAGAAATTTCTGTCAAAATCGGACTACGATAGATTGGAATGCATAGACTGGCAGCTATGACATTCCTCTAACTTACCTTATCAGTCCTTTTTTAATAGCTGGTCCAAATATTTTTCCAGGTCCATTTTTATACAACGCTCCATAAGAAAAATAACAACACCGGCACCTGTGGACAAAAAGTTTTTATTAAAGAAATTTCTGTCAAAATCGGACTACAATAGATTGGAATGCATAGGCTGGCAGCTATGACATTCCTCTAACTTACCTTATCAGTCCTTTTTTAATAGCTGGTCCAAATAATTTTCCAGGTCCATTTTTACACAACGCTCCATGTGAAAAATAACAACATCGGCACCTGTGGACAAAAAGTTTTTATTAAAGCATTTTCTGTTAGAATCGGTCTACAATATTTTGGAATGCATAGACAGATTAATATGACATTCCTTTAACTTGCCTTTTTAGTCCTCTGTTCATAGCTGGTTCAAAGAAGTGTCCAGGACCGATTAGGTGGTAGACTTCGTCCAGATTTCCGACACCCGTGGTACAACCTTTGCAAATATAGTTACATATACATTGCATATGTAAGTATATTTATACACACACACTGGATCACACACAAACACTTTTTACAAAACTTTTATTTTATTTATATATTTTGTAATATATATTTAATTATTTTATAATAAAACAATTGGGGGTTGTTTTAATTTCTCTCAATTGTTAGTTTGTTGGCCAGTTTGTTATCTCTCCCATGAACACAAACTCGGAAATTTTTTGACATTTGTACATTTTTATTCACAATAGTCTTTGAAGCGGCAGTATTGCCACCAAATCAGCATAAATTAAACTTAATTATCATCTGGCAATTCAGGCGAGAGAAAGAGAGAGAAAACATATCTATCTATCCATCTCTCTCTATTTGCTCTCACTCCAGATTTGGTTTGTTATTTAGTTTGTTAACTTCCCGTGCGTACATTTGTTATCAAATTAACACAAAGTTAAATAGGTTCCCAAGTGAAGTGTCTGCTGTCCATTGCTTTCTGTACTTTCAACGTTTTTTATAATTACCTGCATCCTTTAATTACTAGAGCTTTGAAGCTGAATATTCTACATCCACCACAGGAACAATAGTTTGAAGACAAAGAGACCTTTGTAGAAACAGCAAGTACTTCCACACGCTCAAGAATTCCGATTAAAGTTCCAATCAGTAAAACTCTACGAGGACATAAGAGAATGGCAGGCTTAACTGAATGGCTCATGCCTGATGTGCCACCTCAAGCAGTTGTCAGTTCGGTGATGGATGGATGGATGGATGCTTATCAAACGCTTGAGAAATCTCTGATTGACTCTGACCAAACTGACGGGGTTATTAAGGACGCAGCTGATTACTTTGCCTATGTTGGCTTCAATGCAAATATAAGAGCATCCCTGGCAGCTTGTGAACCAGAAGACAAGAAGAGGGCCATGGAGGTCTGCACTTTGATAGTAACGGTGCTGTCCATGAAGAAGAAGAATGAAGCAGCCAGAGCTATGTTTAGCACTTTGTGCACCAAGTATAAAATCAAGAGGGTCAACACTTCAAAGCGTAGCCTAGGAACCAATGACATAACTCTATCCAGAGTAGCGGCAGCCTATCCAGAAATAGCCTTCAAAGTCCTAATGTGTAAAGACCTGGAGAGGCCAATCAAAGTCAAGACCATGATTAACTCTGGTTATGCTGATTTTAAACCAGGCTTGAGAGGATGGTATGTTTTTAGTGTAATGCCTACTGGAACCAAAACCCTCAGGCATTCTGGAGCTGCTGCAGCTGCTTTGGCTTATATGGCGATGCAGTTGATTCTTCTCAGGAATAAGGATGCACCAGTCAAAAGCCTAGACGAAGCTTTAAACAATTGCTTTACATTTGTAAGAGCCACCTTGAACAGTTCCAGATATAGCAATGATATCAAGAATAAATGGTTTAATAAATTAGATATTAAAGATACAACTGCAAAAGCATGGATTAGCAAATTTACTAATGATTTCACCGATGGGTCAGCCTTTTTGGCAAGCCTAGGCTTTACAACCTCGGACACTTAAGCTTTTTTCCTTTCCTTTTTTCTTTTTTCTTTTTTCCTTTTTCTTTTTTCTTTTTTTCTTTTTTCTCTCTTTTTTTTCTCTTTTTCTTTTTTCTCTTTTATTTTTTTCCTCTCTTTCACTTTCTTTCTTCATTCTTTTTTCTTTTCTCATTAAGGCCTCACTCCTTATCCAAAAGACACAATAAAATGTTGAGAAATATTTCCTTTTTGCCCAATGCAAAGTTAAATAAAAAGCAAACTTTCGTTTTATTAACTGAACAAAAAAGGTTGTTAAAGTTTTATTTGTATGTTAAGATTTTTCGATGTTTACTCGTTGAAGATTTGAATAAGACTGACCGCTGTTGTCAGGCGGCCACAACTTAAATATACAAGTATGCAAATATGGTACCTATTTTACACTAATATTTATAGAATAGAAATAGAAACTTTCATGCTTAAAAATATGAATGTATGCATAACCATTTATTTATCGTTGCGTTGAATTGTTCAGCTCTTACTTCTACTAAGGGCTTTAAATTAATAATATATTCCTAATTATATTTTATTAAAGTTTAAATATTTGTTCCTATACAATAAATATAGCTCACCAAGTAATGCAGGTACAGTGCTTGTGTTTTGGCAACAATGTTTAGCTGTAATAATTTTCCCTTTATTAACTTTTTTGAATATTAAAGAGAAATTACACATTTAATTTTTTTATTTCATAATAATTTTTTTATTATTTATAATACAAAAGCTTATAATGGCAATGACGTATTACTAGTACAGCATAATTTGAAAAAATAAGTAGGGTCATTATAACTATCCGTATCCAGATTTTCATAAGCCTTCAAATTCACATCATCAGCACCTGTACACATAAAGTTGTCATCAATGAAATTTTTATTTATGAAAATTTAGTAAAAATCGGACTACAATAGATTGGAATGCATAGACAGGTAGCTATGACATTCCTTTACCTTACCTTATCAGTCCTTTTTTAATAGCTGGTCCAAATAAGTTTCCGCATCCACATTTAAACAAGGCCCCATACACAATTCGTATCATCAGCACCTGTGGACAAAAAGTTTTTATTAATGAAAATTCTATAAAAATCGGACTACGATAGATTGGAATGCATACACAGGTAGCTATGACATTCCTTTAACTTACCTTATCAGTCCTTTTTTAATAGCTGGTCCAAATAAGTTTCCAGGTCCATTTTTATACAGCGCTCCATATGAAAAATAACAACATCGGCACCTGTGGACAGAAAGTTTTTATTAAAGAAATTTCTATAAAAATCGGATTACAATAGATTGGAATGCATACACAGGTAGCTATGACATTCCTTTAACTTACCTTATCAGTCCTTATTTAATAGCTGGTACAAATAAGTTACGTCATCCACATTTAAACAAAGCCCCATACACAATTTGCGTCATCAGCACCTATGGACGAAAAGTTTTTATTAAAGAAATTTCTGGTAGAATCGGACTACAATATTTTGGATGCATAGACTGGCAGCTATGGCAATTCTTTAACTTACCTAATCAGTCCTTTTTTAATAGCTGGTCCAAATAAGTTTCCAGGTCCATTTTTATACAGCGCTCCATATGAAAAATAACAACATCGGCACCTGTGGACAGAAAGTTTTTATTAAAGAAATTTCTGTTAGAATCGGACTACAATATTTTGGAATGCATAGACTGGCAGCTATGGCAATTCTTTAACATACCTAATCAGTCCTTTTTTAATAGCTGGTCCAAATAAGTTTCCAGGTCCATTTTTATACAGCGCTCCATATGAAAAATAACAACATCGGCACCTGTGGACAGAAAGTTTTTATTAAAGAAATTTCTATAAAAATCGGATTACAATAGATTGGAATGCATAGACAGGTAGCTATGACATTCCTTTAACTTACCTTATCAGTCCTTTTTTAATAGCTGGTCCAAATAAGTTTCCAGGTCCATTTTTATACAGCGCTCCATATGAAAAATAACAACATCGGCACCTGTGGACAGAAAGTTTTTATTAAAGAAATTTCTGTTAGAATCGGACTACAATATTTTGGAATGCATAGACTGGCAGCTATGGCAATTCTTTAACATACCTAATCAGTCCTTTTTTAATAGCTGGTCCAAATAAGTTTCCAGGTCCATTTTTATACAGCGCTCCATATGAAAAATAACAACATCGGCACCTGTGGACAGAAAGTTTTTATTAAAGAAATTTCTATAAAAATCGGATTACAATAGATTGGAATGCATAGACAGGTAGCTATGACATTCCTTTAACTTACCTTATCAGTCCTTTTTTAATAGCTGGTCCAAATATGTTTCCAGGTCCATTTTTATACAGCGCTCCATATGAAAAATATTAACATCGGCACCTGTGGACAGAAAGTTTTTATTAAAGAAATTTCTGTTAGAATCGGACTACAATATTTTGGAATGCATAGACTGGCAGCTATGACAATCCTTTAACTTACCTTATCAGTCCTTTTTTCATAGCTGGTCCAAATAATTTTCCAGTCTATTTTTATACAGCGCTCCATATGAAAAAGAACAACATCGTCACCTACGGACGAAAAGTTTTTATTTAAAAAAAATCTGTTAGAATTGGACTACAATCATTTAGAATGCATAGACAGATTGCTCTGACATTCCTTTAACTTACCTTTTCAGTCCTTTGTTCATAGCTGGTCCAAAGAAGTGCCCAGGACCGATTAGGTGGTAGACTTCGTCCAGTTTTCCGACACCCGTGGTACAACCTTTGCATATATAGTTACATATACCTACATTGTATATGAAGTATATTTATACACACACACTGGATCGCACACAAAAACTCTTCACAAAACTTTTATTTTATTTATTTATTTTGAAATATATATTTAATTATTTTATAATAAAACACTTGGGGGTTGTTTTATATTTAGCTCTCAATTTTAGTTTGTTGGCCAGTTTGTTATCTCTCCCATGAACACAAACTCGGAAATTTTTTGACATTTGTACATTTTTATTCACAATAGTCATTGAATCGGCAGTATTGCCACTAAATCAACATAAATTAAACGTAATTATCATCTGGCAGTTCAGGCGAGAGAGAGAGAGAACAGAAATATATATCTATTCATCTCTCTCTAATTGCCCTCACTTCAGATTTGGTTTGTTACTTAGTTTGTTAACTTCCCGTGCGTTTATTATTTTACTTTGTTAACCTCACGCGCGTCGAAAAATTTGTTATTTTACACAGCAAAACACATCTTTGATGAAAAGTTAATGAGAATTACCTCTATTGCAAAATCGTCAAAGTTAATATCGTTGTACAATGCCGAAATACAAAGCACCTTTATCTGTAAACCTTAGAAAATACTTGTCTATATATCCAGGAGTATTTGAAATCGATGGAGACGTCCTTTACTGCCTGGTTTGCAATAAGCCAGTGAGATGCGAAAGGAAATTTATAGTCGACCAGCATTTAAGAACCACAAAACATAAGGAATTGAGTGAACGACGCTCCGAAAAAACAAAGTCTTTGATTACGACTTCTGGCGAAGCCTACATATCGGCAGATATTCCATTGTATGTATGTATGTATAAACTTAAGAACCCAAAATTCTTTAGAAAACATCCCACATAAGACGTCAGTGCGTACAACTTATATGCACCAAATTGTATGTTGGCTTATTAAACGATGTCAGAAATGCTTTAACAAAGCATTTTCTATGAGTTTCCATAGATGAGCCCACCGATATCCAGGGGAGATATGTCGCAAATGTTATTGTGGGAATTTTATATGAAAATCAAGATAGACGCGACAAAAAATGTTTGTACAATGTCGTAGAAAATGACAAAACAAATCACTCGACAATATATCGTGTCTTCAAAGATGACTCCATTGCCTTTCTCGGTCCGATATGAGCAAAGTTAAACGCCAAGTCGTAGCACCGCCCTATATGGTGGAGGCGACAAAGGAGTTGCAAATTATTTATCCGAATATGGTCCATCTAACGAAGTTTTTGTCGCCACCTCCTGCGTCGCCTATCTAGTTTATTGACGAAAACCTTTCGAGCTGGAACATTTTCATCCATTAGTACAACGTGTCCAAGACAGCGCATTCGATCCATTTCAACGCGCTTGACTTCGGCGATATCGTTGTACAGCTCATACAGCTCGTGGTTCATTCGACAGCGATACTCGCCGTTAACGATGATGGGTCCAAATATTTTTCTCTCGAAGACTTCCAGAATAGATTGATCCGCATGTGTCATTACACAGGATTTTGGGCTGTAAAGCAAGACAGGTAGAGTTGGATCTTTGTTTGTCTCCTCCAGGATTTGTCGTAGTGTGAATATCTGGTCGGTCGTGGATTTATCAGGTCTAAAGCCACACTGATAAGGTCCAATCAGGTTCGCCAGAATGGGCTTTAGTCTTTCACATAGCACTCTAGACAGGACCTTGTATGCGATGGGTAAAAGGCTAATTCCGCGATAGTTGGTACACACACTTGGATGGCCTTTCTTAAGCACGGAAAATATGTCACTCAGATTCCAATCATTGGGCATGCACTACTTTAGCCAAATCGTGTTTATGCATGTTACCAACTCTCTGCTGGCAGTCCATCGGCTACTGCAGCTTTATTATTTTTAAGCCTTGCGATCGCCGTGCTGATCTCGTTTTGGCTCGGTAATGGACAATCTACTCCGTCGTGTATGATTGTTGTGATTTAGTCACTTATGCTGCATTTGGGACGAGTAGAGATTAAAAATGTCCCCTCCATATTTGCAGCACACTCTGCGTGTCCGTGACCAGATTTCTATCTCTGTCCTTACAGGTGGGGATCCCTGTTCCAAAACCTTTGCTTTTAATCTTTTGGTAGAAAGGCTTCACCTCTATCCCTGTTGTTTTTGATATCCTGGCTCTCTTTTTTCTTCCACAGACGCTTTTTCCGCCTGAACAGACGTTTCATCTCCTTCCTTTTCTCATTTAACTACACGTCACCACACACTTCGCCATTGGCTGCAGTTTCGCCTTGTATGCGGCATACATTTCGCGACGTTCATCATCGTACCGAATAGTACAGTACAGTTAAAATGCAAATGTTATAAATTTATTCTGTTATACCTCAACAATTTTTAAGTCATTTAGCTTAGTGCACGCCTAAGTCATAAAAGTCTCCTGCATTCTCATTTCAATGTTCTAGCTTTAGCCGTTTGGGCTAGAGAGTGATCAGTCACCCAAGCCTTTTATATATGGATGAAATTTTCACTTGTACGGTTTGATTGAGATTGTGAAGTTTCGAGTATATCTTTATTTTTTCCATATTTTCCTCTTTCTCTTGTATATTTTTTCCCCCTTATTTTTATTATATCATTCACAATTTCGATTTTTATTACAGCTCAAACGGTGGCAGAGTTACTTGGCCTGTCAAACACAACGATCCCTTACAACCGTCATCTTCAACCTCCGATTATGCTGTGCACATAAAGAAGCCTATGTCATCTGACCAAGATGAATATGAAGACACAAGGCTTGAAATGCAATACTCACCAATACTCGCGGAGCCTGTTGTAGGCTTCAAACGGAAACCTCGGTTTGATAGTGAAGCTGCTGCTGCTGCTGCCAACAACGATATCGATGATGCCTTCTGTGAAGCTCTGCAAAGTTTTAAGAAATTATGTGAAACGCGTGAGAATCGCAAGGGAAATGAAGCTTTACATGGTTTTGTGCAAATGATCTATGCCACAATGGCTGGCATGAGTACGGAGAAACAGACAAGGGCTATGTTACGTGTTACCGAGATAGTAATGCAAATTAAAATGGAACCAGACGGTTAATGTTTTTCATATTGAACGGAATTGTTTATTTTATCATTAGGAATACCTATGTCTAAATCCGACCTTTTTTAGTTTGGTTTACATTTCATAGTTTCTTAAATTGAAAACTCTTAATTTTATTTAAGAACAAGAAAAATCACAGTTCGTATCTTAGAAAGAAAATGTATTATTTAAGTTAATATGCAACAACACTGGCAATCCGGCGTCAGTATAGAATTGTATAATTTAAAATTTAAAAGAAAATTCATAATTCTTATCTTAGTAAGAAAATCTATTATTTAAGCTAATATCCTGCGTCTCAGCAAATCCGGCATCAGTACAAAATTAAAAATTTGTAATTAACTATATTTCTTTGCAGTATTTGTTTTGCATAGGCATTAGCAATTTCCCCATTTAAAAAAAACATGAATATTGCTGTACACTGCAAATGTAAAACTTGCATACATACTTTTTAAATCTTATAATTAAAAGAATTTTTATTTAAATACATATAAGCATTTCCACAGAAAGGTCCACCGTGATCGAAGTTTCCTTTATGATAATACGGACGCATTAATAATCTGGTCACCTCTGAATTGTTAATAATATATTCACAAAAAAATAATTTAACGGTAAAATATTGAAAATTTCCGGCTCAATTCGCACTAATTTCTAAAAAAATAATACTTTTTTTTGTCGCGTCACGTCACCCCTTTATTTGCTTATATTTTATGATCATTTAGTTCAGTTGTTTTGTTTTTTTCTTACGTACGACACAAAAAGTTACAGAAGTAAAAAAAAATTTCATCTAATTGAAACGTACGACTGTCACATCTGTGACCATGAATTGCCCATATGTATTTTAATATCTTCACAAAATACATTTTCTTACACTTTTATGGTTACTCTCAGTTTATAGGGATCAATTATTAAAATAAAGAAGTATGTAATATTAACTGGTAAGCCTTTATCATTTAAGTATTTTTTACATTATTTAATCTTTTTAAGAAGACTATTAATTTATGTAAATAAAATTGTTATTTTCAAATAAAAACAAAACTTAAAAATATAAACGGATGTTCTCTAAAAGGGAAGCGGCTGATAGAATTTAAAAAAAATTTAATTAGAGAACTAATCTAAAATGCAAGAAATTTATAAGGCCCACAGGTTAAAAAAAAAACCGTTATGCCTAGGTACACTTTGGTATATGTAAGTGTGGCTATTTAAAAGAGATCTCTACGTCTTACAAATCTAGCAAGAGGAGTAATACGTACATATACCCATTGCAACCATTTTTATTGAAAAAAAAAATGACAATGATTATATTTGATTCCACTGACGGAGTCCGTGCACAATTGTAAGAGAACCGAATAACGAACTGCAAACTTATTCCTATATACTCTGATGAATTGCGCATTGGTCGGAAAAGAAAGCTTAAACAAAATTTTTTTTTGTACTAAAAAGTACAATCTATTGTACCAAAAAGTACTTTTATTTATATAGTATAGTACTTTTATAAAAATATCAATTTTATTTATTGTACCAAAAAGTACATTAATTGTACTTAAAAGTACAAATTATTGTACCAAAAGGTACATTTATTGTACTAAAAATTACAATTTATTGTACTAAAAACCACATTTTATTGTACTAAAAAGTACAACTTGTACAAAAAAGTACTTTTATTGTACTAAATAGCTCAATTTTTTGTACCAAAATGTACTTTTATTGTTCTAAATAGGACTTTATTTGTACCAAATAGTACATTTTCTTGTACTTAAAACAAACAAACATTATTTCCCTTTATTGCTAGATGACTAGAGACAGGAATTGAACAATGGATCTCCCTCATGGTAGTCGCGTGTTCTAACCATCATGCCACGGCCTGTCTTGTACTAAATATTACAGTTTAACAAAAAGTACTCTAATTGTGTTTATAATGTAACAAACAGTAAATTTCGTTGTACAAAACAGTACAATTTATTGTAGCAAAAAGTACTTTTATTCTACCAAAATAATTTTTTTTATTGTACCAAAAAGTACTATTAGTAAAAGTACAAGTAAATTTTTTTGAAACAATTTATTGTACTAAAACGTAGAATTAATTGTACCAAAAAGTATTTTTATAGTACTATATATTACAATTTCCCAAAAGGTATGTTTATTGTACCTAATAGTACAATTCGTTGTATCAAATAACAGAAAATACTTTGTACCAAATACTACCATTGATTGCGCCAAATAGTTCTTTTATTGTACTAAATATTACAATTTTCCAAAAAGTACCAAATAGTACAATTCGTTGTATCAAATACATATGATGTACAATTCAATGAAGAATTTATTGCACCAAAAAGTACAATTTATTGAACCAAAAAGTACACTTTTTTGTACTAAAAAGTAGAATTAATTGCACCAAAAAGTATTTTTATTGTACAAAATATTTAAAATTTACTTATTGTATCAATAAGTACAATTTATCGAAACAAAAATTACAATTTTGTGTACCAAAAAATAGAACTTATTGTACCAAATAGTACTTTTATTGTACTTTTACAATTTACCGAAAAGTACCTTTATTGCACCAAATATTACAATTCGTTTAAAAAAAAAACATGTAAAGTACTATTCATTGTACCAAAAAGTATAACGTATTATTACCGAAAGTACTTTTATTGTACCAAATAGTACAATTCATTGTACAAAATCGTACTTTTACTGTACTAAATATTACAATTTACCAAATAGTACAATTCGTTGTATCAATTTCATATGTACTACAATTTATTGTACCAAATAGTACAATTTATACACCAAAAAGATATACTATCATCCCGCCCACTTAAGAAAGTTATATTATTGCACCAAAAAGTACAACTTATTGTACTAAGTACAGTTTATTGAACCAAAAAGTAAATTTTATTGTACTAAAAAGCAGAATTTTTGTACAAAAAAGTACTTATATTGTACTAAATATTACAATTTACCAAAAAGTATCTTTATTGTTACGAGTAATACAATTGTTGTATCAAATACATACATTGTACAATGCATTGTACGAGAAAGTACAATATATAAGTACTCTTATTGTACGAGCAATTACTTTGATTGTACCAAAAGGTATAATTTATTGTGTACCAAAAAGTAAAATTTATTGTAGTAAAAATAGTATTTATTTTATAAAAAGTACTTTTATTGTACTCAATATTACAATTTACCAAAAAGTGCATTAACTATACCGAATAGTAAAATTTTTGGTATTTAATATGTAGTACAATTTATTGCACCAGAAAGTACTTTTATTGCACAAAACAGTAAAATGTACTATGTGTACAAAAAAGTACTTATGCTATTTGATTTACACAAGCATTGCTTAGTGCAAGAAGTCATTTGTTATCTAATAGCCTTTTTCCACCGGAACGCATTTAGCATATTTTCGCATTATACCGCATATTTAAAATATGCGGCCAATATGCTAAAATTTTTTCATGTATTTGTTGTTGGAAAGATGTTAGCATACTATGGCATCCATAAAAGATGCGGAAAAATGCACTGAGTTGTACTTTGAAATAGCTAAATTTAAGCAATTTTTCTCAATAATGTTGATCCGGCCATTTTCGTTGTTTGTTTACATTTATTGGGACCGGCCGTGGCATAGTGGTTAGAACACGCGACTACCATGCGGGAGATCGCAGGTTCAAACCTGGCTCCAGTCATCTTAAAAGAAAAAATAAATAAAATTTTCTTTCATTGTCGGCTCCCCTCGAATGTTGTTTGACAGCAACTTCGCAGTATTAAGCGTCGATTCTATCGTCGTGTCTAGTAAGAGCTTCTCAAAACAGTGACGTTCGCATTCGTCGATAAATAAGTAGGTGCCGTTAGTTGTGAATCTAAAAATAGAAAGCGTGTTAATTCACAACAACGCGAGAAGCTATCCCATACCTCATTCATGGGGTGCAAAGGGAAATTAAGTAAGTTTTAAGTAAGTTTACATTTATCGGAAAAAATGCCAAACAACATGGACGGACAAAAAAATTACATTTTTGCCAAAATATTAATAAATGATTACTCCAATTAGTTAAAAGCATTCACGCTTCGTTGACTACAGTCTCCGAAGCAATGTTAATAGATTTGTAGCAGAAAATTATTGGCGGTTTCCAAGGCAAATGGAAAACTGCAGTATAAAACCACTTTTAAGCATTTCGCATATTCCGTTCAAAATGTCCATCCCTCACAGGCCAATAAGGTTTATTAAATACATATATACATAAAAACCAACTGTGCAGCGTAGTAGAAATAGTAGGAAAACAAACAAAGAAGTGATGTAGTAGCTAGTCATGACATAACCTATCTACAGAAGAGATCAGCTGATTGAATCAACTACAAAAGACCATTTAGTATGTAACATAAAAACTGAAGCAGAAACCATATTATTCTTACGTTTCCTTAAGTTTGGCGGAATTAACTGATTTATTTGCACATTTGTGGTTTTTGTAATTTGAAACGTTTTGGTGGTTATTTGAAGTCTATTTCAGATATTGTAAAATGGACGATGAACACTTAATTTCAATGGTGCAAAATTATAGCTTTTTGTACGACAAGGCATCAGCATTGTTTAAGCACAAGGATGCCAAGGAAAAAGCTTGGATAGCGATAAGTAAAGAATTACAGACACCAGGTAAATAAAGAGGATGATTTGGTTTAATGACTTATTTATTTATTGTGTTTAAAAATATTTGTTGTAGTTGTTATATGCAAAAGAAGATGGAATTCTCTACGTGAGCGATTTTCACGAGAATTTCGGCAATTGGATCGTTCGGGAAGTGCAAATGACGGGAGCTCTACTTGGCTCTATTACAGTGCAATGAGTTTTTTGCAGCCATTCATTAAACAACGACGGTGAGTCTTTATTTGGCACATTGTATAAGTAAAGCAAATATTTTATTTATCTCATACCTATTTATTTCTAGATCAAGGTGCTCATTGAATGGCTTGACTACTGACTTTTCTGAAGGGATCCCAGTTGATGTTAACGTTATGGGTGAAGAAGATTTTGAAGTTACGACGTCGCCGGTGCCTAGCAATGAATATAAAACAGGGTATATATGTGTTATGCTATGTTATGTTACTAACTACGTTATAATGAGAGAGATTCAACATTTTTAGCATTTCGTTAGCAAACTAGAGCATGATATTAAGGATTTAATTCCTGTGCTATTTGAATTTTGTATGGATGTTAATGTAAATTTTTGTTAAAAATGGGGCTTATAGATATCCTGGGCTTATTTAAGACGCAGGAACGTTTTCGTTGTTCTCTAACAGACGGTCTACGTATTTGGGTTCCCTTGAAATTACAGTAGGTTGGATCATGGTTGATTCGTTGTTGAATCTGTCTTCACGAACTGCTGTACACATTTTGCAATCAATTATATCAATGGAGCTTCATTTCTATTCCGTATGTTGTAAAGAGCCCATAATTTTTGTTGCGCTTTAATCGAATAATTGCTATTTCGATAGCATTTCCGCAAGTTACGCCATTGCACTGAATTCCCATTGGATACTCTTGCAAGTCGTAATTCCTACGCCCTACCTTGCCTAATCAAGGCTTATTTAATGGAAATTAATTTATTTCAAAAAGTGTTGCTTACCTCGTTTTTTTGGTCGATATCGATCCCTTGGCACGAATTATCGTATGTTACTGAATTAAATTGAACAGGACAATTTTCTTTACCTTGGGCGACATAAGATTTTAGATATATAAGTTGTTGTAAATGTTATTTAGGACGCTGAATCCAAGTAATCACTTGGTTCTATCAACTCGACTTTGCGTTATACCGTTATGACAAATATGGTGGCACTTCCACTTCACATATTTACATAACTTGAAATAGGCCGGTCCACCATATTCAGTTTAAAAAAATATCCAAAATTCGTCAACAGTATTATTTTTAAGCCGTGCTTACATTGGTTATAAATTTGTCCAATAGTTCCAGAGATATCGTTGAAGTTTTGAAAAAAAAAAATTTAGTTTTATACAGAAAATAATTGTTTTTTAAAATTCATAAAAAATAGAAATGCGACGAAGATCAAATCATTAATCTAACGTCATTTAGTTCAATATAATTTCAATGTTTTATTTCATGGAAATGGATTCACAACTTTTGATTTTATTCAATGTTGATGTTAATGTTTAATACATTCTTAAGGACAATTTTATTATAAAAGTTTACTTCCTATATCGAATTTATGTAAAGTATGTGAAATAATTTAATTAATTTTACATATTTATCTAACAAAAATAATATGCAGATTAATATTCAAATCAATATATTTTACACATTTATTTTTTTATCGTTTTTATTTTTATTCCCCTAATGAATTATTTTCCATATTCATCTCATATTTCAGCGTCAAAGTAGCATGGAATGACAAAAAACCAGTTAATAAAAGTCAATTGTCGGTTACTTCAGATCCACTGCATACTGCATCCGATCAGGATGACAGCGACGACAATACAATGGATATGTTATATTCGACAAAGGTTAAAACAATGGACACATCACAGCTACCATCTACATCTGGCGTCAAAAGAAAAGCCATTGAAATTTCATCCGCTTCTAAAGACAGCACGGACGTTGATGAAGCTTTCTGTGATGCTTTGAAGAGCTTTAAAAAATTGTGCCAAACTCGAGAAGAGCGAAAGGGCAACGAAGCGTTGCATGGGTTTGGTCAAATGATTATTGCAACCATAGCTGGCATGACAGCAAGGAAACGGACAAGGGCTATGTTACGTATGACGGAGTTATTGATGCAAATTGAATTGGAGCCGGATGATTAGAATTTCGTATTTTTAAATCTAACTTAATAAGAGTTTGCAAATATTGTATGTTTACACAAATCACATTTTAGTGTAAAAAATTGACTATTATATATGAAACTATGGTAATGCAACAGACGTTTGAATAATAAATTCTGGTAAATAAAAAGAATAGGTAGGTAAAAATCATTTACAATATAATTTGTACTTTAAACTTGCTTATTTGTTTAACTTTTTTAAATATGGCTGGCGAGCCAATGGAGATTATATAATATAATATAGTATATTTATATTTTATGTAGATTAATATTGTAAATATATTCATGAATTTTGTATGTATTTTTTCTATTTTTAATTATTCAGGCTTGTATTATAATGTAATATATCTTTTGGCCGTATAGGCTTTATATTACATAATGAATTACAACTAAATAAATAAATAAAATACCGTATACTGGGATACATGCCGAAATTGTTAGACAAAATAATTATAAGGCCAGTATTTTTGTATGTAGAAATGTTATGAATCAAGGTTCAAACGATAACAGAGTGAAATATGGCGAATCTTAGATCACTTCATTTGCCATGTATGTTTGTGAAATAATTTCCAGATTTGCCGATAAAGTAATTGTTCCAGATAACGAATTTATATTCGACATCTATGACAGAAAAGTTATTTATCGGAAATTAAATATGTTAATGAAGTGACTTCTGATTTAAGCGAGCAAACTATCGGCATTTATCGCCGTTTAACTGTAGCTCGCATTTAAATGTCAGAAGCTTTTTATTATCTCATACATAGAATGCTAATGGAAATTTTTCTGTTTTACGGCATTTCTTCATTGCAAAAGTAACCAGCTAAAGTTTCTCTAGATTCCATGCCAGCATTATTATCTTCCCCGAAAAAAGCCAACACTGACTCCAGATGATCAGCATATTGTATTGAATTATCAGCATTTATCCATTCACTGCAAATATTCGATATATTTTGCGACCAGTCCGGTTTAAGGTTTCCATCGGATTGATACCATCGTGCTGTATCATTTGCCATTACAAAATTGTGCAACACTATGCATGCCAATACAATAGACCTCCAGTTTTCTATAGAAGTACAAAATTCCACCAACAGCACCTTCCACATTGAGGTGAGAATTTTAAAGGAATTATCCGCGATACTTAGACCACTAGAAATACAATGATTATACATTGTCATCTTCTCATTGATGTCAAAGTCGTCCCCATATGGCCGCATTAGATTTACTCGTTGTGGAAAAGCAGTGTCGCCTATGTAATAGTAGGCAAAATCGTCGGTTGCATTTTCGTTTAACGGTTGCCCTGGTGGTAAGGGTAATGTATTGTTTATAAGACTCTTATAAAAGGACGACTGATGTGGTTCAACTAAAAAAAAAAGTATAAAAAGCAAAGATTATTGATTACTTGTTATCATGGTATTATGATATTTTAAATAACGTACCGGTAATGCTAATAGAACGAAATGTATGTGCTGCGTCACAAGCTCCCACTAAAACTAAACTTTTTATATCGCTTAATTTAGTCATATTACCATAAATTCGACAATTGTTGAAGCGTACGTATTTTCCTCCTATCGCTCCTACACAATTTGGTAAATTCCAACGAGATTTAAACTCGTCGGCGATTTCGATATAATCTTCTGAGGTTGGCTCACTCAAATACAAAGGAGATAGTATTTTCCATAAAATGCCACAAGTCTCAAGCACTAAGAAGCGTACTGTAGCCTTGCCCAATTTGTATTTTTCACTTAGACATTGAAATGACATGCCGTGAGCTAGGAATCTGAAAATGTGCAAGGATTTAAAAACTTGTTTATACAAAAATATTAAGAAATTTTATATAATTGTTAAAAAAATTGTTAAATGATGAAAAGCAAACTTTATATATACGAAGGAATTAGTAGAAGTGGCATAATACAAAAAATAAGATATTATATTATATGATAATACTGGCTAGTATCATATCAATTTCAGGGTATCTTATTATTGTTCTTAGACACTGTGGCTACTGATTTCTTTGCCTAATAAAACACAGTATGGGCTTATTCTAGTTTGCTTTAGGTCTTATTAGACCTGTGCTGTAAATACATAACATGTCATTGTAAATAACCGTTGTATCAGTAAAGAACCATTTTAGTCTATTATTAAGTAATTTGGAAACACTTCAAATTATAACATATAACAAAAGAGCCTATACGTGAATAATTCCCCTATACGATACTTACTAACTTCAAATCGATATTAAATTATAATGGCATGTAACTTGACAAAACGAATGATGCCCCTTTTTGGGGCTACTTTCAAGTGCAGTTCCCAGGATTGAGTCCCAAATCAATGAGCTGCAAATTTTGTACTGTTTTATAATAAGATAACTACATATCGTCGGCTAGCCTGCAAGTAGTGTCATGTGTAATTTTGGATTTTTTTTTTATTGTACCATTGTGATGCTCTACTGGTCATACATAAGCCTACCAAGACGTTTGTGGTATGTGTAACCCATATACGAAATATTCCTGCAATAGGTGTTATGTGTTTTTTTATATGGCAATTATTATTTTTTTTATATGGTAATTTTTAAAGGAGTTTCACAACTGCATGTACACTTAAAACCTTAGATATGAGTAGGATACAAGAAAGGTAATGTTACTGAAAATGATTGTAAACTTCACGTGTTAAAAAAGGATGAAGCAAGAAATGCCAAGAAATTGGATATTGAGAGTATGTCATCTGATGTTGTGGTCGTTTCCATGGATATGCAAAGTGTTTTGCTCTCTCCCAAGATATTAGTATCTGAACAATATTATAAAATGAAACTGGACCTCCATAACTTTACATTTTATGTCAAAAATACCAAAAACGTTTTTTTGTACGTTTGGCACGAGGGCGAGGAAAAAGTAACAGTAAATTATATAACAAGCTGCATTGTACATTTTATTAAAACTTACTGCGCTTCGTACAAAAAGGTCCATTCAACGTTAGAAAATTTGTTTACAGCTCCAATATATTCGCCACTAGATTATGTTAGTCGCATGAGACAGGCAAGACCAACTCATCCATACACAGTAAACTACTTAGATTATACTTTTTTAAGGATTACGAACACGTTCCTGGCAACTTTACCTCAATCAGACCTGGTGAACGTGCAGGTGATGCAAAAGTAAACAATATCAGTGGTTTGCTTTTTAAAGGCAATGAATTTATTTGGGAATTGATGGGCCAAAAAAGCGAACAAGGGTACTTAATATGAATCTCCATTAAAAATTGATGAATCCAAATACAAGAGCCTCCAGTCATTAAAGCAATATATGCACAAAGATTACCACTCCTTTTATGATTATCTTCAACATTAAAAATGTATTTGTTTAAGTTTTCTTTGTTTAATTATCTAAGTTTCTAATTTTTTTTTTAATAAAATGTTAATGAATTTCATCTTACATATTGTACCACCAATTTGGCTAGCGTTAGGCGTCTTTTAATGGCAAAAATACTTAAATATAATAAAATAAAAAATCTAAACAAAAAGTGTTATGTGTACGAATTCATATGAATATATTTTAAATAAAGTTCATACAAAAAGTGTTATGTGTAGTTTTTCTTAAAAAACCTATAGCACTCCGTAACAAAGATCAATATCGGATATCTTTTAATGCAGTACTCTCGTATTTGTGGTAGATATTCAGTTAAGCCTATGGTTAAATAAAAATATCTTTAATGGACAAAATAAATCAGTTTTTTGCCTCTCCTGAAAACCTGTTCAAAAACACATAACACTACTTGCAGGCTAGCCGACGATATATAGTTTCTGAATTAAATGTGCCACATTTTTTTCTATCTATCTAAAGGAAATAATTTCAAAATACATAATAATTTTTACTTACAGCAATGTTATTGACAGTTTCTCCTCAACTGATATTATATTCCGGCTTTTTGTCATAGATTTTCTAAGCAATTGCAGCAACTTATCAAAGGAGTCACGATTCATTCTTATTAGCTCCATGAAATGAGTTTCATCTTGCATTTTGACCTTTTTAAAAACACTTTGAAAGTAACCTTCCTTAAAACGATTCAAATTTGAAGGATTAATTTTGAAATTTCTTTGGTGCTTCTTTTTAATTCTTGGTAGACGTTCTAAAGGTGGATCGCCAGGACGTCGTCGACGTCTACGAGGTGGCTCATGAACCACATTATTAGGTTCATCCTGAAAATCCTCCATCTGTTGTTGAAGTTGTTGCGATTCCAAATCGTTTCCATATGATATTTGAATATTTGCGTATTGTTGCTGCAATACATTATCTAATGACTGGCTATACGGCTTAGATGTTTGCAATGCTTCACATTGATTAGTTGGAATCGTGTATATTAAATCATTAGCGTTGTCATGCACTTGATCGCAAAGTTCTTCTATCAGATCATGAGTTTCGTCTAATTCTTCTTCTGCGTTTTGAAGATCCATAGCTGATATCTGCTGATTGGACTGTTGTTGGGAGGCAGTCATTTGCCAATCTGTAATACTTATCTCGTGTTTTATATCTTTTTGATTTGCATATTTCTCTTGTGGTGGACATAACAATATTTCACTAGTTACTAACGATGTGGTGCTGGCTTCATTTGAGACCTCAAAGTTCTCCTCTAAAGTTTGTGTTTTCTTTTTGTGTGTGTTTGTTGGACATTCTTTAGCGTTCAATTTCTGTGGTGTGTTCTTTTGCATATGAGACGAATAGGATTCCACTTCCTTGTTTAGTTTAGCTGCTGTTTGTTGAAAACTTCTTGTTTTGGAAGCCATAAAATGCTTTCTAAGCGTTGTTGCTCTTTGGCCGGTGCTACCAGGTCGGCATCTTTTAAAATCTTTATACATTTTGCAGATTTTGAAAAATGTTAGAAATGCAAACATTTCATCAGTATCGTCGTCCATTTTTAGTGCAGTTTGCATCTGGGGGTAACTTGAAAAGTAAATAAACAAAATTGTTCACAAATACGTAGCTTCAACACTAACAACCAATAATTTTTTTTGAGCATCAGCTGTGACACTTTTGCGGCAGCACTGCTGCAGTGCTGTCAAATGCTGCTGCAGAAACCCTCCAAAATAGGATTGAAAAACGCAAAAATGTTCCGGACATTGTTTTTTTGTGTTGTTGATTTGGTAAATAAAACTGGTAGTAGACGACGTGTATTTTACACATGGATTGTCAATTCAAAAAGCGATATGTAATTCTGCATGTCTGTCAAAATGAGCGTGTACATTTGGTTTATAATTTTTGCGTTCAAACGTTCTTGTGTATGTATACATGTGTTTATCATAAACAGCTGACTTTGCTATATCTTATCATCGCCAAACACAGCTTTATTAGCCAAATTTAACTAAAAATATGTTGAAAAACACTCATTAATTGTTCTATTTACGATTTGAGATAAAATCCTTTTCCACTTTTTGTCAGCAAACGCTTTGTTGTTTTTCAAAAACAGCTGATTGCCGATATGTATTACATGTCAAAATAGAGCACGCTCTGAATGAAATGTATACATATGTTATCTAACACATTGTTTTACACAAGTTTGTTTGAAAGGGGTCACACGACATGTATAAAATGTCTAACACCACCTTACACGGGGTCTCCACCTGAAATAATGTTTGGCATAATATCTGAGAAAACGTCGACAGAATGAGAGAAGACATTTCTTCAATTTCATCTAAATGTTAAACAAGGGGAAAACGTAGCTATATTCAAAGTGTATTTAATAAAGTGAGCCAGATACTGACATTTCTCTATTCCGGCACCCTTGCAATGTCATTCGTTTGTCAGTTCTTTAACCCTTAAATCAACAAAAAATATCGTAAATAAGTTTGTTTGTGAAAAAAAAATAAATTAACAAGTTTTGTGTGGGAATCAAGATGCCTGGTACTTGCGCCGTTTGCAAGACTGCCCATGGGAACAAAGTTCTTATGTACTCAGTTCCCAGTGAAGAACGGAAAAGAAAACGATGGTCGCAGGCGTGCCGCACAAGCTTCAGCGCCACGGCAAAAGTGTGCTCTAAACATTTTGAGGCAAGCGATTTTATGGACAATGAAGGCAAGCAGAGAAGGTTACTGCCAGGTGCAATACCAACGCAGCACATACCTTTCGCTGCAACAACTGTTGACAAGAATCTTGAACAAAAGCAAAAATTTGCAAACACAACAATTTAAAAAACGTTTGGCTGTTAATAAAAAAATGTAGAAAATTGTTACTTAATATACAGTTTGTTTTTATTAACAGGTTATGCTACTAGTATCATTCGATCTTCATATATATACTTACTTACTTAATTTCCCTTTGCACCCCATGAATGAGGTATGGGATAGCTTCTCGCGTTGTTGTGAATTAACACGCTTTCTATTTTTAGATTCACAACTAACGGCACCTACTTATTTATCGACGAATGCGAACGTCACTGTTTTGAGAAGCTCATACTAGACACGACGATTGAATCGACGCTTAATACTGCGAAGTTGCTGTCAAACAACATTCGAGGGGAGCCGACAATGAAAGAAAATTTTATTTATTTTTTTTCTTTTAAGATGACTGGAGCCAGGTTTGAACCTGCGATCTCCCGCATGGTAGTCGCGTGTTCTAACCACTATGCCACGGCCGGTCATATATATAGAATTTCATAATATAGCTTTTACTATTTTTCTCATTTTATATGAGATAATTTATTTATGGGGCTTTTGGGGTACAATGTTCAGAACAGGTTAATAGAACATAGCAAAAGAAAACTTCAGAAAATTAAGGGTGCTGTCAGTATCTGGCTCACTTTATTTAATACACTTTGGCTATATAATTCTTATAACATTTCATTTTTGACACGCTCTCGTACAGTAAACATGTGTTGTTCATGGATGTTTTTATTGTTTGCGTGGCTTGTCTTTTTGTTTTTTTTATAATTTTTTGTAAAAAAATGCAGAATAATAATTAAATTGATTTTTTGGCTGTATTTTTATTTCACAATTGTACACTTTTCACAAGAATTACATTTTCAATGATGGCGTCTGTTTATTGTTATGATTGTGTGTGATGTTTTTGACAGCCCATATTATAACATAGTTGTTACGACAATTGTCGTGACAACTGTGTCTTGAAATTTTTTAAAATACAAACGCTAACACTATTGGAGAGTCCACATGTAACATAATACTCTCTGCGATTGAATTTGACGTTCGCTGATATAAAAATATTATGTCTTATTTCAGGTGTAGACCCCATGTTAAGAAAACAAAACAAAAACAAGAGAGCCTGATGCCGAAAAAGTGTGAGTTTTGATCGCAACAGAGTTTTGTAAAACAAATGCACTTAATTAAGAAGTTCACGACAGCGAATTATTAAACAAGAATTGTTTGTACCAAAAAGTATGATTATTGTACCAAATAGTAAAATTTATGACAAAATTTCAGGACCTATGACAGAAGTCCAAAATTTTGAAACATAAACCGAAATTAAAGAAAAAAATCAAGAATGTAGGAAAAGAAAGGGTCTCTAACCAAGGGCTTCAAAATTGTTTATACAAAAGTATTGATTTTTAATGCATTTTATAAAAAGACTTAAAACACGAGATATCATAGAAATAGTTTCGGACGATAAAATCGAAGGAAAAAATAAAATTAACAAAAAATCAAGAATACCATATATCAAAAAATGAACGGTCGCAAAAAAGGTTAATATAACACAGAACAAGAATTTTTTGCAAACAAGATTTCAAAACACTTTTTCTATAGATTTTGACCTCCTAAACACGAAAATGATTTTTAAAAAATTTTCTTATTTTTATAAAAATTTTTTAAAATTTTTTTTATTAAATTTTTGCATGTGATCTCAATATTTTGTTAATATTTTGGGTATCTCTTACCCGATCTTCATATATAACCACTTAAGTTAAAGACAACAAAATTCTCCACAATTTCTTCCTTGAAAGTTTTTAAATAAGTGATGTGGTTCGATGCTAGCGATTTAAATAGCTTGAAAAACTGAAATTTTTCTGTAAAATTTGGGGTGAAAAATTTATTTATTTTCGTAGGAAAAATAGAAAACGTAATGTAAACCCAAATTTTGCATTTTTTACATATAGTTGACCCTTTTTCAAAGAAAACAACACTACAACTAGGGTGATCAATTATTCGGGTTTTTGCGAAAACCGGTTTTCGAATTATTCGAAAAATGGAATTTAAAAAAAACCGGTTGCTTTTTTTGAAATTCACAAAAAACCGGATAATCCGGTTTTCAAATGTATGCCAAATAACAAATTAAAACACAATTTGTGACAAAAAATTTCATTGAAAAATAACAGAAAATAATTCAAATATACTTAAAAAAAGTAAACTTTTAGTTTAATTATAATTACAATGCAGAACATTACTGAGATCAGTTTGTTATTTTAACAAAGACAAACAAAACATAACAATTCATTTATAAATACTTGATTATATAAAAATATATTTAATTTAATCTTTAGTTTTCCCTAACATTTAAGAAATAAGATACAATTTAAGTGCTTGGGTGTATAACTATTTTTTTCTTTGATTTTTATAAAACTTGCCATTAAAAATGCCCTCTCACTGAATGTACCAGTTGGACTTATTGTGTACAACGCATTTAATAATCTGTCAAGGTTTACAGTCCTTTTGCCGCTCTTATTCATATATAAAAAATCTTCCAAAAGAAAATTTTTGGTAGAGTTTTTAATGGTAGTTTTAGGATTTTGAACATTTTTTATAGCTTTATTTAGTTCTGTTTCTATAGTATCTTTAGTGGCATCAACGATCATTTCGCCATTTAAATCTGTAAACGAATCTTGTTTTTCAGTAAATAATCGTGAATACAAAATGGACGCCAACTATTTTGTTTCATTTTTACTTGATTTTTTTAAAAATGCGTCACTAATTGGGAGTTTACTCGTACTTAAATACAAAATGAGAGTATTCAGTGTTTGAATACGTCTTTCTGATATACGTCTTTTTAAAATTTCATATAAATTGACTGATAATTGGTTTTGAACGTTTTGCTTTCCGGATCAAGTGTTCGCACAGTAACATTTATGTATTTTATGTAAGATATATCCGACCATTCATCGACCACAATAGAGATGCGCTCGTTTTTCTGCTTTAAGTAAATCAAGTTTTTCTTTAACTTATCTTTTTTGGATAGATAGAAATCATATATTTTCTCCCATATTGTAGTCTCAGAAGCCGGCAGAAGCTGGAAAAAACATGTACGAGTACACATTTAATACAATTATGAATGAATTTAAATAAAAAGGATCAAACGCCAAAAAACCGAGATTCGACAAAAAAAAACCGGATTATTCGATATTCGAAAAACAGGGATTTAAAAAAAACCGACGGATTTTATGAGTGAAAAAAACCGAGTATCCGGTTTCTGAAAACCGAACTGATCACCCTAACTACAACCATAAAAATCCATGGTCGTTTTATTTCATGTGGTGGTGATGTCAATTGGCCGCCAAGATCATGTGATTTGGCACCGTTGGACTTCTTTCTTTGGGGTTATTTGAAAGAAAAGGTGTACGTCGATAAGCCAGCAACAATTCAAGAGCTAAAGGATGAGATAATTTGGCACATTAACGGCATAGAACCTCAATTATGCTTCAGCGTCATCGAAAATTTGGACCATAGGATAGAGATGTGCCGCCAAGGTCGCGGCGGCCATTTGGCCGATATTTTGTTCCATACATAAATGAACCATACCAATATTATCATAATAAAGGGAACTGACAATAATTTCCTAAATAAGTTTTATTCAAATCAACATCGTCCCTTAAAATTTAACCACCCTTTATATATATAAATGATCAACGTCGAATTCTGAGACAAATTAAAGATGTCCGCCTGTCTATACGTCTGTTTAAGAGATTTTAGTCTGAAATTTGGAACACAAGCTTATATCCTCAAAGTGGAGGTTAAGTTCCAAGATGATCCCGATCGGTCAAAAACTACTACTACCCCACATACCAACATACCTTTTTGCGGTCTGTAATTAAGTAGCTATAGAGCTGAAATTTGGTATGCAAGCTTTCGTATTTCTACTGGAGGCTGATTTCTAAGATGAGCCGATCGGGCATAAACTACTACCACCTCTATACAAACTTCTCCCTTGTTGGAGTCTGTCCTTGCGATAACAGTCGCAGTTTAAAAGCCATCGAGCTGAAACTTTGTATACATGCTTCTGTCCTTTAAGTGGAGATTGAGTTCTAAGATGAACAAGATCGGTCAAAACCTACTTCCATTTCCCATACAAATTGCACCTTTTTGGGGTCTCTCCCTGGAATTACAGCCACAGTTTAAGAGGTATTGAGCTGAAATTTGGTATGCAAGCTTATATCCTCTATGTGGAGGTTAAATTACAAGATGTGCAAGATCGGACAAAAACTACACCCATACACACTCCCCTTTTTGGGGTGTCCCTCTATCCGCCCCCTCGAGTACAGCCGTAGTTTAAAAAATATCAAGCTATCGGACAAATAATACTCCCATCTCCCATACACACTCCCCCTTTTTAGAGCGTCCGTCTGTCTCTCCCTGCGATTGTAGCCTAAATTTAAGAGCTACTGAGCAGAAATTTGGTATTCAAACTTCTATGTATAATCTAAGCGTATATTAAGTTCAAATATGAATATTATTTAAATTTTTATTGTACTAAGAGAGCGAGTTACCAGGAGTATAGTTAAGGTACCAAAAAGTAAAATTTGTTTTAATATGTACTTTGTACAAAATATGCAAATTATTGCACCAACAATTACTTTTATTATACAAAAAGTACACATATTGTACCAAAAAGTACATTTATTGGACCAAGAGAAAATTTTTTTACATAAAAAGTAAAGTAAATAAAGCAAACAATTTATTTATTGTACCACATAGTAGTTTTTTGTATCATTAAACAATTTTTTCGTACCAGCAAGTACTTTTATTGTACTAATACAATCATTTATTGTACCAATAATGCATCTATTGTACCAAAAAGTACACTTTGTTGTACCCAAAAAACTTTTGTTTTGCCAAAGTGTACTTTCAGTGTACCAAAAAGTACACTTTGTTGTACGCAAAAAATCCTTTATTTTACCAAAAAGTAATATTTTTGTACCAAAAGTTCAAGTACACAAAGTACATTTATTGTAACAATTTATTGTACCAAAAAGTACACTTTATTGTAGTAAAAAAATTCATGTATACAAAAAGTAATATTATTATACTTTTCAATTCATTTATTGTACCAAGTACATAGTATTTTTATATATATATATATATATATATATATATTATTTGATACGACCCAATAGTGTGACCAAGGAGTCACTTTATACCCTAAGTTTCTTTGAACCAAATTCGATTCATGACTTTTTAAGTCGTTTGAGCAATGTCCGTCTGTCTGTCTGACTGTCCAGCACGAGTTAATATTTCCACAAAACTACTTATGGAATTGCAAACGGGACTAACGGGAATAACACGTATGAGAGGTACTCTTCTTAATATCCAAATGAACAACTAGAGGATCTTTGAATTTGGTCAGTTTTATTACTTTGTAATAGTAGACAAAACCTCAGAAAACCAAAAAAAACATTTGCCACACTCCTTCTAGTACCTCTCATGCAACTGTCCGAGTTTATCCTCTTGTTATTACATACCTATCTTTTTTGTAAGTATGCTGGAAATATAAAGAATTGTACCCCACACATCTTAATAGTCAAATTATGTGGCTTTGATAAAAGAATTATTAAAATCGGTTCACTATTATTTGAGTTCATCCGTGACAAACTTATTAATTAACCAATTTTATAAAAAGTAATAGAAGATAAAGATATTTTAAAATAATTAAAATCCTATGAGATAACTGAAATGCAATTTATTGTTTTTTCCTTAACGGATACATGGTTCGTATTTAAGTTGTGTGGCTAATTAACTAGAACGACAGATATAATTAATATTTTTTTCCAATGTTTTACCTAAAACTTTATTGTAAGAAAAAGATTTAGCAAAAATATCTTTTAATAATACGTGATTTTATAATTTTCCCTAACCGCTTAACAAATTTAACTAAAGGCCAGTTATATGATGCCGTTGTGACGAAAAATGCTATGCCAGCCTTAAGAGAATCTCTATATTCATCAGCGGCATCACACAAACTGTAGAAGTGTACAATTATTAAATTTTTCAAAATATAAATACAAATTTTGAACAATGACACTTAAATTGATGGCTCCGACTGATCGTTATCCTCATCCTCATAGACATTGTCATAGCATAACCTGTAAGGATTAGCATTATGATTTATTGCCAACATCGGGTGACATTTAGCTGCTTTGTTGTGCCCACCAAAGTTTACTTGTGACGTAGAATGGACGATGATACCTTCATGTGAAGGATCGACTTCCAGTGAGGGTTGAGATCCATTATTATTAATGTCATTATCAGTGGCGTCCATCGAACTGCTATGACGAAAGTCCCATGATAGGGAAGATTCCTCAATAGAGTCATTAAAAGACCGTAGACCGGAATCGTTAATTGGACGCCTTAGCGAGACCGGACCAACTATTTCAACGACACTGTTCATGGATTTTCCACTGACATTATTTTCTGTCGTAGAGTTGTGACTAGTTACGCTGACGGTGGCGGACGAGTCCAACGACAAGTTTGAATATTCTGCATTTTCACTACCTGAATTTACGCCAGAATCGTTGGGAGGACGACGCGTAGATACGGGACCAATAACTTCATGGTTACTTATTTGACTGCAATTTCGAGAAGATTGATTCAACGGCTGATTGTGAGGTGATGCCTGAGTAAAATTATCTAGGCACTCGTCGGTGTTCAATGTCTCAACAGGCGCTTTGACTGAGAATAAATCAGTTGAGATATTGGGACGCGGGTTTTCTTGAATACTCATGAGGTTTATAGCTGCTTCATGGAACTCGCCACCATTGTTGATATGAGGCTTATAAAGGCTAGGATTAGGAGCAGCCACTGAATTGTGATTCGTGAAAGATACAACGTCCATAAACGCTAGTTCAGAGTCTATAAATTGCTGCTCTAAAGATACCGGATTGTTATTTAGGCGACATGATGTTAAAAAGTTACTACATTGTCATAGTTACCGATATCTTGTAAATGGCCATTCAGATTTTGATTGCTTGTTGATGACGATGAATAATGTTGGCATTCAGTGGACCAGTTCTCCCTATGATGTTGCTCTAGGAATGGTGGTGAACATATAACATCTTCATCTACGAAATGTTGAATACGTTTTGCGTTTGGCTCTAGGGTGTCCGAACACGTAGTTATCTCATTATAATCTCTTTTCGTGACACTGATAGCAAAACGTTTGCGCTGCAAACGCTCTACCTCTGTGCATGGTGGACTCCAGTTTAGATCATGATGAACGTCAGCTCGAACGACGATTGTTAGTGGTGGTAAATCAGGACTACTGCATGGCGAAGTGTTATGGGGGCCACTGAAAAGTATTGTTTTTATTAGAATGAGAAGATTTTTGGCGGGTTAGGGAATTTAGATAATATGAAGTGGAAAAATCGGGGAAATAGGAGGATCATGGTGTTTTAACAGATATATTTATATTATTGGTATTGGTTGAATAAAAATGTGGTTGTGGACACTCTCTGCGTTTAACGAATGTTCAAGGGCACCTTCGGAGCACCAAATATTATATTGATCGGTGCACCCTACACTCAGTCCAATGAGTTTGTTTGTTATTTCGCTTTTGCATTTATTATTATTTTCAAAGAGAAAAAGTTAAAAACAGTAAAGAAATTTTATTCAGATAATTTGACTTATAAATACCTCACCCTATGCAGGATTTTGTAACTATTGATTTATTGAAATTAACAGATTGATATTGACTAAAAAATAAAACCAGTACAGAAATTTTAGTCAGGTGAACTGACTGATAAATACCCTCACCCATTGAGTGTATTGATATTATTACCCGATTTCTAATATGGACAGAATGGTGAATTTGTATGGGAGGTGCCAGAAGGGGCATGGCTAAACTTCCAATTTTTTCTTCAAAATTTTAACCTGTTGTAGCTTTACAAAATACAGAATTTGGGCACGTTCGCGTTTGTTGTATTGATATTATCACTCGATTTCTAAAGTAGACGGAGTGGTACATTTGTATGGGTGGTACCAGAAGGGGCGTGGCAAGATTTCCACATTTTTCCTCCAAAACTTTATCCTGTTATAGCTTAACAAAATACAGAATTAGGTCACGATCGCGTTGGGTGTATTGATATTTCTCCATCTCTAAAGTGGGGCGGAATGGTACATTTATATGGGAAGTACCAGAAGGGGGTTGGCTAGACTTCCGATTTTTTCTCCAAAACTTTATCCTGTTATAGCTTAACAAAATACAGAATTTGGGCACGATCGCGTTGGGTGTATTAATATTAAAACATGATTTCTAAAGTGGACGGAATAGTACATTTGTATGGGAGGTACCAGAAGGGGCGTGGTCATGTATCACATTTGCAATTCAACAGTTTCCAAACAATTGGTTGCGTTTTTCGGAAGTTATCGTGAGTACCAGCCGGACAGACAGACGGGCAGACAGACGGACATCTCTCAAACGACATAAAAAGTCATGAATTGAATTTGTTTCAAAGAAACCTACGGTCTAAAGTTACTCCTTCTATGTGTTTGGGTCGTATCAAATGATGTATACCATCCTACTCGTAGGGTAAGGGTATAAAAATAGGCCATTTTGAATGGGAGGTGCCAGAAGGGGTTGCTCGATATTAGTCATACCTTTATAAACGAACATCTTTCGCAAAATATGACTGAATTCAGTAAACTGACAAAAAAGATATGCATGTAAGTCTTTGAGGGTGAATTCGATCATTTTAATGGAAGGATCCAGAAGTGGCCTGGCAAAAGTTCCTGTTTTCTGAGAATTTGTCAAGATATTTAAACTGATTAAATTCAAATATCCTCCAGTTGTCCATTTGGCTGTTATGGGAGAAATATGAATTTTCGAAAAACAAGGAATTTTGTATGGGAGGTACCGGACGAGGTTGCCGATATTTCAAATATGACTGAATTCAGTCAACTGACAAAAAATATATGAATGTAAAAAATTCGGTCATTTGTATAGGAGGTACCAGAGGGGTGGGTCAATGGTTTCGTTTTCTGAGAATTTGGCAAGATAAATATATTGACCAAATTCCAATATCCTCCAGTTATCAATTTAGAAGTCATGGGAGAAATAAGAATTTTCCAAAAAATAGGTAATTTTTTATGGGAGGTAACGGAAGGGGTCGCCCTACATAGCCCGCATTCACTTTCGAGTCAGAATTTCAAACTTAGTCGAATTCAGAACTGTATGTAAATGTGTTAGGGTAAATTCGGTCATTTGTGTGAGATGTACCAGAAGGGGTGTGGTAAAGATTTCAGTTTTCAAAGAAATAATCTACTATTACAAGATAATAAAACTGATTAAATTCAAAAATCCTTAAATTGACCATTTGGAATATATGGGGAAAGAATTATTTCTCAAAAATCGGTCGTATTGTTGGGAGGTAGCAAAAAGTGAGGAGCTATTCCAACCCCATGACTACATTTTGGAAAATATTGATACTTAAATGTTAATAAGATCAGTGAGATAAGATCCTGCCAAATCAATGGACATGGCCTTACCGTCTTAGAAAGTTCTGAAGCGAATGTGTTCTTACGATTTCAATAGCGAGCGGAGTGGTACAATTGTATAGGGGGTTACCAGGAGGGGTGTGGCTAAACTTCAATTTTTTTAGCTTAAAAAAATACATAATTTGGGCACGATCGCATTGGGTGTATTGATAGTATTCCTTTCGAAAGTGGGTGAAGTGGTACATTTGGATGGGAGGTACCAGAAGGGGCGTGACTAGACTTCTAAATTTTACCTCCTAAACTTTATACTGCTTTAGCCACGACCGCGTTGGGTGTATTATTCATATTAATCGATTTATAAAGAGGGCGTGGCTAGACTTCCAGTTTTTTTTTCTCCAAAACTTTATCTTACTATAGCATTAAAAAATACTAAATTTGGACACGATCGCGTTGCGTGTTTTGATACTATTACTTGATTTCTAAAGTGGGCGGATTGGTACATTTGTATGGGAGGTGGTAGAAGGGGAGTGGCCATGTAGCCCATTTACAATACTGTAATTAGTTTTAGAGAAATATTAACTCGTGCAAAGTTTCAAAACATTTGGTTACGTCTTTCGAAAGTTTTCGTGCGTACCAGCCGGACAGCCAGCCAGACAGACAGATGGACATGGCTCAAACGACCTAAAAAGCCATGAATCGAATTTGGTTCAAAGAAACCTAGAGTCGAAAGTGATTTCTTCAATGTGTTACACTTTTAGATCGTATCAAATGATATATACCCTCCTACCCGTAGGTTGATGGTTCTATGGGGGTTGACACTTACCGTCATCTGCACGACAGTATCTTCTTGTAAATGTTTGGTCACATATTACTTACTCAATTTCCCTTTACATCACATGATTTTTTATAGATTCACAACTAACGATACCTACTTGGTTATCGACTAATGCTGTATGAGAAGGTTTTTACTAGACATGCCGATTGACTTGACACTTTTATACTGTGAAGTTGCTGTCGACAACATCGAGGGGGCCGGCAATGAAAGAAAAGTGTAGATGACTGGAGCCAGGATTTGAAACTGGGATCTTCCGCATGGTAATCGCGTGTTCTAACCACTATACCTCGGCCAATCCCACATATTATTATATTTTAGGTACCCTGTATCGAGTTATACCTAATTTTGTAATTTATTTTGGCAAATTTGTTCCAAGGGCCCGTTTCAAACTTTGACCTAGCATTCCGATGTTTTGGGGACCAAGACGATGAGAATGGTTTCCAATTTTTAAATCGGCGATACGCCCCCTATTCTGTAATCCACGATTTTTTTTTGGTTTATGACTGACAATTTTTTAAACCTCACCAATATTCCTACATCTTAAATGTACCACCTGTAAATACAAAACTTTACCCCATCATAGTTGAATTGAAAACTCGTTCATTATTCAAAGGCATAAAATCCATTTCACTTTCCTGAAATTAGAAAATACAATCAGAAATATAACCACAAAGTAGACGTAGCTTAGAATCAGACCTACCCGGATGGCTCTCTCTATATCAGCTTCCATAAAGTTAGTTTCGCCCTCGTTTGCCGATTGTTGCAAAGCATCCACGATTTGACGCATTTCTTGCAAATCCATGCCCTCCTCGAAGAAGCCCATGCCTTTGGGTCGTTGAAATGGGTGAAACGACGTACAATCGTAGAGTAATAAGATAGTAATATGATAAGTACATTTACACTCTCTCTCCACTTACCTTTTAAGGTTAATTCCAATTCTTGGTATTCATTACGTTTTCGTGTGCTGCGTAGTTCCATTTTATTATTATTATTACAAAATGATTAATCTTTATAACTTTTAAACACTTATGATGTAGGGTGGTTAGAGACGCCAACATAAACAAATTTATTTTGAACTTTAACAGGTGACCGCTTTAATTTGCGAGCAAATTTTAACATTTGACAATTTGTGATTATTGTGTTAGGCAGATGATCAAGAAAGAAAACGGTACTTCAGAAGATGAGGTATAGGGAATATGGCAAAAATGTTAACCCATGTTTGGGTAAAGATAATGAATTATATGTATGCTATAATCTTAGAGATTACCAAAATGATGGATTTTGAAATAAATTATACTGAAGGTATGAAAATTTGTATATATTTTACTAGCTGACCCGGCAAACGTTGTTCTGCCATACAACTTTGGACCCGGCAAACTTCGTCTCGCTCCTAAGGTAACGCCTTTATATAATAGTAAAACACAGATAGTTCAAGTTTTAATCTGATTTACTTGAATTTAATCGAAATCTGTGAAGAGCGATCTAATATACAATGTTTTCCGATTTGTTTCCGGCGTAAAAATAAACAATGAAGACTGTTTGCCAACACGCAAACAAACAACGCACAGCTGACCCTGTGAAAAGCAGGGAAATTCGAGGTTGATTCCACAAATTTCCAATGATTGGCCTTACGATTTATTGATTGTTATCGCAAAAGCCAATCGAATGGGGAGTTGAATTGGAAGGGAAGATCGGTTGGAATAATAGATTCGAGGGATAAGGACTTCCTTTCCTTTGCATATGCCCTTGATGATCGTCGCTTTAATTACAATTTCGGATGATTCAGTTTCCGTAAAATGATCATGATCGATCCCACCTTCAGCTGCAAATTATGCACAACTGGCACATCTAGAGGGTTCAAAAATTCTGTCGAATAGTTGGTTGCCTCATTCTCGTTAAATGACCTCGAAAATTTTTCATCGTTAGGTCATCTGCCTCCAATGCTCGTTTATGCGCCATCGTGCATTAATTCCAAATAATGATTAAGCATTCTCGCAACAATTTCGCTACACGTTGTGTTGTCAACAGTGAGAAGAAAGCGGAATGTGCAGTTCGATTGTGGAAGCAATACCAAAGTATGCAACAGCTAACTTAATTGCGATATTGACGGAATTGTTGCTAGAATCAAAGAAATTACGGATCTCTTGCCTGTCCAACCGGCATCATCGAGAAAGTAAATGCTTCCGTTCCAATGTCAACAACTTTCATCATTGAATCGTACACATTCGTTTGCTCGGCAGTTAAGAGCGCCACATTTGTTCGGACTCTTTCAGTCAGCTCAACTCGATCAAAGTCTTGTTCTTGTTGCAATTCGCATCTTTCATACATTGAAAGATTTTGCGCTGGTATTCCCAATTTCGACAGTAGACTGCCACACATTAGAACGCACATGTCTTTGATCAGAAGATAATTTCAAGATCGAAATTGGATGTTGCCGTGCGAACTCTGTGCAAATGTCGTCAGCCATTTCGTCCAACTTGTCCACCATCCCGAAGCTTGAGAACAATTCCGTCTTCATTTATAGTGGAAGCATTGAATTGTCTTACATGGCATCCAGAGGGTCTCTTGTCTTCTCTGATAATGATTTTGTGGACGTCATAATGCATTGTATTCAATTGTTCTACCATTTTGCATTTAATATTTTAACATAATAAATTTCACAATATTCCGAAATTTTTCAAGCATCATAACGAATTTTTCATCTTTACGTCGTCTAAAACCATCAAATCAAGCGATACAATGAAAAATTTCGTCGAAAAAATCAAAAAATTTCGATTTTTTCTGGAATTTTCCGAGGTTTCCACCAAGAATTTTCTAATTTTCCATTCGAAAAGTCATTTCGGAATAATTATCCGAATTTTTCACAATTATATCATTTAAAATTATCAAAACTTACAATAAAATGTAAAATTTCGTCGAACAAAAATTTAAATTTTTGGAATTTTTCCATAATTTTTCAACCAAAATTTTCTATTTTTCCAACCGAAAAGCCACAACGAAACAATTACACACAAAATGTAATACAAAAATTCAATTTGCGGTGCAAAATATTTCAGAAAAAATCCAAATTTTTCGAGTTTTCCCTGAATTTGCCGAGTTTTCCACCGAGAATTTTTCTATTTTCCCATTCGGAAAGTCATTTCGGAATAATTATCCGAAATTTTTCACTGTTACATCGTCCAAAACTATAGAGTCACAGGATAATATGCAAAATTTCGTAAAAAAAAAATTTTAAATTTTTCGAAATTTTCCGGAATTTTCCGCATTTTTCAACAAAAATTTTCCATTTTTCTATTCGAAAAGCCATTCTGTAACAATTGCAAACAAAATTCCATACAAAAAGGCAATTTAAGATTTTTCCTATTTTCCGGAAGATTTTCCCAAAATTTTCTTTCACATAAACCTTCTCCTGGCAATAACGAACAACTGAAAAAAAGTTTGAACAAAATCGGCCCAGCCGTTCTCAATTGATGAATTACTATACATTTTTGCCACCATTTTTATATATATAGATATCTCTCGGTTTTATTTTTGGCCTGGAGAAGGAGTGTTGGTACATCAAATACACAGCGTAAGCAGATTTTTGATGTTAAAAACAAAACAAAAGAAGTAAGGAATTTTAGTCGGGTAAACTGATTTACATTTGCCCGCGCTCTCAGTAAAAATATAAATTTTGCAAGTATGAGTATAAGAATTTTAGGGAGGTAGCAGATATTGCGTGACTGGACTTCCAATTTTTTTTACCAAAACTTTATCCTGTTATAGTTTAACAAAATATAGAATTTCGGTTCGAGCGCATTGGGTATATTGATATTATTACTTGATTTCTAAAGCTGGCGGTATGGTACATTTGTATAGGAGGTACCAGACGGGGTGTGGCCATATAGCCCATATGCAATCCTGTAAGTAGGTTTGGGAAAATAATAACCAATGCAAAGTTTCAAAATTATTGGTTACGTCTTTCGAAAGTTATCGTGCGTACCAGCCGGACGGACAAAAAATCATGAAAGAATTTGGTTCAAGGCAACCTATGGTCTAGAGTGACTCCTTCTATATGTTATACTTTTGGGTCCTATCAAATGATTTACACCCTCCTACCCGCAGAGTACAAAAAGAACAAAAATTATTAAAAGACATATTAGTATGGGTCAGTTTGACACGACAAAGTTAAGTTGATGCGGACACACCCAAATTTTTTTTAAACACCAATTTTTTTTAACCCTGCCCCCTGTTTTTGTCGCCGAATGACAACACCGCACAGACAAAATTATCTACGAATACAGAAATTCAATAGTCAAAATTGACCATATGAAAAATGTAACCATTTACACAATTTGAACAACGTTATGTGTTTTATTTCGAAAGGACGCCAAACAACAAACAGAACAATAAAACCTAGCTTGACCGTTTATTGGGTATACTGATCACAAAATTTGTGGGTGGTCAAAAAAAGTAGGGTGTGCCTACCAGATAGGGTGTCAATGTCCGTCTATCTACATGGCGGGCCGGCTGGTGGTCAGGATAACTCCAGTGTTCCAACACGCGACTACCATACGGGAACCCCAGGTTTAGAGTGTTCAAAACCGAAACCGAAAACCGTATAATCGGTTTTTTTTCTCCGAAACCGTATGCCAGTTTCTTTAAAAATGCAAATTTCGAATACCCGGCTTTACCGGTTTTTTGATGTCGGTTAACCGGTTTTCCAAAAAGCAGTATTTCGCAGAATATTGCTAGCTCAATTATAGGAAAATCGGAAAAGAAAGTTGTTTATGCTTATCCGATAATCTTCGGGCAAATCACAATGGATGCTTTCATTAAAATTTCCTTATGCAATACGAAAATTTGTTTGGAAAATGCTGTTAAATGACTGTTTCCTCTCATCTATAAATGAGTGGGATGACTTCCGTATTCATATAAAAAACTTTCAATTGTCGCAATCTCCTAATCTAAGCATCCAATCGCGAAAAAGGACTATGTCACTAAGATATAGTTGGGAACTCGTCTTGTAATGGCTAGGAAGCCGTCCATATTTAGATGAACAAGTTTAAATGCATTTATCTCCTAAACTAAGTGTCCGATCGCAAAAAGGAGCTTAAGTTATGGTTACCATACAATAGTTGGGAAATCACATAGTTACAGTTGGGATCTATTTAGATTGGGATCTCACCTTAAAATGAGTGCGGAGCCGTCGATATTCATATGCAAAACGTTGTGCCTTTATTTCCTATGCTAAGGCCAAATTGATACCTTAATTCTAAAACATGCTAATTGTAAAATGTAAGGAAACGTATTCAAAGTTTGTGAGTAATATAAACTTATACAGCCATGTTCTGGAAAACAATTCGTTTTGAAAATAGAGCATTATCGGCAGAAATGTATTAAAAAGTATTACCTTCTTACCGATCTTGCTCTGTTTTTAAAACGAATTGTTTTCCAGAACATGGCTGATATACTTAGTTAAAATTTCCTAATAACTTCTGTTTGGACGAACAGCATATAAATTGAATTGAATCGATATTCATATCTTTTCATATTTAATTACATACATATTTGGTTCTATTTTACAATTTCTGAAAAACCTAACGAAACCGGTTAACCCGGTTTTTTAGTAAATAATGTATTCGAAAACCGGATTATTGCAAAAAGGCATTTTTCGAAAAAATTCCTGAAAAATTCAAGTATTTGAACACTATACCCAGGTTCGACTCCTGGCTCCAGTCATCAAAATTTTGAATTTTCTGGCCGAAATTCTAAAATAACATTGTCCAATTCGTACTTTTCTGTTAATATATAAAGTAAACACTCCAAATAAGAAGAAAACCCAAAAATTTTGTCCATGTGATAATTTATCGCGGGACCGGCCGTGGCATAGTGGTTAGAACACGCGACTACCATGCGGGAGATCGCAGGTTCAAAACCTGGCTCCAGTCATCTTAAAAGAAAAAAAATAAATAAAATTTTCTTTCATTGTCGGCTCCCCTCGAATGTTGTTTGACAGCAACTTCGCAGTATTAAGCGTCGATTCAATCGTCGTGTCTAGTAAGAGCTTCTCAAAACAGTGACGTTCGCATTCGTCGATAAATAAGTAGGTGCCGTTAGTTGTGAATCTAAAAATAGAAAGCGTGTTAATTCACAACAACGCGAGAAGCTATCCCATACCTCATTCATGGGATGCAAAGGGAAATTAAGTTTTTTTTAAAGATAATTTATCGTTATGCTGTAGCCATTCACATTTGACTTATGTTTTGGGTAATCGTCATATGAAATATTAAGACAAAATATGGTGAGTTAACTGACAGTTGATTTTAGTTAAAATAATAAAAATATATTTTTTTTTGTGAATTGAAATGGTCAAATATTGTCTTTAATTTTGTATAATTCAATGGATAGTTTTTTGTTTTTGTTTCAATAAAATAAGGGGTTTTTTAAGAAGTTCAAAGATTAAAATCATTTGAAAATTTCTGATATTTCTTGGACTTAAACATATGTTAAATCACCTAACATCAACAAAACCTTATCCATAAATTAGAATTTAACGTTTCCTCATATCAAAATGATTCAGTATAAACTACCACTTTTTATACACTCACCCTACGGCAGGAGGATTTGATTTCAAAAACAAAAGAATATTTAAAAGCAATTCACTTTTATTGCATCAAAAAGTACATATTATTGTACTAAAAACTACATATATTGTACCAAAAAGTAAAATTTTACCGAAAAGTCGTAAATTTGACACCACAAAATACTTTTTTGTATCAAAAAGTACAATTTATTGTACCAAAAAATACTCATATTGTACCAAAAGTACATTCAATGTACCAAAAAGTACTTTTATTGTTCCAAAATTAACATTTTGTTTTACCAAAAAGTAATATTATTGTAAGAATGAGGGTATATATCATTTGATACGAGAAAAAGTGTGTAACGTGTTAGACCCCAAGTAACTTAAGACCAAATTCGTTTCAGATAGCTAGATAGCTGTTGGGCAGGATAACTCGTGTTAAACTTTACTGATAATTGTGAATATTTACCAGTATTAATATTTTCCAACATAAAGTAATGGGTTTGTAAATATGCAGAATAGCCCCAACACTTATGGTAACTCCCATACAAAATTAACTATTTTGGAGGACTTTCAAATTTTGTCACTTTAATGACCATATAATATGAGACAAAAACCTCAGAAAATAAAAATCTTTAACACTCCTGTTCTGGAACCTCCCATACAGATGACCGAATTCACCCTCTTAGTTTTACATACATTTCTTTTTATACTCTCAGCCTACGGGTAGGAAGGTACATATCATTTGATACGACCGAAAAGTGTAACACATAGAAGGAGTCACTTTAGACCCTAGGTTTCTTTGAACCTAATTCGATTCATGGCATTTTAGTCATTTGAGCCGTGTCTGGCTGTCCGGCTGGTAAGCACGATAACTTCCGAAAGACACAACCAAATGTTTTGAAATTTTGCGCGAGTTAATATTTCCTTACTACTTACGGTATTGCAAATGGGCTACATGGTCCCGCCCCTTCTGGTACCTTCCATACAAATATACCACGCCGCCCACTTGGAGATGGAGTACCAATATCAATACGCTCGACACGATCGTGCCCGAATTCTGTATTTTGTAATGCTATAATAGGACAATGCTTTCAAAAAAATCGTGCCCAAATTTTGCATTTAGTTATGCTTATATTATCTATGTCCTATTACACAATGTTTTGAAGAAAAAAAATCTGTAAGACACGCCCCTTCTGGTACATCCCATACAAATGTACCACTCCGCCCACTTTAGAAATCGAGAAATAATATCAATATAATAGAAAATTTGGTGTTTTACTGAGGGTGGGGGTATATGTAAGTCGAGTTGCCCGACTAAAACTGTCTTACTGGTTACATTTTTCTTTATTTTGCATTATGGATTTTCTCTTCCCTCGATAAAAATAACGGACATTATTTAAAAAAAAAATGGAAATGTCCTGAACAAAATGTATGCCATTTTGTTTTTTCACAATTTGACTCCGGATCCAAAATCAGCGACCTCGAAAACCCGCTTAGGCACAATATCTCTCCTGAAAAAAAAGTTCCACGATATTTAACCTGTTATTTTGTTTTATTTATTTTCAAAATTTGACTCCGGATTCGAAATCGGCGATCCCAAAAAACCCCCATAGGTATAATATCGGTTAAGCTTAAGCATTTTTTGAAAAAAAAACCATATCCCTTCGGAAAAAAATTCTGCCATATTGAACCTATTATTTTGTTTTATTTATTTTCAAAATTTGACTCCAGATTCGAAATCGGCGCCCCAATAAACTCTTTAGTACCAAGTTTTATGCCCATTGGAAGTCTCCATATGAAGGCCAAATTTTTCACTGAGCAAAGCGAGAGGCTATCACATTAGGTTGATTCTTATTTGGCAAAAAAAAAATGTTTTTGGAATTTTTCATGGGCCAACTTAAAATTTTATTAAGACGTACAAAAAAACTCTATGTGAATTTTTTTAATTTTTTTCTTAAAGGTTTAGGGGTCGCTACCGGGGTTCGAAATTCAAAATTTTACCGTCATCCTGAGGGATAAGCCGAATAACTCGAGTAAACCTTAACTGATCCTTATGAAAATTTTTCAGTATTCATATTTTCCATAACGAAGTAATGGAATTGTAAATGGGCAGAATTGCCCCACCCCTTCTGGTACCTCCCATACAAAATTACCTATTTTTTGATAATTCATATTTCTCCCATAACTTTCAAACGGACAGCTGGATGGCATTTAAACTAGGTCAGTTTAATGACCTTGTAATAACAGATAAACCACCAGAAAATCAAAACCTTTGTCACACCCCTTCTGGTACCTCCCATACAAATGACCGAATTAACCCCCATATTTTTACCTACATATCTTTTTAGTAAAAATACTGAATTCGATAAAATTTTGTGTGAGATGAACACATGCAAAAATTTGACTCGTGAGTGAATATGGACTATATCGGCCAACCCCTTCTGGTACCTCCCATACAAAATTACCTATTTTTAGACAAATTATTTTTTACCAATAATTTCCAAACGGACAGCTGGATGGCATTTAAACTTGGTCAGTTTAATGACCTTGTAATAACAGATAAACCACCAGAAAATCAAAACCTTTGTCACACCCCTTCTGGTACCTCCCATACAAATGACCGAATTAACCCCCATATTTTTACCTACATATCTTTTTAGTAAAAATACTGAATTCGATAAAATTTTGTGTGAGATGAACACATGCAAAAATTTGACTCGTGAGTGAATGTGGACTATACCGGCCAACCCCTTCTGGTACCTCCCATACAAAATTACCTATTTTTAGACAAATTATTTTTTACCAATAATTTCCAAACAGACAGCTGGATGGCATTTAAACTTGGTCAGTTTAATTACCTTGTAATAACAGATAAACCCCCAGAAAATCAAAACCTTTGTCACACCCCTTCTGGTACCTCCCATACAAATGACCGAATTCACCCTGATAGTTTTACATAGATATGCTACTTATTTTTGATTTTTTTCATAGGTTAACTTAAAATGTTATTAAGAAGTACAAAAGAACTCGCTTCAGTGCCCTGAAATCCATGCGCAGTTTTAAACGTAGAAGTCATATAATATGACTTATGCATGGTATTTCGGGACTTCCCCGAAATATCAAACAGCAACCATACCATTACAAAAAAAAACATAAAGAATTCTGCGGATGCTATTTGTTTTGCCGAAAATCAGCTTAAAGAGTTTCAGCCACAAGATGACTACAAAGAGCTACTTAAGCTGACAATAATATTCTGCGGAGGTGTTCCAAAAACACCAATATTCTTCAGAGCACCAGCAAGTCTTCACAGTGCAAGATGGATGGCTAAGGCAATATATTCCATAAAAATATATTTATTCAGAGAGCAGTTCAAGCTAAAGGAAAGCGAATTATGTGAAATACAGGATGTTTGCATTTTTTTAATTAATATTTACCTTAAATATTGGTTTGAATCCACTTCTGGACCTCCTGCTTCAAGAAATGACCTCTAGTTATTAAAAGACTTGAAGTCTTATGCAACAATTAATAAAGAGATAGCGGCAATAGCCTTAAAAAAAATTCTAGGTCATCTCTGGTATTTGTCGGAAGAGCTAGATGGATTTGCTTTTTTTATGACAAAGTTTCTCATGAAATTAAGAAGAAGATGGTAAATGCTTTAAACATAGAAGGAGTAGATAATCCAGAAAAACGAGTTACAGTAGATGAAAACCTACTACATTCTAAAAGTCTTGAGCATGTTGTATCCAACAATACTCTTAAATTTTTCAGCAGAACGGGTATTATATCGGGTTTCCTAAAAAAAAATGTTGAAGATTGTTGCAGACCTTAATTTAAGTAAAGAATTAGTTCGGTCTATGAGGGTTTTTAACGATATTGCTGAACGCGAAGTGGCCTTGATGCAGGAATACAATAAATTGCATACACATAATGAAGAACAGAAGCAGTTTCTATCATTATTGGTGAAAGAATTTAGAAAAAAATATTCAGATCCAAAAAAATCTACCATGTGTAAATAATAATATATTTTACAATATTTTAAAATTTAAAGAAAATTGTAAGCAGTAAATGCAGTTGTTTATAATTATATTTTTTAATGTTAAGTTTTTCATGCAATGAATTGATGTTTAATATTAATATATTAAATTTTTATTTTAATATTTTTTTTAACTGTTTAATTTTTATTTTTGAAATGTATCTTTTTAAATAATAACGCAACAAAAACTGATGAACAAATTTGAAATAAATCATTTTTTATTAACTGTACTGTAAAAATTCCTAAGTTGGACTGCAAATTAGTGGAATGGGGCAAGACAATAGCGTTCCATTATCTACGTTGAATATCATATAACATTCATTAAACTAGATTTATATTTAAGATAAGCATTAGTAAAATTACAATAAGGGTATATCTTTACCAAAATATAAATGAATTCAGCATACTTACAAAAAAATGTATGTAAAAATATGGGGGTAAATTCGGTCATTTGTATGGGAGGTACCAGAAGGGGTGTCACAAAGGCTTTGATTTTTTGGGGGTTTATCTATTATTACAAGGTAATTAAACTGACCAATTTTAAATGCCATCCAGCTGTCCGTTTGGAAATTATTGGTAAAAAATAATTTGTCTAAAAATAGGTAATTTTGTATGGGAGGTACCAGAAGGGGTTGGCCGATATAGTCCATATTCACTCACGAGTCAAATTTTTGCATGTGTTCATCTCATACAAAATTTTATTGAATTCAGTATTTTTACTAAAAAGATATGTAGGTAAAAATATGGGGGTTAATTCGGTCATTTGTATGGGAGGTACCAGAAGGGGTGTGAAAAAGCTTTTGATTTTCTGGGAGTTTATCTGTTATTACAAGGTCATTAAATTGACCAAGTTTAAATGCCATCCAGCTGTCTGTTTGGAAATTATTGGTAAAAAATAATTTGTCTAAAAATAGGTAATTTTGTATGGGAGGTACCAGAAGGGGTTGGCCGATATAGTCCATATTCACTCACGAGTCAAATTTTTGCATGTGTTCATCTCATACAAAATTTTATTGAATTCAGTATTTTTACTAAAAAGATATGTAGGTAAAAATATGGGGGTTAATTCGGTCATTTGTATGGGAGGTACCAGAAGGGGTGTGACAAAGCTTTTGATTTTCTGGGAGTTTATCTGTTATTACAAGGTCATTAAACTGACCAAGTTTAAATGCCATCCAGCTGTCGGTTTGAAAGTTATGGGAGAAATATTAATTATCAAAAAATAGGTAATTTTGTATGGGAGGTACCAGAAGGGGTGGGGCAATTCTGCCCATTTACAATTCCATTACTTCGTTATGGAAAATATTAATACTGAAAAATTTTCATAAGAATCAGTTAAGGTTTACTCCAGTTATTCGGTTTATCCCTCAGGATGACGGTAAAATTTTGAATTTCGAACCCCGGTAGCGACCCCTAAACCTTTAAGAAAAAAATTAAAAAAATTCACATAGAGTTTTTTTGTACGTCTTAATAAAATTTTAAGTTGGCCCATGAAAAATTCCAAAAACATTTTTTAAGACTCACCCTACTATCACATATTCCATACAAAATGAGCTATTTTTGTAAAATTTATATTTTTTATTAATAACTACCGAATGGACAGTATGGATATTAGAATATGGTCCGTTTAATTATCCTGTATTAGTAGATAAATCATCATGAAATAGAAATATTTAACAAATCCCTTCTGGCATCTCTGAATTCACCCATAGGCATTTACTTACGTATCTCTTTGTATATACAGTGAACTCAGCCAAATATAACAAGTTCAACCCCCCGGCAACTCGCATATAAAATGACCAATTTTCGGGAAAATAATATTCCGCCAATAACTTTCAAACTGAAGAGTATTCAAATTTGGTCAGTTAAATTATCTTGCATCTCTGTAAAACCAAACATTTGCTACACCCCTTCGGGTATCTCCCATATAAATCCCCAAATTCGGTCATATACATTCATATCTTTGTTGCAAGTGCATTGGATACAGTAAAATATCTTACACTATAATAGTTGGTTAAACGTTGACTTATGAAACAAAAGTGGGAGTCGTGGTGCTGCCATACTGATACCTGTCGTACATGTAATTAATATTTCTGAAATAAATTTCTGAAGTTGTCCAATCGGACAACTGGAGGATATATGAATTTGGTTAACTTAATTATCTCGTAACAGCAGACAAATTCTCAAAAAACTCGATACATTTGCCACACCCTTTCTGGTACCTCCCATGCAATTAACAGAATTCACCCATATACATTTACATAGTATACATATATACTATTTTCAAGTGATTACGCATAAGTAATTTCACTTATAATCGGTTAATTTACATCACATGGAGTTAAACAACATCCAATAGAAATTTTGTGAAATGATATAGGGTGATGGTGTTTATCAGCCAGTTCAATTGTCTGGTTTGGTTAATAAAGCCAACTTAAGATTGACAGATAATAACCTCACATACTTATCTGTTAATCTACATAATGTCTCCCAAGACTTGTGCCTTACGAGGGAATTGGTAGATCTGTAAAGAAATGTATCTGATTGATTATTAATCTCATCTGTGGAGATATACTCTTTTAAACCTTTTATGACATAATCTAGCTTAACACTTGTGATCTATGATCCGCTCTGAACTAGCTGAACTAGATAGCTACTCATTCAACTGTTTATTCGTCTCTCTCTCGAATTTTACATCACTCCCTCTCTCTCTCTACCTTTCCATCTCTCCTGTTCTCCTGTAACTATTGCTAATGGCATTCAAACTTTTCGTTCAATGCTTTTTAAACTTTGTTTTATTGTGCAATGCCATCATCATTATCTTCTCACAAATATGTTCCACTACTCGTAGTTTAGTTTTAATAACTTTTTAATCAGCTCATTCTGACACAGAGTAAAAACTAAAAATTTCGAAATTATGTCTTTAAAACCATAAACTCTGCTTTTTCATTGCCAAAGGCAACATTTTGTTTTCATTAAGTTTATGGTGGCGGCGATGGGGTGGGGGTGTTGTTGTTGTTTGTTGTTCCCGTCATGGTGTTGTTATTTAGTCATTATCAACTAATATGCCAAAAGATTCCGACTCCTACTTTAGTACCTTAAACACAACCCACATTCCTTACAATTGTTTTTATACAGTGATGGGAGAAAGAGAGAGAGAGAGAGAGTGAGGAAAATTAGCATAGAAATCACAATGTGTGTGAGTGAGCGCTTGATGCCACAGAGCGTGAAAAAAGTGGAAAACTTGTCAAAAACTGAACTCTTGTGGCGATGTTTACACACTTTATGTTCTACACATCGTACTTGTATTTTAACTTGTTCCTGGGCTATTTTCTAACCGGGAAAACAGAATTTTCTTGTGAAAAGGGCACAGCAAGGGAGTAAGCGGGTGTGAGCAAGAATGGGAAATAAAAGGGCCATCATCAACTATGAGGAGAAGAACATTACTAAAGAGTTTATAACTAAACATTTTTTCAAAGTTGCAAAATCAAGCAAGTTAAGCTGCCGGTGTCGCTTGCCACCCACGTTCCAACCGCCGCACGCCCATCGTATTCAACAACAGCCTGCGGTGATTTTCGAGTGCATTTTTATAATATCACACAGAGATGATGACAGGATGATGTGGCCAAAGGAGTTTGCGGCTGCTGCTGAAGAAGATGCTGATGATGCCAACGATTATAACGATGATGAGGTAGATAGTGGTGATTGTGCTGCAGAGAGATGTAAATGAGAATGCTGATGAGAGTAGAGCGAAGTATGTAATAGTTTGTGTCATAGCACAGGGGAGTATCCAGAGTTTGTGGAGTAGAATTACTTACCAGTCAGTGTAGGTGTTATAGTTGGCGCACTTCACAAATGTGGTGCATTATTAAACGTGAGGCAAGATACAAATTGAATGACAAGACAAATGTATATGTATATTGCTTGTAATACAATCTGCTTATTTTCCAAATTTCGTAATTGAGACGTGTGGTTAGGCCGCACGTAAAGTGAACTGATTGTGTAGTCTGACATTTAAGAAATGTGCGCAGAAGTGGGCATTGGTGACAACTTATATTATATAATAAGTTCAGTGATAGATTTTGGGATGTAAATAACGTTTTGTTTAAACCTTGAAAAATTTGTCTATAAAGAGTCCTTACCAATAGGGGTGAGAGTAAATAACATTTGATACTAAAAAAAGTGTAACTTATTAAAGGAGATGAGTTGGAATCCAAGCATCTTAAGTCCGAATTCGTTAACGGACTTTTTGTAGATGGTTGAGCCATGTCCTTTTGCTTTGCTGACTGGTGGGCAGGATAAATTGAGAAATCCTTTTCTGATCCTTACGAAAGTTTACCAGTAATAATATTTTACTAAATCTAGATAAGGAAATGTAAATAGGCCTAAAGCCTCTCCCGATCTGGTAGCATCTTTAAAGAGATGGTGTCTTTATTCAACTGGCGGATGTCCTCCACAAATACAAGGCTCGACATCACTGCCATATCAGGAATAAGATGAACGGAACGGGAATGCACACGTTGAAAGAACTGTGACATATTTTACAGCTGCCGTGATGAATTACACGAATTTGGATGTGAATTCATAGTCGGCTTGAGACTTTGACATCTGGTCTCGCGGTTTAACCCTGTAAGTGGCCGAATAGGCACTATTCGCTCCCGGTTGAATTACTTTTACATTACGCTGATTTGTGTACACGCCTCGACGGAAGATAAGGACGAGGATACTAGAGAAGATATATGACCGCTGCCCTGCACATTCATATTTATTTAACATGAGATAATGCTAAAATAGAAAGGGAAGATACTCTTGGTTTAGCAGTCGGAAAATTCAGTCTACACAACAACACCTCCGATAACGGATTCAGACTGGTTAGCTTCACGTCGGCAAGAACAGATTCCAGCATAAAGATATCCACAAGTCAACCTGGATATCTCCCGATCAAAATACAAGAAACTATATTGATCACGTGGTAATTGATGGCAGAAATGTATCAAGCGTTATGGATGTGCGTGTAATGCGCGGTACAAATATTGAGTTGGATCACCACCTAGTTGCAGCCAAGGTAAGCACGCGTTTAAGTAGTGCTAAAAACGTTCGTTATCAAATGCATAGGAAGCTAGACATTACAAAACTGCAGACAACCGAGATAGCCAATGCCTACTACAACCAACTCTCTCAATTACTTCAAACAAGCTGCCCTTGTTCTGATGTTCCCGAAACACAGTGACAGCATATTGTGACTTATATGACCACTGCCGCAACAACCGTATTGGGTTATGAAAAACCATGCCAAGCAAGCCCTTGTACGATGATGAATGCCGCGAAACTGCAGCCAATAGCAACGCTTGCGATGACGGAGCATTATAAAGAGAAAAGGAGGGAGATGAAACGCCTGTTCAGACGGAAAAAGCGTCTGTGGAAGAAAAGAGAGAGCCAGGATATCGAAAACTACAGGGATAGAGGTGAAGCCCGAAACAGCTACCAAAAGGTAAAAAGCAAACGGTTTAGAACAGAGTTTTACACCTGTGACGACAGAGACGGAAAACTGTTCACAGACATTTAGAGTGTGCTGCGAACATGCAGGGAACATTTTCGTTCTCTGCTCGTTCCCGTAGGCAGCATAAGTGACGAAATCACACCAATCAGATTGTCCACCGCCGAGTCAAAACGAGATCAGCACGGCAATTGCACGACTTACAAATTATAAAGCTGCGGAAACCGATGGACTGTCGGCTGAGCCTTTTAAAGCCGTCGGCGATGAGCTGCCAACAACAACATGCACCAAGTCATAAACACGATTTGACTCAAGGAATGCATGCCCGATGATTAGAATCTTAGTGGTCTATGTCCGGTGCTTCAAAAATCCATCTCTCGAAGAACAAAGATCCAACTGTACCAGACACTGATCCTACCTGTCTTGCATTACAGCGCAGAATCCTGGGACCCATAATCATTATCGGCGAATACCTTCGTCAAAGCGCGTTCAAATAGATCGAATGCGCTGGCTTGGACACGTTCCACGCTCCAGCTCGAAAAGTCTTCGGCAATAAACTCGATGGGCGGCGCAGGAGAGGGCGACTAAAACTTTGTTGTATGGATCAGGTGAAGAGCTGTTATTTAAACTTGGTGGGACGAACTATCTACGGGACACAACAAATCGAAGCACTTGGATCTCTTTTCTACGTGCGACTACTGATGGATGAATTTCTGTTGTTGCCATATAAGAAGAAGACTAGGTAGAATCACAGAAAATTTAAACATTTGCCACATCTCTTCGGATACCTCAAATATTTACATGCATGTCACTTGGGACCGGCCGTGAAATGGTAATGGTAATGGTAATGGTAATGGTAATGGTAATGGTAATGGTAATGGTAATGGTAATGGTAATGGTAATGGTAATGGTAATGGTAATGGTAATGGTAATGGTAATGGTAATGGTAATGGTAATGGTAATGGTAATGGTAATGGTAATGGTAATGGTAATGGTAATGGTAATGGTAATGGTAATGGTAATGGTAATGGTAATGGTAATGGTAATGGTAATGGTAATGGTAATGGTAATGGTAATGGTAATGGTAATGGTAATGGTAATGGTAATGGTAATGGTAATGGTAATGGTAATGGTAATGGTAATGGTAATGGTAATGGTAATGGTAATGGTAATGGTAATGGTAATGGTAATGGTAATGGTAATGGTAATGGTAATGGTAATGGTAATGGTAATGGTAATGGTAATGGTAATGGTAATGGTAATGGTAATGGTAATGGTAATGGTAATGGTAATGGTAATGGTAATGGTAATGGTAATGGTAATGGTAATGGTAATGGTAATGGTAATTGTAATGGTAATTGTAATGGTAATGGTAATGGTAATGGTAATGGTAATGGTAATGGTAATGGTAATGGTAATGGTAATGGTGCCCCATTAGAAAATGACCATTTGGCCAGAAATATTATATTGAACTTTTAATTTCAGTTAATTAGAGTTAAGCAGTACCCACCAGCATGCTGGAGGAATGATATAAGTTGGGGGTATTTATCAGTCAGTTCAGTTGACTGAAATTTCTGTACTGATTATACCCTCACCCTATGGGTAGTAGGGTTTATATAATTTGATACGACCCAAAAGTGTAACACATAGAAGGAATCACTTCAGAATCTTTGAACCAAATTGGATTCATGACTTTTTGAGTCGTTGGAGCCACATCCGTCAGTATGTCTGTCTGTCTGTCCGGCTGGTAAACACGATAACTTCCGAAAGACCAAACCAAATGTTGGGAAACTTTGCACAAGTTAATAATTCGTCAAAACTGCTTCTGGTATTGAAAATGGGCTACATGGCCACGCCCCTTTTGGTACCTCCCATACAAATGTACCATTCCCCACTTTAGAAATCAAGTAATAATATCAATACACCTAACGCGATCGTGCCCAAATTCATCATTTAGTAAAAGTGTAGCAGAATAAAGTTTTGAGAACAAACTGGAAGAATAGCCACACCCCTTCTGATACCTTCTATACCAATCAGGTACCGCCCTCTTTAAAAATCGATTAATAATATTAATAGACCTAACGCGATCGTGATCAAATTCTGTATTTAGTATAGCCCAAGCAGTATAAAGTTTTTGAGAAAAAAATGTTGAAGTCTATACACGCCCCTTCTGGTACCTCTCATAAAAATGTACCACTCCGCCCACTTTAGAGATGGAGTAATAATATCAATACACTCGAAATGATTGTGTCCAAATTCTTTTTTTGTTAAGCTATAACAGGATAATGTTTGGAGAACAAATTGGAACTCTAGCCTCGCCCCTTTTGGTACCTCCCATACAAATGTACCATACCCCACTTTAGAAATCGAGTAATAATATCAATACACCTAACGTGATCGTGCCCAAATTCAGTATTTAGTAAAAGTGTAGCAGAATAACCATCAGGTACCGCCCTCTTTAAAAATCGATTAATATTAATAGATCCAACGCGATCGTTACCAAATTCTGTATTTAGTAAAGCTCCAGCAGGATGAAGTCTTGGAGAACAAATTGGAAGTCTGGCCACGCCCCTTCTGGTACCTTCAATACAAATGTACCACTCCGCCCACTTTAGAAAATTTTATGTTATACTGTTGTTATATTTAATACCGCCCCTCCTTGTTCTATTAATTCCTAGCCTTCATTTGCGTCATAGTTCCTACAAAAACCAGCACTTACCTTACAACTGCTCAATACACCCCTGTAGAGTAGAAAAAACTTAATTTCTAGCATCTGCCTGATGTTTACACAGCAAAGAACTAAAGGAATCTTAATTATTTTGTGATGCCTGATGAAAAACAACATATTTTTCACCCCGTTCAAGCTAATAGTTTTTTTTTTGGTTGCTATTTGAAATTAGCTTTCATCCAAACAACGTAACACACATTCTCGCTTACGGTTCACACGAACATCGTATGAGTACAACATACGTATAGTTCATAGATCAACACGTCGTTTTTAACCGACTGAACTGAAATGACTGGATTCCTTTGTAGGTTGTTATCCTGCGTGATGTATGACATGTTAATGTTAAGATTAGACTTTAACGCTCGGCTACATATAAAAGAACTACATACTGGCAAATAGTAGTTCAAAGTCGTTTGTGTGTGCAGTAAAGTGAAGTTTTCCCATGGGCAATGCCAGAGGTTGTGGATGGACCTACAAAAAATTTACAGCGATTTAGTGTGGAAGCATTACAAAAGGGAAGCAGCCAGCTATTGAATAGTAAATGGATTTTATCACCAAAATGCAATCTTAACCTGATGCAATGGTTTTGGTGGGGTGTGTGTGTGCTCCAGTTTGACTTGAAAGGTTTGTAGTGGTGAGTAAACATGTGTTTAAAATGTCTGTTGAGGCTTCTAATGATGTACTCCATATAAAAAGATTTGAGTTGAATGTTTAGGCTTTTGTGAAAATTGAAAAATGGACCTGCGTTAACATTATGTGACTTCTTACACAGTACAACATTTTTCAGCTCATCGATTTGGGACTCAATTCCGAGAACTGCACGTGAAAATAGCCCCAAAAAGAAGAAGTTCTGCATCATTCGTTTTGTCAAGTTACATGCCATAATAATTTAATATCGATTTGAAGTAAGTAGGTATTGGGGAATGCAGAACTTCTTCTTTTTGGGGCTACTTTCACGTGCAGTTCTCAGAATTGAGTCGAAAAATCATGTATTGTACTGTGTTTTCCTTTACAACACTGAAGAGGTCTGGCATAGCTTCTCTTATTATTGTTATATAACTTTAAATAGACTCGTACTGCAAAGTTAATGTCGACCACATCAAGAAGGCCGCTGGTGAAAGAAAATGTAGATGACTGAGACAAAAAAATTAACCATGCATCTTCTGCATAATATTCTAACCATCATGCCACGGCTATGATAACTTTATTTATGTGCATCAAATTTGATCTATTTGGAAATAAAAAAAACACTTTTTCTCGTGATATGTCAATATCCCTCAATCATAATCCTACATTTTAGACTGTCTGCTTACATAATTATTTGCTCTCTTTTTATTTCATCAGCAACTGTCAAAAGTTTCCATAGTTTTCTTCGCACCATGCATCATACGACAGCATTTCTATGTGTCCGTTGGCCGACTTCCTAACCCAGTTCGAAATTATATTAAACACTAACAAATTCTTAAAAAGTTTAACTTGTATTCCACATTTTTGTCAAATGCTTTTAACTCTTACTTCCATTTACCTTCGATAAATAGCAGCCATTCCAATTGTTCCACCTACAAAGGGATGAGCCGAAAATCATTTTAGGCCAACAGGACAACACCTTTTTTTTGTTGTCACAAAGACGAAATGTACTACTTGCGAACTTAAATTTTTTTCGTTACATTTTACAGGAGACATCAACGATGCAAGGATTTCCCGTCGCTCACACATTGAGATACACCAGACAAACTCACACCCACACACGCAGAGGCACACGCTCAAACGCCCTTCACTAAAGTCACACTCATCTCTTGCAAAGTACAAGATAAGCTCACAAACAATTTAGTTTGGACAAAAAAATATATATGACGACAAGAAATTCAGGTCAGATGTCAACTACGTACAAGTATATAAGTGAAAGAGAGCGCGCGGACATGTATGGGTGGGTGTTGACCAAAAGCATCATACAAAAGAGAATTTTTTTTCTCAGTGTGATAAAAATGAGTTGAGTAGAAAAAAATGTCCTTAATTTGCAGTTTCTTCGTTTTTTTTTTTTTTAAATTTAAATGGAAGATGTTTGTTGTTGTTTGAATTGTCACACAAAGAACTGAACGAAAGAGTTTAAAGTAGTTATTGTGAGAGGGTGCACAGTGTTATGAATGAGATAGTGAGCGACGAACCCTGATGGTTGGGCTAGCCAGCCGCTGACGACGTAGATATCATTGGCCGTGGACTGCGGGATATTACTGCGGCCTTTTCGGGCATGAGAAGCAGTCAGCAGAAGTGGGTCTGGTGATAAATGATGTTACGGGACCCTTTTTAATTGGTACTAAGGTTGGTCCTCCGGCTGCTAGCGGCATTCTTAGTGGGTCTAACCCGTTCCAACCTTAGCCCTTGGGAGACAAACATAAAAATTGTTAGACAAACTGACTTAACAAATATCGAAACAAACAGACACTTTAAAACAACACAACATACACCTTTCACAAGAAAGCTCGGTGACGCACTTTGACACTGCCCGCCCTACCATGGTCCTAAACTTCCTTTCCCGCCATCTTAAGGACCCCACAAACCACACACACTCACGTCATTACCCTGTCAAACAATTCCCCCCTTCACAAATGATTTAGGACGACATTATTTCAAATTTCAAACACATTCAACAAGTATACATTATGTTTGGGACGCTGGTTGACAACTATAACTTTGAAGTGGTAGGTAATTTCGGCTCCGCCATAAACAAAAATAATAATGTCAGCCTGGAAATCAAGAGACGAGTATTGATCGCAAACCGCTTTTACTATAAGATGAGCAAGCGTTTTAATGATAAAGCCCTCTCTCGATGAACGAAGATCCAACTCTACCAGACACTGATCCTGCCTGTCTTACTCTACAGCGCAGAAGCCTGGGTAATGACGCAGGCGGATTAATCTATTCTGGGAGTTTCCGAGAGAAAAATACTACTAATAAAATATTTGGACCCATCATCGTTAACGGCGAGTATCGTCGAATGAATCATGAGCTGTATGAGCTGGACAACGACATCGACGTAGTCAAGCGCGTTTAAATAGACCGAATGCGCTGGCTTGGACACGTTGTCGGAATGGACGAAAACGCTTCGGCTCAAAAAGTCTTCGGCAATAAACTCAGGTGATAGAGCTGTTATCTAAGCTTGGTGTAACGAACTATCTACGGAGCGTAAAAGACCGAAACGCTTGGAATACTTTTCTATGTGCGGATACTGATAGAAAAATTTCTGTTGTTGCTGCCATTAAAGAAGAAGAAGAAGAAGTGGCGATCTGCATGTCTTGGGTCGTCTCAAGTATTTTCCGTATTGTGGATTTACCAGGTCTAAAGCCACGCTGATAAAGTCCAATCAGATTCAGCCACACTGATAAAGTCCAATCAGATTCGTTAGACAGTGTTCTGTATGCGGTGGGTAAAAAGCTTATCCCACGATAGTTGGTACACACACTTGAATAGCCTTTCTAAAGCACAGGTTATAGAACTCTCAGATTCCAATCGTCGGACATGCATGCCAAATCGTATTAATGTGCTGTTACATCCACGTTGCCACTTCATCGCTGCCAGCCTTTGACATCTCTGCAGGAAGTCCATCGGCTCCTTCAGTTTTATTGCTTTTAAGCCGTGCAATTGCCGTGCTGATTTCGTTTTTGGCTCGATGGTGGACAAACTACTCCGTCGTTGACGATTGTCGTGATTTCGTCACTTAAGCTGCCTTCGGAAACAAGCAGAGAACGAAAATGTTTCCTCCATATCTGCAGAACACTCTGCGTACCCGTGGCCAGATTTCCATCTTTGTTCTTACATGTGGGGATTCTTGTTCCAAAACTTTTGCTTTTTTACCATTTGGTAGAACTTCGGGCTTCACTCTATTCCTATACGTTTCGGTATCATGACTCTCTATTTTCTTCAATAGACGCTTTTCCCGGCGTATCATTTCCTTTCTAATCTCATTATTTTGTTTCGTCATAGCATACGTTACCATTGGCTGCAGTTTTGCATTGTATGCAGTATCTAGTTCCTCAAACATTAAACGACATTCTTTATCGTACAAGGGCTTGTCTGGGCGTGGTTTTTCATAACCCACTTGATGCGGCAGAGGTCATATAATTACCAATATGCTGCCAGTTTGTGTCGAGAACATCAGAATAAGGTGGGGTTTGTTTAAAGAAATTGAGAGAGTTGGTTGGAGTAGGCATTGGCTGCAACGACTTTTGTAGAAGCTGCATAGTTGAAGGAGAAGAGGAGATCACGAAGCATCTTTTATATCACTGCTCTGGTGACCTGAGATATGAAAAGCTTGGTCTTCGGGGAATGAAAAGCATGTGCGTTGTGCTGAAAACGACTGCCGAATTAACCTAACCTAATCTAGTATTCCGACAAATATATGGATCTATCTGTATCGACGGCGAGTTTCGCTACCGGATGAACCATGAGCTGTATGACATCGACGTAGCTAAAAGAGTCAGGATGGATGTTAATGCTCCACAGAGAAAGGTGTTTGAGGCGAACCTGAAGAATGACGCAGAGCAGGAAGAACCAAACTTCGTTGGAAGGACCAAGGAGTTGGCGACGTGTTACCATCTAGTAGGACTAACTGGAGAACGCACGCAGAAGACCGAAGCGTGTGGAATTCTTTAATACTTCAGACCTCAAATTTATGAACCACGTTCGTAAGATGTAATTGGCCACTAAAGTAAGTAAATAACCAAGGAATTTTCTATCTCGGTGGTATGAAGCTTTGCGATGTCTAGCTTCTTTTGAGTTTGGTTACCATGTTTCTTGTCGACCCGAAGGTAACCAGACTGAATCCGTTAAAGGAGTTGTTGTGCAATTTTTGACTGCTGAAGTAAGAGCATCTTCCCGTTCCATTTTGGCATTAAAATCACCCAGAACTATTTAAATGCACCATTAATGTCCTTATCTTTTCATCTGTGTACACTGGTATGGGTTGAAAAAAAAAATTGATGTGGACATCCCCTACGATTAAAGATTATGCAAAGGCAATTTCAGAACACCAATTTGTTTTGATCCGAGCACCCTACGTACGGCCCTAATATGTTTTATTGATCTGCCTTGTTACTTGATGTCATAACGAAACAAAACTCATACCGTTTTTCTTGGAATATAGAAGGCTCTGTTTTTTCCTTTAGTCACTTTTGACTCCGAAGTCAATTTTGACTTCCTGTATTTCGTTTTTTATATCCATATGATGCCCATTTCTTGTAACGTCTATGAAGGCCTTTCCAAACCATGAAACTTTTGCTTTAGAAGTACATATTTACTTAAATTCACAAGCACAAAAATTATGAAGGTTAAAAAAAAATGTTGGTCACCCTACACCAAAAATGCTGTGCTGTCATTTGGAGTCCTATCGGGTGTCAAATATGAAATATGAAACTAGGCATTTCATAAACTTTTCATGGTCATTTCTCCACCTATAGAAGGGATTTCTTAGGGAATTTATAGTGATCACAAATTAAGCTCCTTTTTTCGATTAGACGCTTAGTTTACGAGATAAACGCATTTAAAGATTTCCATATGAAAATCCACCATTAGCCACCCATTTCATAGTCATCTCCCCACCTATAGAAGGGATTTCATGGGTAATTTATAGTGATCACAAATTAAGCTCCTTTTTTCGATTAGACGCTTAGTTTACGAGATAAACACATTTAAAGATTTCCATATGAAAATCCACCATTAGCCACCCATTTCATGGTCATATCTCCACCTATAGAAGGGATTTCTTAGGGAATTTATAGTGATCACACATTAAGCACCTTTTTTCGATTAGTCGCTTATTTTACGAGATAAGCACATTTAAAGATTTCCATATGAAAATCCACCATTAGCCACCCATTTCATGGTGATATCCCCACCAATAGAAGGGATTTCATGGGTAATTTATAGTGATCACAAATTAAGCTCCTTTTTTCGATTATGAAAATCCACCATTAGCCACCCATTTCATGGTCATATCTCCACCTATAGAAGGGATTTCATTGGTAATTTATTGTGATCACAAATTAAGCTCCTTATAGCGATTAGACTCTTAGATTACGAGATGAACGCATTTAAAGATTTCCATATGAAAATCCACCATTAGCCACCCATTTCATGATCATAATCACAAATTAAGCTCCTTTTTTCGATTAGACGCTTAGTTTACGAGATAAACGCATTTAAAGATTTTCATATGAAAATCCACCATTAGCCACCCATTTCATGGTCATATCTCCACCCATAGAAGGGATTTCATGGGTAATTTATAGTGATCACAAATTAAGCTCCTTTTTTCGATTAGACGCTTAGTTTACGAGATAAACACATTTAAAGATTTCCATATGAAAATCCACCATTAGCCACCCATTTCATGGTGATATCATGGTGATATGACTCCACAAGATTCATAATTGACGTCAGAGTCAAAAGTGTGATAGGGTTGAAAAGTAGCGTTTGATGAAACACGAACTATGATATGCATTTCGTCCCGATAGGACTCCAAATAACAGCACAACACAACAAATTAACAAAATTAATTATTTTTGGTGTATGGTGACCAAAATTTTTGTTAACCTCCATAACTTTTGTGTTTGTGAATATCAGTAAATACTTCTAAGCAAAAGTTTCATGGTTAAGAGAGGCCTTCATGGATTTTACAATAAAAGGGCATCATACGAATATAGAATACAAAATACAGGAAGTTAAAGTCAACATTAACTTTGAAGTCATAAGTGACTAAAGGGGAAAAGAAGCCAGTAATATACCAAGAACAACAGTATGATTTTTGTTTCGATATGACGCCAAATAACAAGAAAGCTCAATAAAACATATATGGGATGTACGTAGGGTGCACGGATCAAAAAAAATTTGGTGTTTTGAAATTGTCTTTGGGTAATCTTTAATCGAAAGAGGTGTCCGCCTCGACTTATTTGTTTTTGTATGGGGACTGACCCACACTAGTTTACACAAATCTGCGTTATGATCTATCGGACATTGTGAGCTGCTTGGGGACCTTCAGAGAGAGAATTCTGGTTATTGCCAAGTGAATAACGATGCTCACAAGAGGCAAGAGGCCTTTACAAAGGGGTATTGCATGCCTTCCAAATGGAAAGAATTAGTAATAACCTTGGAAGGTGTTCGTGTGTTTTTCTTAAAACAGTGTTTCATTAGTTTCAACTACACAATTCGAATGCATCTGCATAGGCTAGATAGTCCCAGCGTCGAAATTAGCACGGCTTCTGCAACCAGGCATGCAACAAGGACTTCTGAGACATTCCAAAGTCATGTCTTCGAGGCCTTGCTTTCATATGCCTGAAAAAAGGTCTTCTTCTTTTCTGAAATATCTCGAGCCTATGTTCACTCCATTTTTTAAAGACCTCTGCTGCAGGTCTTCTTTGAGAAGGGGAATCAACGTTTTCGATGATATGTTATTCATCAGTCATCTAGCCGAGCTACCATAGGCTAGATGGTAGCATGGCTGATTAACAATCGCGAGGTAGTGAGTTCAAACTCCCGCAAGGTTTACTGCCGTTGAAAAATAATATGTGTAAGTATAGAGTATAGAAATAACCGGTGCGCTCTCAATATAACCAAATAGTTTAAGGGTGCACTGTATAGTTTTTGTTTTATTTGCAAGCCCTTCTTTTTTCATGTGTATGCAGGCCTTCCATAAGTCCTTCTTATAGACAGCTTCCATAAGGCCTTCTTTTATAAAGCTTTCATAAGGCCTTCTTATAGAAAGCGACGACGAAAGACCTTCCCTCCGAATCTCACGCAATTTAAAAATAGAAAGGAAGAAATAAAGGAGGTTAGGAAGGCATACCGGATCCAAAAGAAGCCCTTCAAACTCATGAAAAAAGGCTATACATCCATCTCATGAAATACCAAAACAGATATGGTGCTGGGTTGGACATGTCTTGCGAAGACCTCAAGTCGACATTACAAGAAACGCAATTAAGGCAGAAACGCGACAAGGCAGACGCAGAATATCTCTACATAACTTAACCTGCTCACTTGTATTTACATATAATTTGTTATCAAAGATCCCATCAACAATATCACACACTTGGTTTCTCTCCACTGTGTCAGCAGTTGCAATAGATTTTTCAGGGTTTGTAAGTTTGAGTGCATATTAAAGAAAGTACCAAAGGCTAAGTAGAGACTAAAGACTAACTAAAGCCAGTTGTATTAGTCTACTCAACTCTCTGCTCACAATGTCCTTATGTCCTTCTTTAGCATTTAAGTACATTTTATTTTATTTCACGTTTTTTGGGAGCACAAATGTACACAAACCAAAAGGTTTTGCTTTCTTTACAGCTTCACAAAATGGAATTCAAAACAAACAAAATGCATTTATTCATACAAAACTGAAATAAACCACAGAGAGAAAAAAGGAACGAAGCGAAACGCATTTTCAACTTGACTCAAAGTTTTTTTTTGTTTGTGACGGTCACTTTACCTCGAAATCGCTTGAAAATACAAGTTGACAGTTTTTGAACTTAACGGTTAACCGACCTAAACCTGCGTCTCATGCCCGTTTCTTAGCTTGATATTGCAATGGGTGATTGCAATTTCCTTTCCACAGCAGTTTTTGTGCACCGCTACTACGTTTCCTCTCTGTTTTTTTTTACTCAATGTGTTTTGCGATGTTTTTTCTCAGTCGCTAAATTGAGTTTTGTTTGGAGACCATTGCCATTCGCTTTTGCTCGAAACGACATTTGCAACAAAAGGTGTTGTCCACCTAGTCCGTTGTTCTATACTTTTGTGTGGGTTTAGAAAATTGCTAAAATTAAATAAACTTTTATAATTACGCGGGTGTATAGAGCAAAAAAAAACAACAACACTAACAAAACCGACAAATAAACGCCAAACCATAAGAGCCACTTAAATGAGTTCAAACCCCACAAAAACCCTAGAAGTTGCCCTCACTTCCTTGATGTAAAAAAACATTCCATCGCTGCAAAATAAAGGACAACAGCTCGTTGAAAGCTTAACTTCCGTAAAAATTGTTTTGAATATGAAACCTCAATGAGGACAACGCACGACATCAGGGTAAGAGTTGCGGGGGAGTTAGAGAGGAAGAGAGAGAGAGAGAGCGGCAGAGCAAAAACAAAGAGAAACCGCACTGAAATTAAAAAGTTTTGCTTTCAAAAGGATTTTGTGTTTTACTGCGGTGGAATTTGACGTGACTTTGTCGGTAAAGAAATGTTAAGTACTTGTATTTTATTACATAAACTATGCAATTGTTTTCGCCCACCAGGCGAGGGACGAGGAGGACCACCAAAAATTAAAAGAAGTGCTGGGGTACACAAAGTAGTTGGTTATTGTTCAGTTTGTTGCTGGTTTTTTTATAACTACGGACAAATAACTAAAATTAAAATAAAATAAAACTTAGTCTGCGTGCAACACGGAAGTTTTAAAATATCATTTTATTTTAGTTTAAATTGAAGACCAACCTCAACAAACGCACGGATGTATAAATGGAATAATGCAACCATTGAAAAAGCTTGACAATTTCAGTGGTAATTGTCTATTGCGTGGTGGTGTATTATCGAGTATATAAAATTCTCGTGTTACGGGGTTTGTCGCAGCAATCATCTGACACGACTCGACCAATCTTTATGAAACTTTGTATGTACGAGTATAGTTGGTAGGTATTAAAATAGGTACCATTGTATTTTCATACCGCTAGGTGGCGCAATTTAACTGAAATTCAGAACATTAACTGAGTAGAGAACATTATTTTTATAAATTGACCCGATGGGTGGCACTGGAGTGGACTTACTTCGTGACTAGAAGAAAGAACTCCAAAAGCGTGCGGGGCATGTAAAATGTTTTTTTGAGATCTAGAGAAATAAAATTGGCGCAGGTATGAATATACAGACCAAAGTTTTACGTTTGATTATTGGGCGGAAGTGGACGCCGTGGTTCTTCGAAACCAGGTACCACAAAGGCTCCCAAGGTCTTGATGAAATGCATTCCTGTCGAATCCCCTGCTTCAGGTCCTGGTAACGTAACAAGGCTCCAATTGTTCGCCAATTTAGCTTCCTTAGTGCCTACAGCTGTTGACGACCACCGCAAACGAATTAAGGACCATGATTTGAGGATATGCACCTGGAATGTTAGAACACTGTATAGACCAGGTGCCTCCATCCAACTGGCGGAAGTCCTCGAAAAATAGAAGGCTGACATAACCGCTTTACAGGAAATCCGGTGGACGGGACACGGGTGCTCGCGCATGAAGACGTGCGACATCTACTATAGTGGCCATGCGGACAAGCACGAGTTTGGATGTGGATTTGTGGTTGGCAACAGACTGCGACACCTAGTCTCAAGGTTCAACCCGGTGTGTGAACGTATAGCCACCATAAGAGTCAAAACAAAGTTTTTCCACATAACACTTATATGTGCCCATGCTCCGACAGAAGAGAAAAGCGATGAGGACAAAGACGAGTTCTACGAGAGCCTAGAAAATGTATATGACGGTAGCCCCAGCCATGACATCAAAATTGTACTAGGCGATTTTAATGCTAAAATAGGCAGGGAGACCGCATTTGAGCCTACAATCGGAAAATTCAGTCTGTACACCGAAACGTCCAACAATGGCATCAGACTGATTGAGTTCTCTGCGGCAAGAAATATGGTAGTTAGCAGCACTAGATTTGACCATAAAAATATTCATAAGGCAACATGGTTATCTCCAGATCAATTGACGAGGAATTAGATAGATCACGTGGTAGTCGATGGAAGGCACGCATCGAGTGTTCTGGACGTACGAGTGATCAGAGGTGCGAACATTGACTCTGATCACTTCCTTACCGCAGTTAAGGTACGCACTAGGCTAAGCATGGCGAAAAACGTACGTAACCAGGCACAACGAAAGCTGGACATCGGTAAACTGCGGACCACAGAGGTAGCGGATGCCTACTCCAACCACCTAACTCAACTGTTGCGGAATGCTCCAACCCCTGATAATATAACCTCGCAGTGGCAATATATAGCCGACTCCATAGAACGGACTGCGAGAAGCGTACTTGGGTACTCAAAGCCGTCTCAAGAAGATGCCTGGTACGATGATGAATGTCGCAATGCCACGAGAGAGACGGATGCTGCATACAGGGTAAAACTGCAGCCAATGGCAACGCGAGCTGTTCGTGAACGGCACAGGGAGAAGAGACGACAGGCAACTCGTCTTTTTAGAAGAAAAAAGAAGGAGCTGAAGAAGAGACAGGATGAGTGTACTGAGTTGCTCCGATGTAGACTGGAAGCCCGAAAATTTTACAAAAGAGTTAAAGCGAGAATGCGTGGAAGAGGGTTGCCCTCCTGCAAGGCCAGCGATGGTCAGCTAGTGACGGACCCGGATAGCGTTCTGAAGATATGGAGAGACCACTTTAGAAATTTACTGGATACTGACACCAATCCAGAAGACCCCGCTCCAATCCATGACGATGGTATGATACGTATGGCTATCTCCCGCCTTAAAAACAACAAAGCTGCTGGAGCCGATGGTCTCCCTGCTGAATTGTTTAAGGCTGGCGGGGAGGAGCTGATTAGGAGCATGCATCAGCTCATGGAGAACATCTGGCAAGAGGAGAGCATGCCCGGGGATTGGAGTCTCAGTCTGTTATGTCCCATATACAAGAAAGGAGATCGTAGTGAATGTAAGAACTATCGTGGAATAAGCCTATTACCAATTGCGTACAAGGTCCTTTCAAGCATATTGTGTGAACGTCTAAAGCCAATTTTAGAACAACTAATTGGACCATATCAGTGCGGCTTTAGACCTGGCAAATCTACGACGGATCAAATATTCACCTTACGACAGATCCTGGAAAAAACCCATGAAAAACAGATCGACACCTACCACCTCTTTGTCGACTACAAAGCTGCCTTCGACTCTCCGATAAGGAATAGGCTTTATGAGACCATGTCTGAGTTTGGTATTCCTGCAAAGCTGATTCGACTTTGCAAATGTACCTTAGACAACACCAAATCCTCTGTTAAGATTGGTAAGGATCAGTCTGAACCATTTAACACGGAAAGAGGTCTCAGGCAGGGCGGTAGCCTGTCCTGTACACTATTTAATATAGTTATGGAGAAGGTGATGAGAAAGGCTGGTGTCAACATGTCTGGCACCATATTCCACAAGAGCCACATGCCACTAGCCTATGCCGATGATATAGATATCATTGGTCGAAATCTGCGGGATGTTACTGCAGTTTTCTCATCACTAGAAAAGGAGTCAGCAAAAATGGGTTTAGCGGTCAACGAGGACAAAACAAAAATAATGATTTCGACGAACAAAAAGTCCTCTCGTTGGGGACGCACCGTGAACGTTAACAATTATTGTTTTGAGGTAGTCGACGAGTTAACCTACCTCGGATCTTCCGTCAACAAGAAAAATAATGTCAGCCAAGAAATTAAACGGAGAATAGTGCTAGCCAATAGATGTTTCTACGGACTTCGGCACCTTATCTTATCTTATCTCGGAATACTAAGAAACAGCTTTACCAGGTGCTAATCTTACCAGTTCTTTTGTATGCTGCCGAATCATGGGTGCTTACGACAACGGACATACAAAACCTGGGAGTATTCGAGAGAAAAGTAATCCGAAAAATTTATGGACCTATCTGTGTCGACGGCGAGTTTCGCCATCGGATGAACCATGAGCTGTATGAGCTTTACCACGACATCGACGTAGCTAAAAGAGTCAGAATGCAACGACTACGATGGCTGGGTCATGTTGCCAGGATGGATGTAAATGCTCCAGCGAGAAAGGTGTTTGAAGGCGAACCTGAAGGACGGCGCAGAGCAGGGAGACCCAAACTCCGTTGGAAGGACCAAGTGGTAGGCGACGTGCCACCATCTGGTAGGACTAACTGGAGAACACATGCACAAGACCGAAGCGTGTGGATTTCTTCAGTACTTCAGGCCTCAAACTTATGAAACATGTTCGTAAGTTGTAATGGGCCACTTAAGTAAGTGCCTACAGCTGAGCAAGAACACCCTCGGCCTTAAAGACCTTGATTTCCACTACTATTCCCCCTAGGCATAAAACACGTAGAAGGGATTTCATAACTGGGCGTTCCGCCTACAAAAATAATTAGTCAGCACAGTAACAAACCGGTCGACGGTTACTCTCCAGTGGGCACAATCCCACATTGAGAAGTTAAAAGGTAGCGTATGTCCTGCGGAGGAATACAAAACAAAACTGAAGTCTCTCATGTAGCGCCTAAAGGGCAGTTGTCTGAGGACACTACCATTCTGAGATCAAAAGATTCAAATTTAATTCTGCAAGGACACTACAAAAATGGTATAAGGATGTATCTAAAGACCGCCATATCTGGGCGATTATAAACCGTAATAACAACGGCGGCCCTTTTCGTCTCAGGAAATTGGAAATCAGTTATCGTTTCCCGATCCGGACCACAGCCGCAATGTTATGTTGTGGGCTGATATCAGGTACACATCAAACTCGTTGCTTGTGCAGATGAACGCTTAGCGCAACACTACAAAGTAGCTATAGAATCGCTCGGGGAGGTTTGGCCTTGTGCGAGATTTGAAGCAATACATCTTGCTTATGTGCCACAGAGGCCGCGATCTATTGTAGTCGTTGAACTCTTTTTCTTTTAGCTACGTCGATGTCGTGGTAAAGCTCATTCAGCTCATGGTTCATCCGATGGCGAAACTCGCCGTCGACACAGATAGGTACATATATTTTTTCGGAGTACTATTCTCTCGAATACTTCCAAGTTTTGTGTGTCCATTGTCGTAAGTAACCACGATTCGGCAGCATACAACAGAACGGGTAATATTAACACCTGGTACAGCTGTTTCTTCGTGTCTCGAGATAAGGTGGTGTTACTAAAGTGTTGCCGAAGTCCTTAAAAACATCTATTGTCAAGCACTATTCTCCGCTTAATTTCTTGGTTGACATTATTTTTCTTATTGACGGAAGATCCGAGGTAGGTAAACTCATCTACTACTTCAAAACAATAATTGGCAAAGTGAATATTTGATCTGTCGTAGATTTACCAGGTCTAAAGATGCACTGATAAGGTCCAATTAGATTTTCTAAAATTAGCTTTAGACGTGCTCGAAAGGACCTTGTACGAATTTGTTAATAGGCTTATTTCACGGTAGTTCTTACACTACGATCTCCTTTCTTGTATATGGGACATAAAAGTCTGAGACTCCAATCTCCGGGTATGCTGTCCTCTAGCCACATGTTCTTCATGAGCTGAAGCATGCTCCTAATCAACTCCTCCCCTCCAGCCTTAAACAATTTAGCCGGGAGACCATCGGCTCTAGCTGCTTTGTTATTTTTAAGGCGGGAGATTGCCACATGTATCTCACTCTGGCTCGCAAGTGGACAGTTAATATTATCGTCATGTATTGAAGCGGGGTCTTCTGGAGTGGTATCCGTAGCCAGCAGATTTCTGAAATGTTCTCTCCATATCTTCAGAACGTTATCTGGGTCCGTCACTAGCTGGCCATCGCTGTTCTTACAGGAAAGCAAACCTGTTCCACGCATTCTCGCCTTAACTCTCTGGTATTTTTTTCGGGCTTCTCCTCTACTTCGGAGTAACTTTTTGAACTCATCCTGTCCCTTCAGCTTTTTCTTTTTCCGTCTAAAAAGACGAGTTGCATCTCGTCTCTTTTTTCTGTGCCGTTCATTGGCTGCAGTTTCGCCCTGTATGCAGCATCCTTCTCTCTCGTGGCATTGCGAAATTCATAATTGTACCAGGCGTCTTCTTGAGACGGCTTTTAGTAACCAAGTACGCTTCTTGCAGTCCGTTCAATGGAGTCGGCTATATATTGGGGTAATATTATTAGGCGTTCGCTACCTCTGTGGTTAGCAGTTTTCCAAGGTCCAGCTTTTGTTGTGCCTGATTACGTACGTTTTTCGCCATGCTTAGCCTTGTGCGTACCTTAACTGCGGTAAGGAAGTGATCGGAGTCAATGTTTGCACGCCTGATCACTCGTACCTCCAGAACACTCCGATGTATACCTTCCATCGACTACCACGTGATCTATCTGATTCCTCGTCAATTGATCTGGAGATAACCATGTTGCTTTATGAATATTTCTATGGTCAAAACCAGTGCTGTTAACTAACATATCTCTTGCCGCAGGGAAATCAATCAATCCGATGCCATTGTTTGACGTTTCGGTGCGCAGACTAAATTTTTCGATAGTAAGCTCAAATGCGGTCTCCCTGCCTATTTTAGTATTATAATCGCCTAGTAAAATTTTGATGTTATGGCTTGGGCTACGATTGTATACATTTTTTAGGCTCTCGTAGATCTCGTCTTTGTCCTGATCGCTTTTCTCTTCTGTCGGATCATGGGCACATATAAGTGTTATGTGGAAAAACTTTGTTTTGACTCTTATGGTGGCTATTCGTTCACACAACCACAAATCCACACTCGTGCTTGTCCTCATGGCTACTATAGTAGATGTCGCACGTCTTCATGCGCGAGCACCCGTGTCCCGTCCACCGGATTTCCTGTAAAGCGGTTATGTCAGCTTTGTATTCTTCGAGGATTTCCGCCAGTTGGATGGAAACATCTGGTCTATACAGTGTTCTAACATTCCAGGTGCATATCTTCAAATCATTGTTCTTAATTCGTTTGCGGTGGTCGTCAACATTTTGGGTGGTCCGTTTTATTCCTTTCTTACTTCTTTTCATTGCAATAGTTCAAACGTCGGCGGCGAGTAGCAAGCCCAGCGTACCACGTCGCAGTTTTCTCCTTCTGCCAGGTTTTTATTACTGGGTCAGATGCTGACCAGGGTACCGCTCACTCAGAGCTAACGTGCCTGGGTTTTAGGTTTCGCCGGGTTAGCCGTGCTCTGACGGGTCTCAAAAGCACTTTTCCAGGCGTCACCACGTGGAGGTACTCCTTCCGCAGTAGTACCACGAATACGGAGCTCTGTGAGTAGACTTTAAGTCCAATTGGCAAAGATCACTCTGGGTTTGCCAATTTAAACCTTCAACTTGCGTCACACTCCTAACGCCCAAAAGCGATACTTACTAACTTCAAATCGATATTGAATTATTATGGCATGTAACTTGAAAAAACGAATGATGCCGAACTTCTTCTTTTTGTGGCTACTTTCACGTGCAGTTCTCAGAATTGAGTTCCAAATTAATGAGTTGAATAATGTTGCACTGTGTTATTATACTGCCTTTTAAAGAGTATGAAGTGTTGTCTAAAACTCATCCTTACTATGTCCTGCTACGAACACTTTGACACTGATTAATGATTTCATACCAACTACAATAGATCTTTTCCCTTCATTCTCGCCATAGCTCATAGGCATTAGCATAAATCTTTTCATTCCATCTTAAGTTGCACGACGGCCTAATCAAAACATCTATTGTTAAAAAAAACTTTTCCCCAAGTCCTCCGTATTGAAATTATAAACTTCGGTTTCTAAAAGAAATTATTTCATATTCAAATTATTTTCTGAATACTTTTAAATGGGCTAGACTAAAGTTTTGCTGGCGCTCACTTGTCTTTCACTGCTGCATCTGGACAGTTTTCAAAATTTTGTAACATAAGGAAAAAAACTTAAGCGACATTTGGCTTTCATGGACAAGGAGGAGTAGTAACAACAAACTGCAATAGACTGACTGCCAGTTACTAAAGGCAAAAAAAACAATAACGGTCATAACCAGGAAAAAAAAACAAAAAAAATAAAACAACAAAAGGAAACAAAAGCTAAAAAATAACTAAGGAACATTCTTTGTTCAATAACTAACAAGATATCACAAAGTATTGCATTGACATGACAGTCTATGATATTCTCTACTTTTACAAGGCAAGACAGAGGCAATACAAGTGGCCAGTAGAAGTAGGAGTGGATGCAGGAGTTTGTTAGAAATTTCACAGCTCTACTGCTTCCAGAGTTGACTTGGTTGGTGGTCTAGTCTTGGTTACATACGTATAGAAACTGTATTTCTTAAACTATTTTTTGAATAACACTATTACAAAAGAAGTTTGTATATGTGTCTGTATGTGCGTGGTCTCAAAATAACATAGTACAACACATGATTTTGCGATTCAATTCTGAGAGCTGCTCGTGAAAATAACCCCAAAAAGAAGAGGTTCAGCATCATTCTTTTTGTCATGTTACATGCCATAATAATTTAATATCGATTTGAAGTTAGTAAGTATCGTATAGGGGAATTTGTCACGTTTTAGGCTCTTTTGTTATATTTTTATGTGGTGGCGTATGATTATCATAAGTAATATTCCACGTAAATCATACGCCAAGGAGTACAACAGTTTTATTGGAACTGCTGGAATATAAACCCAGTTCAAAATCATTTGAAGAATGGGAAAGTGAAACTGTTACTTATGTAGGGAAACGTTAAAAGAATTGTAATTCATAATTTTTTTAAATTTGTTTCAGCTAAATCGGTATAGTGGTTCTCGAGTTATGTCAAACTAAAAAGCCTAAAACGTAACAAATTCCCCTATACGATACTTACATACTTACTTACTTGCTTAAGTGGCCCATTACAACTTACGAATGTGTTTCATAAGTTTGAGGCCTGAAGTACTAAAGAATTCCACACGCTTCGGTATTCTGCGTGCGTTCTTCAGTTAATCCTACCAGATGGTGGCACGTCGCCAATCACTTTGTCCTTCCAAGGTCCTTCCTTAAACTTGGTGCTTCCCTGCTCTGCGCCGTCCTTCAGGTTCGCCTTCAAACATGTCGTGGTAAAGCTCATACAGCTTATGGTTTATCCCATGGTAAAACTCGCCATCGACACAGATAGGTCCATATATGTTTCAGAGTACTTTTCTTTCGAATACTCCCTAGTTTTGTATGTCCATTGTAGTAAGTACCTACGATTCGGCAGCATACAACGGAACGGGTAATATTAACACCTGGTACAGCTGTTTCTTCGTGTCTCGAGATAAGGTGATGTTACTAAAGTGCTGCCGAAGTCCGTAAAACATCTATTGGCTAGCACTATTCTCCGTTTAATTTCTTGGCTGACATTATTTTTCTTGTTGACGGAAGATCCGAGGTAGGTTAACTCGTCGACTACCTCAAAACAATAATTGTTAACGTTCACGGTGCGTCCCCAACGAGAGGACTTTTTGTTCGTCGAAATCATTATTTTTGTTTTGTCCTCGTTGACCGCTAAACCCATTTTTGCTGACTCCTTTTCTAGTGATGAGAAAACTGCAGTAACATCCCGCAGATTTCGACCAATGATATCTATATCATCGGCATAGGCTAGTGGCATGTGGCTCTTGTGGAATATGGTGCCAGGCATGTTGACACCAGCCTTTCTCATCACCTTCTCCATAACTATATTAAATAGTGTACAGGACAGGCTATCGCCCTGCCTGAGACCTCTTTCCGTGTTAAATGGTTCAGACTGATCTTTACCAATTTTAATCGAGGATTTGGTGTTTTCAAAGGTACATCTGCAAAGTCGAATTAGCTTTGCAGGAATACCAAACTCAGGCATGGCCTCATAAAGCTTATTCCTTATCGGAGAGTCGAAGGCAGCTTTGTAGTCGACAAAGAGATTGTAGGTGTCGATCTGCTTTTCATGGGTTTTTTCCAGGATTTGTCGTAAGGTGAATATTTGATCCGTCGTAGATTTGCCAGGTCTAAAGCCGCACTGATATGGTCCAATTAGTTTTTCTAAAATTGGCTTTAGGCGTTCACACAATATGCTTGAAAGGACCTTGTACGCAATTAATAATAGGCTTATTCCACGGTAGTTCTTACATTCACTACGATCTCCTTTCTTGTATATAGGACATAACAGACTGAGACTCCAATCCCCGGGCATTCTCTCCTCTAGCCAGATGTTCTTCATGAACTGATGCATGCTCCTAATCAGCTCCTCCACGCCAGCTCTAAACAATTCAGCAGGGAGACCATCGGCTCCAGCAGCTTTGTTGTTTTTAAGGCGGGAGATGGCCATACATATCTCGCTTTGGCTCGGAGGTGGACAGTTAATACTATCGTCATGGATTGGAGCGGGGTCTTCTGGAGTGGTGTCAGTATACAGTAAATTTCTAAAATGATCTCTCCATATCTTCAGTTACTAGCTGACCATCGCTGTCCTTGCAGGAGGGCAACCCTGTTCCACGCATTCTCGCTTTAACTCTCTCCCCTCTATTTCGGAGCAACTCAGTGCACTCATCCTGCCTCTTCTTCAGCTCCTTCTTTTTTCTTCTAAAAAGACGAGTTGCCCCTCGTCTCTTCTCCCTGTGCCGTTCACGAACAGCTCGCGTTGCCATTGGCTGCAGTTTTGCCCTGTATGCAGCACCCGTCTCTCTCGTGGCATTGCGACATTCATCATCGTACCAGGCATTTTCTGGAGACGGCTTTGAGTACCCAAGTACGCTTCTCGCAGTCCGTTCTATAGAGTCGGCTATATATTTCCACAGTGGTTGGAGCATTCCGCTACTTACTAACTTCAAATAAATATGAAGTTATTATGGCATGTAACTTGACAAAACGAATGATGCAGAAATTCTTTTTTTTTGGGCAACTTTCACGTGCAGTGCTCAGAATTGATTCCCAAATCAATGGCTGAAAAATGTTGTACTGTGTAAGTGTAAGGCTTTTTCGGTGTATACAGATTTTAGCTAACAGCAATAAAAATATGCACCTTTACATACAAACATACAAACAATGAACAAGCGACACAAGTTGTCTAGCAGCGCCATAGGGGCTCAGTAGCATCACTATCATTACTACAAAAAACAGTGCTAAAAATCAGGGAAGGAGAGGAGGCAAAGGCCGCCATAAGACTAAGTGTTTTGGATGAGTTTGTTATTTTAATCCTTTAGCCTTATTTTGTGATAGAAACATGCGATCATGCTTATATTTCTCTTAGTCAAAAGATGACAATTGTTTTAAAAATCGGACCCCTCTAAATGCCACTAACATAAGGACTTTAGAAGGTAAGGCCCATTGTGCGTCTGCCTTTTCCCTAGTCCCAAGACAAATAGTTCTCGCAACAATATTCGCCCCCTTTCAACTATTGTCAGTTTTCAGTTACGTTTTTAGTGTGAGAGTGAGTTACTGGCACAATTTTCAAACATTCCTACTCGTTGTGCGGAATGCACAACACTTTTTGTTGCATATTCTCGACCGTTTAAATGTTTAGACTTTTGTTTTATGAACTTTTTAATTTCAAACATTTGCGCTGTGTTAATTTTTCATAAACCCAACAGCAGGCACAAAATTTTGATATTTGTCTTTAAAGTTCTATCGTCATCATCATCATAGACGAATTCCCTCTTCTGACCCTGTCCCACTACAAAAAAAAGTGTCATTGTTTCAAAGAAATGAAGTTCCATTTTTTTTAAGTGAATATAAATCGAAAGAGTTTTCTGACGAGATCTAACACTGAAGATACCTCTCTAATGCAAAATGACAACCGTTCACAAAACAAAACTTTGTACAGATGAGGGCCATCCATTGTTCGTCCACACCCCCCGCATCCTCTGTTGTAGACTTGTGGCCAGACTTTTCCAGACGGCTAGCGACAGTAAGAGTATTTTGTGCAAAATTTTTGTTTAAAGGGGCAACTTGTATGATGACTTCGCTTACAAGCGCATAACGTTGGGATGAAGCTGCTGTTTGTAGTAACAGTTTGAGTTGAGTCATAAAGTCATTGTATTCTCTTTTAGCATTGTACTTTATTTGTTGTTAGGTTACCAGTAAGAAGTGGCAATAATGTATTAAAAGGGGTATGGAAAAATGTAGTGTGGTTACATATCTACTTTTTGCAGATTTTATTGATGAAAATTGTTTAACCCCTTGTGAAATGTGGCCTTTGCAATGTGAAATTGAAATCAAGCATATCAAAAAAGATTTGTATGGGTGGTACCAGAAGGGGAGTTGCATAAGAGTCAGTTTTCTGAGGATTTTTGTACTATTAGAAGATTACACTATGTAACAAGATTTTTGTCCCTGGGTTGTAATTGTTATTTCCTAGTCAGTTAGGTCCCAAAAGTATAGAAAACAGCTATTGTCGCAAGATAACTTTGCTTTTGTGACCATGGCAGCGCTTATCTGCGTGCACACTACAGTAAGCGTGAATGGCCACAACGAACTGAATTCACAGTGGGGAGGAACAACGTCAAGTGGGAGCCCTTGGTGGACGCCCAGAAGGTACTGATGCCACCACTCCACATCAAACTGGGTCTTATAAAGCAATTCGTCAAAGCTCTCGACAAAAATTCTTCAGCGTTCAAGTACCTACAAGACTTGTTCCCTAAGCTCTCTGAGGCGAAAGTTACAGTCACAAAAGCAAAGTTTCCGAGGAATATTAGGTGGTTTCCATACCTTTAAGACATGACAGACTAGGAAATAACAATTACATCCCAAGGACTGAGAAATTTTTTATTTTTGTTACATAGTGTTATTAAACTGACTAAATTGGGAAATTTTCTAATTTGAGTCTTTCTGATTGTTCAGTGGTAGCGAATGTGAGAAGGCGCAATGTTGAGTTACCTAAACGACATGCCACCTATGCGTCTTAGGAAGTAGATAACAAAAGTTACTGAATCTCAACACAGAGGCTCTCTTGGTGGATATGGCACTCTCCTTAAACTAACCAAATATTATGAAAACATGAAAAAAAGAAAAAAACAAGAACACCTCCAAATGTTGACGACCCCAGAAAATGTTATAACTCCGAACACTATACAGAGATGGTGCCTTTATTCAACTGGCGGATGTCCTCGACAAATACAAGGTTGACATCACCGCAATACAGGAAATGAGATGGACGGGACAGGGATGCACACGTCGAAAGAACTGTGACATCTTTTATAGCTGCCATGCAGAAAGACACGAATTTGGATGTGGTTTCGTAGTCGCTAAGAGACTTCGACACCTGGTCTCGCTGTTTAACCCTATAAGTGAACGTATAGTCATGGAAAATAAAGGCGATTACATTAAAGATGCATTCTATGAGCGCCTGGATTAGATATATCGTTCGTTTTGTGCAAGACCGTCATAACTCAAAAAAATCGATTCCGAGATAAACGCGTTTAAAGTTTTTAATTTACACCCAACTTGTACGAAATGGAGGAATTCAAATAGCTCTCATGCGGAGTATATAAAAGATATTAATATGAATTTTTTACTCAACATGGAGTATGATCAAATGAACAATTCTACATCATTAACTCAAAAGTCACGTTTTTTGAGTTATGATGATCTTGCACAAAACGAGCGATATGACCACTGTCCTGCACATGACATTACAATTTTAATGCTAAAATAGGAAGGGAAGTTGCTCTTGCTTCATCTCCGACAATGGATTCATACTGGTTAGTTTCGCCTCGGCAAGAAACATGGTTGTGAGTGGAACCAGAGTCCCACATAAAAATATCCACAAGGCAACCTGGATATCTCCCTATCAAAATACAAGAAATCAGTTTGATCACGTGGTAATTGATGACATGTCAAGCGTTATGGACGTGGGAGTGATGCGCGGTGAAAATATTGACTCGGATTTCTACCTGGTTGCAGCCAAGGTACGCACATGTTTAGACTCCTAACGAAACGCAAAGGAAGCTAGACATTACAAAGCTGCATACCGCCGAGATAGCTAATGCCTACTCCAATCAACTCTTTCAATTTCTTCAACAAACCTCCTAGTTCAGATGTTTCCGACACACCGTGGCAGCATATTGGGAATTCTATGACCAATGCCGCAATGACCGTACTGGGTTTTGAAAAACCACTTTCATACAAGCCCTGTCTGAGGAAATGGATGTTGCATACAAGGCAAAACTGCAGCCGATAGCGACGCGTGTGGTGACGGATCGTTATAATGAGTAGAGGAGGGAGATGAAACGTGTGTTCAGGCGAAAAAGCGCCGGTGGAAGAAAAGAGAGTGCCAGGATATCGAAAACTATAGGGATAGAGGTGAAGCCCGAATGTTCTACCAAAAGGTAAAAAGCAAAGGGATTCTCACCTGTAAGGACAGAGACGGAAATCTGGTCACAGCATAAAAATAATAAAGCTGGAGCCGATGAACTGCCGGCAGAGCTGTTTCAAGCCGGCGACGATGAGCTGGATGTATCTTAACTTAAAACTTAATTTCCCTTTGCACCCCATGAATGAGGTATGGTATAGCTTCTCGCGTTGTTGTGAATTAACACGCTTTCTATTTTTAGATTCACAACTTACGGCACATACTTGTTTATCGACGAATGCGAACGTCACTGTTTGAGAAGCTCTTACTAGACACGCCGATTGAATCAATGCTTAATACTGCGAAGTTGCTGTCAACAACATTCGAGGGGAGCCGACAATGAAAGAACAATTTTTTTTTTTTAAGATGACTGGAGCCATTTTTGAACCTGCGTTCTCCCGCATGGTAGTCGCGTGTTCTAACCACTATACCACGGCTGGATGTATCTACCAGCTCATAAACATGATTTGGCTCAAGGAATGCATGCCCGATGATCATGTGCTTAAAAAAGGCGATCCAAGTGTGTGTGCCAACTATAGTGGAATCAGCCTTTCCATCGCATACAAGGTCCTGTCTAGTGTGTTATTTGAAAAACTATAGCCCATTCTGGCGAACCTCATTGGACCTTATCAGTGTGGCTTTAGATCTGGTAAATTCACGACCGACCAGGTAATCACACTAAGACAAATCCTGGAGAAGACCCAAGAAATGCAGATCGTCTGTTCATCGACTACAAAGCTGCATTCGACAATCCGATACGAAAGATATTGTTAGATGCTACGGCTGAGTTTGGTATCCCCGCGAAGCTTATACGACTTTGCGGAATGACACTGACTGACACGAAGTCTTCAGTGAAAATTGGAAAAAATCTGACTGAGTCATTTTCCATCAAGCGAGGCTTTAGAAGCGAGGAACCGGCCGTGGCATAGTGGTTAGAACACGCGACTACCATGCGGGAGATCGCAGGTTCAAACCTGGCTCCAGACATCTTAAAAGAAAAAACAATAAATAAAATTTTCTTTCATTGTCGACTCCCCTCGAATGTTGTTGACAGCAACTTCGCAGTATTAAGCGTCGATTCAATCGTCGTGTCTAGTAAGAGCTTCTCAAACAGTGACGTTCGCATTCGTCGATAAACAAGTAGGTGCCGTTAGTTGTGAATCTAAAAATAGAAAGCGTGTTAATTCACAACAACGCGAGAAGCTATCCCATACCTCATTCATGGGGTGCAAAGGGAAATTAAGTTAAGAGGCTTTAGACAAGGCGATATCGTAATGGAGATGATCATGCGGAAGACTGCAGTAAACAGACATGGTATCATCTTCAATAAAAGTTACATGTAGCTGGCGTAGCCGATGATATAGGCCGTGGATTGCGGGATGTTACATTGAAAAGCAGTCGGCTGAAGTGGATCTGGTGATAAATGAAGACAAAACCAAGTTATTTGTTTCAACGAACAAAGAGTCTAGAGATGAAAACTATAACTTTAATGTTGTAGATGATCTTGTTTACCTTTGTAAACAAATTTTGCCTACCTTGGTAAACAATACGCCGTAAACAAAAATACTCATGTCAGCCTGGAAATCAAGAGACGAGTATTGATCGCAAACCGCTGCTTTTATCCGCTAAGTAAGCGATTTAATGACAAGGAGGATCAATCTATTCTGGGAGTCTTGAAGAGAAAAATACTTCGAGCACCGTTGTCGAATGAACCATGAGCTGTTCAACGACTTCCACGTAGTCAAGCGCGTTCAAATAGACCGAATGTGCTGACTTGGACACGTTGTACGAATGGATGTAAATGATCCGGCTCGAAAAGTCTTCGGCGATAAGATCGTTGGAAGGCGCAGGAGGAGGCGACCAAAATTACGTTGCATAGACAAGGTGAAAGAGCTGTTACCTAAGCTTGGTGTGACAAACTATCTATGGCGCACAAAAGACCTAAATCGAAGCTTGGAATTATTTTCTACGTGCATCTACTGATGGATGAATTTCTGTTGTTGCTGTCATAAAAGAAGAAGAAGAAAAAGTTCCAAATCTCCTGCTGACAGTTAGGTTAAGGGAACAGTGTTTATAGTGTTGCCGAAGTAACAACAGAATGGACTACCCTATAGGCTGTTCATCATTGATAAACGTTTGCTTTAATGCATATTTGTCAGAAGCACCTCCGCTGGCTCACTGTTTTGTACTATTGTTGTCTGCTATCAAGATCAGGCCTACTTATACTTTGCTGACTCCGACAAAGCGGTCCCTGTTAAGCATGTTGCGTGAACGACTAAATCTCTACTTCTGGCCGGCGTATGCGTAAGATCTTCCTTAAGCATTTGTTTATGAATGTCTTTACTATTTAGATATCTTTTTTTTGCAGAATTTCTAGCTTAACATACTTACAGAAGAACTGAGTTGAACAGTCTTATCTTTGTGTTGCTGGAACCACCAGTGATCCAGATTACATTTACCTTCGTTTTAGAATATCACCCTTAGGAATGGGGGTATATATCATATGATACGAAATAAAGTGTAACGCATTAAAAGGTTACGAGTTAGACCCCAAGTATCTTAAGACCAAATTTGTTTCAGGACTTTTTAAGACTATTGAGCTATGTCTGTCTGTCTCGCTGGCTAGCTGGATGGCTGGTGGGCTCGATAACTCGAGTAAACCTTAAATGATCCGTATAAAAATTTACCAGTATTAATATTTCCCAAAACGAATCCCATCACAATTTGGTCAGTAATAGTAGACAATCACTAAGAAAACCGAAACCTTTGCCACACCCCTTCTGGTACCTTTCACACAAATACAAGTTTTACATACATATCTTTATCATTTAAAACAAACCAATGTGTAACACATAGAAGGAGTCACTGTAGACCCTAAGTTTCTTTGAACCAAATTCGATTCATGACTTTTTAAGTCGTTTGAGCCATGTCCGTCTGGCTGTCTGTCAACGAAACCAGATGTTTTGAAACATTGCAAAAGTTAATATTTCCCCAAAACTACTTACGGTATTGAAAATGGGCTACATGGCCACGCCTTTTCTGGTACCTCCCATACAAATGTAACATACCGTCCACTTTAGAAATCGAGTAATAAAATCAATACATCCAACGCGATCATTCCCAAATTCTAAATTTAGTAAAACTATAACAGGAGAAAGTTTTGGAGTAAAAACTGGAAGTCTAGCCACGACCCTTCTGGTACCTACCATACAAATGTACCACTCCGCCCACTTTAGAAATCGAGTAATAATATCAATATACTAGAACATTTTATGCTTTTCTAAAGGGTGAGGGTATATGTAAGTCGGTTTTCCTGACTGATGCTTACTTTCTGGTGCTTAAGTACACTGAATTCAGTCAAATTTTGCTTAAGATGTAAGCTTATGAAAATTTGACTGAGGAATGAATATAGACTATATCGGTTGACCTCTTCTGGTAACTCCTATTTTTGGAAAATTAATATTACTCCTTTAACTCCCAAAGGGACACTTGGGGTAAATGAAATTTGGTCAGTAAATTTATATTGTGATAGGAGGCTAAACCTCAGAAAACCTAATTATTTGACACACCCCTTCTGGTACGTCCCATGCATAACTTCCCCATAACTTCCAAAACGGCACCTAGGGGTAATGAAATTTGGTCAACTAATTTATCTTATAATAGGAAGCAAAACATCAGAAATCCTAACTATTTGAGGGGCGTACCTCCCATATAAATAACTGAAATTGTCCCTTATACATGCATATCTTTTTTGTATGTACAATGAATTAAGTAAAATGTGACCATGTTAAGCGTTTAATGAACGTTGATTTGTGGCGCCCCTAATGGTACCCCCTATACAAATTTGTAAAATATTTACGGTTTTGCTACATGTCTGTAGGTCGCTCCACACGCAGGCAAATAATAAAACATAAGTAATTTTAATTTTAAATCGATTAATTTCAATAAATCAAGTCTTAAACAACATCTTACATTGGGTGATGGTATTTATCAATCAGTTTACCTGACTTAAATATCTGTACTTGTTATTGACCACAAAGCTACATTCGAATGTTTCATGCGAAAAGCTGAAGTTTACACAAAAATATAGATAGATATCATTGCCTGATAACATATGTTACTGCGGTCTTTTCATGCATTAAGAAGAAGTCGGCACAAGTGGGTCTGACGTTAAACTAGGACAAACCCTAGTTACTTGTGTCAATGAACAAAGAGTCTACTCATTTCAAAAGTTTAAATTGTTGTAAAATATATTGCAGCGACATTGTCTTAAGATATATAAAGTACTAGTGGACCCGGCAATGCTTCGCCTTTGCTTATTTAAAGAATACTTATAATATGTTTGGCACGTCTACTTAAAGGGCTAAGCTTAAGCGTTGTTCTTGTACGCTCTGTAAACAATTCGTTACCCCAAGTTACTCCTTAAACTGATCAAGCTAACCACGTCTCACTAACCGATATTAAAACATCCGTCTGCAAATTCATATCTGTAGTACCAAGTGCTATCTGAATTCAAATATTCCCCCTTATTATGTATGTCTTAGTCACCTTATATAGTCCTAAAAACATTTTACCCACCTTTCCTTTTGCCGACCGATCGGAAAAAAATATTCATCTTCATATCCCCGCCGGCCGAAAATAAATATGTTGTCGGTATATTCATGTCTACATTGGCGAGTACTATAATGGCATATTTACTAGAGTATCCAATTAATCGGGTTTAGATTTTGTTCGATTAAAAAATTAATCGATTTTGGGATTTTTAATTTGCTCGATTAATCGATTAAGGTTTTTAAATTGCTCGAATAATTCGATTAATCGAATAAGTCGAATGCAAAATATGATTGCAATGATTCATTATAGCTCTTATTTTGGCACAGAACAGAATATTTTTAATTTTTTTTGTATGAAATATGATAAACACTAAAACAATGAATTATAAAATTGTGATTTTTTTTATCTTAAACTGAACTGATTTTATAAGTTTTTATTAAAAACCTGTTATGTAATGTAAAACAAATATAAATAAAAACATTAATCAGCTTTATATATTAACTAGATTTCCCGGCTCGCGTTGCTTCACCCGTACTTAAAATGAATCTTCTTACGAATTTAAGCAATACGGGTAAAATGCAAACGCTTCATAAGACGAACTAACACTCCATTTATGTAATTGTAGCTTAATCCGATCGGTTTGAATTACTGTACCGGTTTAGTCCCTTTTTATCTCTAAAAGTACGCAACATTCGTATCGCACAACTAAATGGACTGGTACTCCCTCTAATTCTATAGGAAGCATGCCTATATGCGATTACAGCTTTAGCCGTTTGGTGTGGGTGGTAGTACCAGTTTCATCCCTCTTCGACCGTTTTTACCACTAAATGGTAAGAATTTTGAAAACCCTGATCGCCTTGTTCTAACTCCATATGGGCCAAGCCCAAATTATATCATTAGCCGTGTGGTCTAGGCGATAGTAATATTTTAGTCCCTCTTTCGATTTATTACCCAGAAATATCGGATTTAAAAGTAACCTTCAATCCAATTTGATAGTTATCATATCCATATCAATTTCTGCAATGATATCATTAGCCGATAAGTCAGGGAGATGGTATAACTTATCCCTTATTGATCGTTTTTTCTCCTAAAAGTACGAATTTCCAAAAATCCATTCTTAGCTGAAGTTTATTCGAAAAGGAGAACAACCACCCAATGTTAAAAATGTAGATTCTATAGATTATAAAAATAATATTACAATAGTTCTATTAATAAGACCTACATAACAATTTTTCCAAAAGGGGCTCGGCACCTCCCATTTCCCACCGAGACGTAATCCCCCATGTACCATTTACATATGAAGCAAATCTCATATTTATACCTTGAAAGACTAGAAAATACGACCGATTGAAATTTTGGTTTGTGTGGGCGGTGCCATGCCCTTGTGTCTAGTTATGTTTTCATTTCCTACTGATAGTGCTACGCAGTGAAAATTTAATTGCAATCGGTCCATTAAAATCGCCCAGATAACGATTTTTAAAAAGGGGCGTGGCACCGCCCCTTTTTCAGCGAGACGTGATCCTCTTTGTAACCGTAACATATGAATCTCATCTTCATAGCTCTAATGTCTCTTGAGATATGACCGATTGAAATTTCCGTTTGTGTGGGCGGTGCCACGCCCCTTTGTCTAATTATGTTTTCATGTAGCCTATGACAGAGACCCTATGGACAGGATCACACAAAGAAAATATAATTGCAATCGGTCCATTAATTGGCCAATATAACTCTTTTTTAAAAGGGGCGTGGCACCGCCCCCTGTCCGCAACTAAAGTATTTTTTCTTACACGTCCGGCATTCGTACCAAATCTCAACTTTGTACCTATAATGGTTTAAAAGATACAGCTATTTCAAAATTCTAGTTGTATGGGGCGGTACCACGCCTATTTTACACCCTTCCAGTCCGAATTTCCAAAAATCCCGTCCTAGTGCGCGCCTACGTCATAAAGGGAACCTACATTCCAAATTTCACTGTTCTAGCTTTAGCCGTTTGGGCTGGGGAGTGATCAGTCAGTCACCCAAGCCTTATATATATATAGATTATTTTCTTAAAGTTCCGTCCAAACTGAACTGGTGTTACAGATTAATAAAAATAATCTTATGTTTGTATAAATGCAATAATCGTGCACTTATGCAATGTTTGTATATATGCCATAGTTGTGCACTTATCCGAGTGTTGTATAAATGCAAAAACCGCATAAGCGAACAAAAATTCGCGCGAAATCCGATGTGCACTTATCCGTAGTCCTTACGTGAAAAATATACAAATACAAAGGCGTTAAATGTTATTAATAGAAAACATAAAAATAATATTAAAACAAAAACAAACGGAAAATAATAATTCACGTGAATTCAAAAACGTTTAATAAAAATATTAATTAATTAGGTACATACAAAATGAGACCTTTTTTTATTTTAAAAGATTTAAGTCACATCTTCTAAAATAATCTTTTAAAAATAATATGCAATTAAGATGTTTGGCTTTTAGTCGAATTTTGTTTCGTTTTAATGAAGCCTAACTTTGAAAGCACCCTTTCACTTAAAGTAGATATTGGTGAAACTGAATGAATTGCATTGACAAGTTTTTCTAGTTCTTCTGATCATTTTCTTGGTTTATCTATTTACAGAAAATCAGCAATAATATTACAGTTTACATTAGATTTTTTAAAATTTGTAATACTTTTTTTAGTATCGTTCAATTCCAGTAAAAGATTATTTTCATTGATTTCATCTTCTTCTTCCAACACTATGTCATCATCAGATATGTTTTGTATAGCTTCAGTGTGAAATAACCGATCATACATTTTCGAGGCAAAGTCTATTGTTTTGGAGCTATATTTTAAAAAGTTATCATTTATGGGGAATGTTCCCGAGTTAAGGTGAAAAACAAGTGAGTTAAGTACTTTTATTCGTCTATCATTTATTCTAAACTTAAGGTGGACAGTCAAATCCTTTGAAAACGAATTATTTGTCTTTTCTAAATTGTTATTTGAAATTTTTTTAATAATTTATAAAAAAAATAAGTTAAATCGATTAATCGGTTTAAATTGATCGATTATTCGTTAATCGAAATTTACTTATTTTTCTTAATCGAAAAATTATTCGAAAAAAAATTCTTCGATTAATCGAACAACGATTAATCGATTGGATACTCTAATATTTACACAACTGATATCATTGTCACGGTTACCCTTTACCTTGTGTCAGCATTTACCTAAATACGTTTATCTGACGACATATTGCAAAAAATTTTTATAAAACAAACTGACGCATGTAAGTAGTCTTTAAAGTTTACTGACACAACTCTGAAAAACATCTTGTCAAAAGTGTCAGCAAATAAAATTTAAAAATATAATGAATTTAAGAAAAAAAACTCTTCTAACATTGTCCTTGCTCTTAATAGTTTCTCTGCACATTAATATTAGTGTTTTACGTGTGCTATCTGGTGTTAAATTTTATCTCTCTAGGGCTAAAATACAGTTTTGCAACGGCTGCTCGGCCCGCTGATCCAAAATTTAAATTTTGTCTACATTTCCATATTCGATCTGTCGTGAACTATCTGGGTGCCAAATTGTATCTCTCTATGGCTATAATACAGTTTTTCCACGTCCACTGATCCAAAATTTAAATTTCGTTTTCATATTTATATTCGTGTTGTCGAATACTATCCTTGTATCAAATTTTATCTCTCTATGGCTAAAATACAATTCTGTCACGCCCACTTTCCCTAATGTTCCAAAATTACAATGTCGTCTGCATATTCATATTCGTGTTGTCGAGTACTATTTGAGTACCAAATAGGGAGCTCTAAAGATATGTGTTTCCACGCCCACTCCACCAACTGATCTCAAATTAAAATTCTGTCTACATTTTCTTATTCAAGTTGCCGAGCGTCTTCTGTGTTTCAAATTTTATCTCCCTAGCTCTAAAATTATGTTTTGCCACGCCCACTCCGCCCACTGGTTCAAAATTAAAATTTCGTCCGCATATTCATATTCGTGTTGCCGAGTACTATCTGTGTATCAAATTTTATCTCCCTAGCTCTAAAAATATGTTTTGCCACGCCCACTCCGCCAACTGGTTCAAAATTAAAATTTAGTCCGCTTATTCATATTCGTGTTGCCGAGTACTATCTGTGTATAAAATTTTATCACCTTAGCTCAAAAAGGAGTTTTGCCACGCCCACTCCGCCCATAAGGTCAAAAATTTAAAAAATGTATAGCCCACGGCAATTTCCATATAGTAAAATAATTATCTTCAAAGTTTCATTGAAATCGGTTCAGCCGTTTAGGCGTGATCGAGCAACAAACATACAAACAAACAAACAAACAGACAGACATTCACATTTATAATATTAATAGGATATTTCAATGATTTATCCTGTAACTTGCAGCAAATGATATAAGCCAATTTTCCCACGTGTAAGAGTAAACGAGTATTAGAAGTGAATTTTTATGTTGTTAGAAATCAAATGACCGGTATAGAGTATTCCCCATCCTTTACTCAAATTTATACCAGTGCATGGATGTTAGGGATGATTATTTAACAACAAGACCCTTAATGTTGAGGTTTACAACAAAAAATAAGCAAAAATATTTTAAATCACTTCCAGCATTATTCGTAAGTAAAATTTTTAAAAATAGACGGGCTAGGCTCTCTTAGGACGAACTCCCCTTTTAAGCGATTAAAGTAGAAAAATTTCATAAGCACTGACTTAGGAAAAGTTGCCGGCGTAACAAACAATGAAAAACGAGAAACCCGCATAGAAACATCAAACAATGTCCTACCAATATTGAACAAACGAATATCACACCATCAGCAAACCCTTCACTGAATGCCACAGCATCAACATTGTCAAGTCAACTTCAAGAAAATGTTCGTGGGCTAGCAACTAGGCTGGGACATTGAGGTTGAACACTTAAAATAGGTCTATGTTTTATCTTAAGAGGAAAGGAGTGTATGCCAGAGTGTATGTGTGTGTGTGTGCGGTAAGTTTCTACAAGTCTCATGTCTCCTGTCTCTTGACTTTTGTCTTGCCTTGTGTTTAAAGTAGGGTGTGTCATGTCAAAAGTGGTTACATTAACTTGAATCTGATGTCAATCAAAAATTTTAAATGCAAAGTGTACAAAAGACCAAATCTTTGCCTTGGCAAGTGTGGCAAGTAAAACAAGTACTGATGATATATACTACCAAGCTCTCCTGCTGCTGCCTTAACTGGCACACACCCACACACACACAAAGATGAGTTTTTTTTGCTTTGGTGCCTTTTTTGCGTTGGCCTAAAGTGAAAAGAACATTAAAATTATTTCATATAGAAACTCATAGCAGTTTTGGCGATGTTGTCGTCGTAGTGATTTTGGTCCTTTCAAAGCTCTCTCTACTCTCTCTTCTATATGTTTTCTATGTTGCTTCGTCCTTAATAGAATGTTGAAAACTCATTTAAATAACGCAACAGAGAAGGAGAAAAAAACTCTAGTAAAATATGCTAGTAACTGAATATAGAATGTGTTGTGTGCAATGGGTGGGTGCACAAGTTTCTATCTTTTTGAATTTTTGAGCCAGAAAATGAACTAAAGACTAGGGGTGTGATGTGGTGTGATGCAGAGAGTGTGAGAGTATCTCAAAAAATGCAACTTTATCTTTGTAGTGCGGTATGGTAGTAGAGTACCATAAGTAAACGCCTTCATAGTGTTTCTAACTAAAATTGCATTAGTTTTCTTTCCTACACATTGTATAGTAGTTGTGTTCTTCCTCTCACTCCTTAAACTTTTGTGCTTACTTTGTTGAGATATAAGCGCCGGGAGAGAAGTGTGGCCGAAGTGAAGGGGCATAGTTGAGAAAACTGGTAGGAGACAACGGGGAGGTCAAAGAAAAAAACTATTAAGAAAACTGCTGACCTATGCGTGTTAGGAAATCCACAAATAGCTCCATCACTTCATGTTCGTACATTTTCTTTTTGTGCAATTTGTAACACATACTTACGATGTAGTTACATGCGAATAGTGGGTTCAGTGATGGCCAAACTTGGGAGTGAAGACGTGAATTCAGAGCGGTTTGCTGAATGATTAAAAATTAAAGAGGGAAATAAGATTATGGGCATCTTATCTTTATCTGAACAAGATTACACTGAGTCTTATAACACAGTACAGCACATGATTTTGGGACTCAATTGTGAGAACTGCACATGAAAGTAGCCCCGAAAAGAAGAAGTTCTGCATCATTCGTTTTGTCAAGTTACATGCCATCATAATTTAATATTGATTTAAAGCAAGTAAGTATCGTATAGTATTGGGCTAGCCACCCGCCTTGAGGTCCTTTACTGGCTATGAAAACACGAGAAAGAAAAAGTAACAAACGGAACCCCCCAAAAGTTGACGACCGCCGCAAACGAAATATGGGCCATAATTGAAGGATATGCACCTGGAACGTCCGGACTCCCTATAGAGAAGGTGCCACTATCCAACTGACGGATGTCATCAAAAAATATAAGGCTGACATCACCGCCATCCAGGAGATGAGATGGACATGACAAAGATGCTCGCGACGTAAAAATTGCTACAACTAGAGAGACACAGACATCTTGTCGCGCGATTCAATCCTGTTAGTGATAGCCGCAATCCGCATCAAGGCGAAATATTTCTACATCACGTTGATTTGTGCTCATGCCCCGACGGAAGATATAGACGATGAGATTAAAGATGCATTTTATGAGCGCCTAGGGGAAACATACAACCGCTGCTCTGGCCACGACATTAAAATTGTTTTGGGAGACTTTAATGCAAAAATAGGAACTGAAAATGTTCTTGGTCCATCGATCGGTATACAGTGGCAGCATATAGCGTATTCCATGGCAACCTCCGCAACAACCATGCTAATATATGAAAAACGGCGCTCAGAGCAATCCTTGTACGATGAAGAATGTCGCATAATGTCTGAGGAACAGAATGCTACTTACAAGGCAAAGCTACAGCCAATTGTAACCCGGGCTGTTATGGAACGGCACAAGGAGACAGTAAAACAGGCTAGACAGCTATTTAGGCGTAAAAACGTCAAATGAAGGAACGGGAGAACGAAGATATAGAGCGATACAGGGATAGAGGTGAGGCCCAAACATTTTTATCAGAAAGTAAAAGCAAAGAGCTACGACAATGGGCTCCCCTCGTGTAAGGACAAGGATGGAAATCTGTTTATAGATACGCAGAGTGTTTTGCATATATGGAGAGAACACTTCCAGCAAATGCTGGTCGCAGAAGACAAGCACATGAAGGTATCACGTCAATTGTCAACGACGGCTTAGATTGCCCACCACCAAAACAAACCGAGGTTAGAAGAGCAATATCGCGGTTGAAAAATAATAAAGCAGCCGGTGCCGACGGACTTCCGGCAAAGCTCTTCAAGTCCGGTGGCGAGGAGCTGATAACGAGCATGCACCAGCTCCTACGCATGGTTTGGCTTGAAGAGTACATGCCCGACGATTGGAATCTAAGGGTATTATGTCCTGTGCTGAAAAACGGTGATCCAAGTGTGTGCTCCAACTACCGCGGGATCTGCCTTTTACCCATTGCATATAAGGTCCTATCGAGTGTGCTATGTGAAAGACTAAAGCCAGTGTTATCCAACCTGATCGGGCCTTATCAGTGTGGCTTTCGACCTGGAAAATCAACAACTGACCAGATATTCACACTTCGGCAAATCCTGGAAAAGACCAAAGAGAAACAGATCGATACGTACCATCTTTTCGTCGACTATAAAGCTGCCTTCGACAGCCCGATACGGCAGAAATTACTGGAAGCCATGGCTGAGTTTGGTATTCCTGCGAAGCTGATACGCCTTTGCGGAATGACGCTGACTGACACGAAGTATTCATAGAAGATTGGCAAGGACCTTACGGAGCCATTCTATACCAGAAGAGGCCTAAAACATGGCGACGGCCTATCGTGTGACCTGTTCGACATAGTGATGCAGATGATAATGAGGAAAGCTGCAGTAAACATGAGTGGCATACAGAAGGAATCAGAGAAAATGGGTCTAACGGTGAACGAAAAGTTATTAGTTTCAACGAACAAAGAACCTACTTGTTTGGGAAACTGGGTGAACGTTGACAACTGTAATTTCGAGGTGGTACATAATTTTATCTACTAGGCTCCGCCATCAACAAAACAAATAATGTCAGCCTTGAAATCCGGAGAAGAATCCTGCTTGCTAATAAATGCTACTACGGACTAAGCAAGCGATTAAATGAGAGAGCCCTCTCCCGACGAACAAAAATCCAGCTATACCAGATACTGGTTCTACCTGTCTTAATGTATGGTTCAGAAAAATACTCCGAAAAATATGGGCCCATCATCGTTAACGGATAGTATCGGCGTCGTATGAATCATGAACTATAGGAACTGCACACTGACATTGACGTGGTCAGACGCATTAAGATGCAACGGTTGCGTTGGCTAGGTCATGTTGTACGCATGGACAAAAAAGGTTCAGGCTCCAGCTCGAAATGTTTTCGACAATGAACTCGATGGACGGAGCAGAAGACCAGATTACTGAGAACCTTACAGAACTTGGTGTGACTAACTGGAGAAGAAGCGCAGAAGATCGAGGAGCTTATAAGTTTTTTCTACCTGCGGTATTTAATCCAGTGGCATTGCAAAGAAGTGCCAGCTAAGTAAGTAAGTAAGTAAGTATCGTATAGGAGAGTTTGACATAACACAAATACTATATGGTGGCGTTTGTATCATAAGTAATATTCCACATAAATCATACGCCACGGAGTACAACAGTTTTATTGTAATTGCTATAAAATAAATCAAGATCAAAATCATTCGATTAATGGAAAAGTGAAATTGTTGCTTATGTAGGGAATGATATATGAACAGTTTAAAGGAATTGCAATTCAAATTTTTTTTAATTTGTTTCAGCTAAATCGGACTAGTGGTTCTCGAGTTATGTCAAACTAAAGAGACTAAAACGAGACAAATTCCCCTATACGATACTAACTTACATGTAACTTGGCAAAACAAATGAAGCAGAACTTTTTCTTTTTGGGGCTACTTTCACGTGCAGTTCTCAGAATTGAGTCCCAATATGATGTGTTTTACTGTGTAATGGAAAAAATGTCGGCGATCATATTTTTGCCACAGGGTTATTATTTAAAATGAGATTTAGTATAACGCATTAAAGTTGACGTGTTTGAGTCTAGGTAAAACAGGCTGGAATACAACTTAGGGCGGAGGCACACCTGCCGTTTGCTGCTAACTATGTTCTATCAACCAGGAGAAGCTGGCATGAGGACATACCAAGGAACTGCCGAGTAGCTACAGATTCCAACCAACCGGGAATACAATGCATGCCAACATATTCCATGTTGGCTGAAATCTGCAATCTTCAGATTCTTGCAAGCGCGTTCCTGGTATGTCCTTGTGACCTGGACCCACGGTAAATGCTAAATTCCTCAGCCATCTCTTTAAGAGATATGCGGCAAACCAGATCTAATATTGAGTTTAACGTGTCGTTACAATACAGTTAACCGCTAAAATCCAATCGCACTAAAGGCCCTCCACAACATAAACAAGGTTTCCCCTATCTGATACACTAAGAACACTACAGTTGTATATGCAACTCCTAAGTAGCCTTTAGGTGCTGCTGTCTTCTACGTGTTACTGTATTTTATACTCCCAAAGGTTAAGCATTCCCCGAAAAATGTTTAAACATATGAACAATGAACAGAAAAAAAGACAAACGAAGTGGACGCTAAAAGAACTTTTTAAAACGAAATATTCTTGTTAAAATGTAATAAAATAAGTACAAAAAAAGTAGATGTAGACGAAAAGAAGTTCGGAGCCGTTTAGCCCAAGGCGATGTACTTACCACAAGCAACACAAACTGTTCTAAGGGTTATTAATTAAGTGGACTAGACGGCTTCAACGGCTGGTAATGAGAAAGTTTTCTTATTACCCACAAAAGTGATTGGTAAGTTCATGGTCGTCATGACAGGGACATAGACACGAATGTGGCAAATCATAAATTTTGCTGTACAACCATACATGGTCGGGTCGTTTAAGATGTTATGGAAACTTTCCAGAAATGTGGTTTAAATTAGATTGGGTAAATGTTATAGGTAATTTCCAATCGAGCGGAATAGAATTTAGAAGTAAACATTATTTAAAATTCAAGTTTTCACAATCTTATTGAATAGATAAGACAGTTGCGTAGAACAAGTTAAATAAAAAAATATAAAATTTTTGGGAAAAATTTTAATAAGGGATTTTTATTTTTTTTTTCCGCAAAACTTATTATTGTACAGAAATATCCATTTGAAAAGAAGTGTTTTAAAGCAGAAGTCTGTTCGCTTCCAATGAGATGTAAAACCAGTAAGAAAGTTACAGTCGGTCAACCCGACTTACATATACCATCACCCTCAGTATAACAAAAAATTTTCTATATACTGATATTATTACTCGATTTCTAAGGTTGGCGGAGTGGTAAATTTGTATAGGAGGTACCACAATATTAATAATATTAATCGATTTCTAAAGTGGGCGGTACCAGATGTGTATGGGTGGTACCAGATGGGGCATGGCTAGACTTTTTTTTCTCAAAAACTGTATCCTGCTATAGATTTACTAAATATAGAATTTGGGTACGATCGCGTTGGATTTATTGATATTATTACTCCATCTCTAAAGTGGACAGAAAGGTACATTTGTATGTGAGGTACCGGAAGGAGCTTGGCTAGACTTCAAATTTTTTTTTCCGAAACTTTATCCTGTTATAGCTTTACTAAGTACACAATTTGGATACAATACCGTTGGGTATATTGATATTTTTACTCGATTTCTAAAGTGGGCGGAAAGATGTATTTATACGGGAGGTACCAGAAGGGGCGGGGCCATGTAGCCCATTTGCAATACCGTAAGTAGTTTTAGGGAAATATTAACTTGTGCAAAATTTCAAGACATTTGGATGAGTCTTTCGAAAGTTATCGTGCGCACCAGCCATACAGCCAGACAGACGGATATGGCTCTAACGACTTAAAAAGTCATGAATCGAATTTAGTTCAAAGGAACCTAGGGTCTAAAGTGGCTCCTTCTATGTGTTACACTTTTGGGTCGTATCATATGATATATATCCTCATCCCTAAGGGTGATGGTATCACGAGATAATATCTTTACGATTTGGCGAAATCATGTGGCAAAGAATGTCACTTCTTAAAAAATCACAAAACGCAGATAAAAAACAAAAAATCCTTTTGTCATAAAAAAAGGATAAGCTAGGATTTTGATTCAAGTGAATTTTTAATGTGTAATTGACTCACAGCAAACCCCCTCTTACCGTTTTTGTTACCATTTTAGGTCGAACTATTTATCATTTAGGCTAGGTGTGTCAGCCTTTCACCATCAGGGGTTATACTGGCTAAATGTTATGTAATAAACGACACAAGATACAAGGTAATCATGATCAATGATCAGTGTCGAAATCTGATCCGATTTAATGATGATCGATCAGTCAAAAACTACTCCCATCTCCCATACAAAATCCCTATATTTGTGAGTATCCGTTTGCTCCTTCCCGCGAGCTAAAATTTTGTATGCAAGCTTCCCTACTCTAAGCAAAGGTTAAGTTCAAAGATGAGCTCGATCGTTCAATAACTACCTCCCATCCGAAATCCCTTTTTTGAGGGTTTCCGTCTGTCCCTCTCCGCCAACTAAAATTTTGCGTTCAAGATTCTCTACTCTAAGCAAAGGTTGAGTTCTAAGATAAGCCCTATAGGTAAAAAACAACACCCCCCTTCCATACAAAAACCCCTCTTTTTGGGGGGTGTCCGTCTGCCTGTCCGAGCGATTACAGCAGTAGCTTGCGAGACATCGAGCAGCAATTTTGAATGAAAACTTTTATCCACAAAGGTTGAGTTCTAAGATGAGCTAAATTGGTCAAAAACTTCACCTCGCTTCCATACTAAATTCCTCTTTTTTGGTGTGTTCGTCTTTCTGTCCCCGCGATTACAGCAGTGGCTTAAGAGATATCGAGCTGTAATTTTGATAGAAAACTTCTAACCTTAAAGTGGATGTTAAAGGCTAAGATGAGGAGGATCGGCCAAAAACTACTCCCACATCCCACACAAATTTCTCCATTTTGGGAGTCTGTCCCCGCGATTACAGCAGTAGTTAGGGTCTATCAAACTGAAATTTGGTATGCAAGCTTCTATTTTTTACCCCCTTATTGGGGTAGTTTTTAAGGTAGTTTAAGAATTGTTAAGCTGAACTTTAATATACAGGCTTATACTCTCTAAGCGGATGTTAAGTTCTAGGATAAGCAAGATCGGACAATAGCTACGGTCGGACAATATCAAGATCGTAGCTATTGTCCGATCTTGCTTATCCCCCATACAAAGCCTTCTCTTGGTAGTGACCGTCTGTCCGTCTATACACGCGATTACAATTGTAGTTTAAGAGACAGCGAGCTGAAATTTGGTATATAAACTTTTATCCTATCACCTTTCTAAGATGAGCAAGATCTGAAAAAAACTACTTCAACATCCCTTACTAACTCTCCCTTTTTGGGGGTTTAAAAAATGCATAACACCATTACCAGCTCATATAAACAATTCAAGCTCAGTATTTGACATTTCAGTAAAAAATTACTGACAAAAAAATGTCGCCTCTAGTTATCGTGCACAGGTTTTCACCATTTTTCCCAATGGTGAAGGGTATCTGATGCTTCGGCATGTCCCTATTGTTTAGGGGAATTTTTCACGTTTTAGGCTCTTACTAGCGGTTCTCGAGTTATGTCAAACAAAAGCTCCTAAAACGTGACAAATTCCCCTATACTTACTAACTTCAAATCGATATAAAATTATTATGGCATGTAACTTGACAAAACGAATGGTGCAGAACTTCTTCTTTTTGGGGCTACTTTCAGTGTGTGCCTAATATCCACGCCTTCATTAGAGCAACGTAATGGCTTGAAAGAGATAATTTAAATGGTATCACAACGGCACTTACATAAGAACCCAAGTTAGCTATGCTTAAGGCGGCTGCCAAATGAACCTACCCTAATCCTACACATTAAAGTGGGTAATGCGGTTCAATTTGTTTGGAGTACAAAAATTCAAGAAACCATGGGTCTAAATTAAAAATAGAGCCTCCTGTTTATAACGAGAAAATTTAAAGATTTCAAATTATAATATGGGTTGGTATGGTTGGAAAGAATAATTCATGAATTTTTTTTATTTTTGTAATTTTTTTATGAAATCAGCTCCTGCCGCTCTCATTGTGCTTCATATAGGGGTATATTGTTGAACCGACACCCACTAGTATTTCCTTTCTAACATTTTTCCCGAACATAGCTACAATCTATCTTCACCCCCTAAGGGTTCTCCCATACGAAATACACTTAAAAAGGCCAAAACAAAAAATTTATCCACAAAATAATATTTCCGTTAACATTTTTCGTTTTGTGAATAATTTTGAAAATTTTTGTATAGGGTCTGAAGATAGGTGGAATATCTGTTGTTTCCGCCAAATAAGAAAGGAAGAGAAATTAAAACCAGATAAGTTTTCGAATCCTGATTTTTATCAAGTTCGACGGAAACGTGACGATGGTGAATTGCTTCCTGTTTTTTTTAACCAAATCGATTACAAATTTGGTATGTTTGGGCTATGATACAACAGTACGAAATTCTGTGGTGTAATTTATATATTTGAGATTCATACTTACTTAGCTGGCACTTCTTTGCAATCCAATTGGATTATATACCGCACGTAGAAAAATATTATAAGCGCTTCGATCTTCTGCGCTTCTTCTCCAGTTAGTCACACCAAGTTCTGGAAGGTTCTCAGTAACCTGGTCTTTCTAACGGAGGTTTGGTCTCCCTCTTCTGTCCATGAAGTTCATTGTCGAAGACTTTTCGAGCTGAATCATTTTTGTCCATACATACAACATGACCTAGGCAACGCAACTGCTGCACCTTAATGCATTAAACCACGTCAATGTCATTATATAGCTCGTACAGCTCATGATTCATACGACGTCGATACACTCCGTTAACGATGATGGGCCCATATATTTTACGGAGTATTTTTCTCTCGAATACTGGCAGAACCGATTCATCCGCTTGTGGCATAACCCAGAATTCAGAACCAAAAATCAGATTCTTGTTTGTCGAGAGAGGGCTCTGTCATTGAATCATTTATTAGCACGCAGGATTTTTCTCCGGATTTCGAGGCTGACATTATTTGTTTTGTTGTTGCGGAGCCTAGGTAGATAAAATTATCTACCACCTCGAAATTATAGTTGTCAACGTTCACGCAGTTTCACAAACGAGTAGATTCTTTGTTCGTTGAAACTAAAAACTTCGTTTTATCCTTATTCACCATTAGTCACATTTTCGCTAATTTTTCTGTATACCTGAGAAGGCTGCAGTCACATCCCGCAGTTTTCGACCAATGATGTCTGCGTCAGCAGCGTATGCGACTATCATGTTCCTTTTGTTGAATATCATGCCACTCGTGTTTACTGCAGCTTTCCTCATTATCATCGCCATCACTATGTTGAAGAGGTCACACGACAGGCCGTCGCCTTGTTTTAGGCCTCGTCTGGTATAGAATGGCTCCTTAAGGTCCTTGTCAATCTGCACTGAAGACTTCGTGTCAGTCAGCGTCATTCCGCAAAGGCGTATCAGCTTCGCTGGAATACCAAAACTCAGCCATGGCTTCGAGTTATTTATTCCGTATCGGGCTGTCGAAGGCAGCTTTTGAGTCGACAAAAGATGGTACGTATCGATTTGTTTCTCTTGGGTCTTTTCCAGGATTTACCGAAGAATATCTGGTCACTGGTCTCTTGTTGATTTACCAGGTCTAAAGCCACACTGATAAGGCCCGATCAGGTTGAATAACACTGGTTTTAGTCTTTCACATATCACACTCGACAAGACCTTATATGCGATGGGTACAAGGCTGATCCCGCGATAGTTGGAACACACACTTGGGTCACCTTTTTTAAGCATAGGACATAATACGCTTAGATTCCAATCATAGGGCATGCACTCATTAAGCCAAACCGTGCGTAGGAGCTGTTGCATGCTCGTAATCAGCTCCTGGCACCGGACTTGAAGAGCTCTGCCATAATAGTTTTCAGCCGCAATACTGCTTTTTTACCTCGGCATGACTTGGTGGTGGGCAATCTAAGCCGTCGTCAACAATTGGCGTGATAGCTTCACGTGCGCTGCCTTCTGGAATCAGCAGTTGCTGGAAGTGTTCTCTCCATATAAGGTGCACACTCTGCGAATCTGATTCCAGATTTCCATCTTTTTCCTTACAGGAAGGGAGCCCATTACCGAAGCCTTTTGCTTTTACTTTCTGGTAAAATTCTTATTCGCTCTATATCCTCGTTCTCCCGTTCCTTCATCTGACGTTTTTTCGCGTTAATAGCTGTCTAGCCTGTTTTACTGTCTCCTTGTGCCGTTCCCTAACTGCACGGGTCACAATTGGCTATTGCGTTGCCCTATAAGCAGCATTTTGTTCCTCAGACGCTATACGAAATTCTTCATTGTACCAGGATCCGTTTGAGCGCCTTTTTCATATCCTACCACGGTTGTTGCGGCGGTTGCCATGGAATACGCAATATGCTACCACTGTGTATCGAGAACGTCAGAAGTAGAGGCGTTGTGTCGTAGTAGTTGGGAGAGCTGTTCGGAGTAGGCAGTGGCTATCTCTGGGGTTTGCAGCTTCGCGTTATCCAGGTTTCGTTGTGTTTGGTTACGTGCGTTTTTCGCTCTGCTTAATCTTGTGCGCACCTTGGCTGCAACCAGGTAATGATCCTAGCCAATATTAGCACATGATTAGGATCACACGCACTTCCATGACACTAGATGCATGCCTTCCATCAATTACCACATGATCAATTTGATCATGTTCCTTTCCGCTGTGAAGCTAACCAACCTAAACCCGTTGTCTGATGTGTCGGTATGCGGACTGAATTTACCGATCGATGGGCCAATAACATCTACTTTTCCTATTTTTGCATTAAAATTTTCCAGAACGATTTTAATGTCGTGGACAGGGCAGCGGTCGTATGTTTCCTCTAGGCGCTCGTAAAATGCATCTTTAATCTCATCTTCTTTATCTTCCGTCGAGGTATGAGCACAAATAAGAGTGATGTAGAAATATTTCGCCTTGATGCGGATTGTGGCTTTACGATCACTAACTGGATTCAACCACGAGACAAGATGTCTGAGTCTATCGCCTATTACAAATCCACATCCAAATTCATGCTTTTCCGCATGGCGGTTGTAAAAGACGTAGCATTATCTTAGAATTATCTTTTTTCCTTGTTCCCACCCCACAAGAAGTGGAAAGAATTGAACCCGACTGGTTTTCCGAATACGCTTTTTATCCGGATTGATGCCAAATTTAGTAGGGTTGCCTAAGAATTGGAGAAAAATTATGTTGTAGTGTTGGTTTTGTAATGTTGTCTTTTTTCTCAATCTCACTTCCGAAACGCCGTCAGCTGATCAGCAATGACTCTGAACTTTAACCACTGCCCCCAACTGGCGGTTGCATTTTTGAGGAAAACTAAGCAACATGAGCATGAGTATGAAAAATGTGTACAACGAATGGTGTATAATTGCTAAAAACGGAAATTGCATTATGCGAAGGAGTTTTCATCCGTTTCAACCTTCGGTTGTTTTTTGTTCATTTGGTCGATAAGCAGCAGCAGCAGCAGCAGCAGCAATAGAAAGTAAAGGCAAAAAAAAATCAAAGCTGATGGCTACAAAAGAAAACTGAAAATCATGTGTTCGGGTATTAAGTTGAAATTTTTCATTATTACAAAGCATTTGTGTTATTTTCCCTCAGTCGACCCCCGATGTAGCTGCTGCTGCTGCTTTGACTACCTCTCTTTGTACATAATTAGGATTTGTTGCAAATGAATTTTGAAATGCAAAAAACGAAAAACAAAAAGGGATTGCGAAAGGAATTACTCGTAAAGATATGCATGTCCAACATCAAGAAGAATTAGTGCAACATTTTTAAAGGATTTAACGCAGAATCCATTCAAATGATATTTAACATTTTAATCCTGTAAGATTTCTTAGGTAAATTATGTTGCAAAGGTAAGAAGTCAAGAGACTTAAACTGCCGCTCAAGTTGATGAGCGGCAGCAACTTCGAAATACTTGAGCTGGCGCTAAATATAAGTTGAAGTAGTAAATTGTTGTTAATTGCCATAAAACGTAACTCAAGGAAGTGAATACTAGCTAATAGCTAGGTAAACATGGAACAAGTGGCAAGGGGAGATGTAAGAGAGTAATTATATACGTCTTTTAGATTTTGCAGTTTTCTTAATATGTAAGTTAAAGTTGGAAACAAGTTATATAACAAAAATATTGGAAAATCGCAACTTTTGTAATAGCTTACACAGTGCAACTTTGCTTCGCCCGATTTTTTTTAAATTTAATTGAGCCCTACTATATCCTGTCGATCCTTGTGAATGGTAAACACTTTTGTGGCGAAAAAAAGGCGTACGTACATATGATGAAAGTGCGTAAACATGATGAGGCATGGTAATCAAACGCAACAGTGCCTGTAAATTTCCATCATTGACATAAGGTCGAGTGGTGTGTGGATACCCCACATAAACAAAAAAAAAAAAACACCATATGTTATGAAAACATAGCGGGTATTATTGCACCAAATACTCTGGGCAGGAAAAAAATATATAACTGATGGTGGTGTGGGTATCACAAATACCTAACTACATACGAACACAAAAAAAAAAAACTGGCATGGCAAGTGCAATTTTATTTGCAGCGCTACGCTATACGTATTGTACACACACGTTCACGATGTGAAAGAAAACACCGGCGTATGGCCGAGCGGATGGACTTTTTAAGTCCCAGCCTTCATCCGTTTTGCATCCGTCTGTGTTCGAGCCAATGTCTACGTGCATGCATGTGTTGGTTGTTCATTTCAGGGTAATCTCAATGCTGTTGTTGCCATTTATTGTTTTTTGTTTGTTGTTGTTCGCAAAAGTGATTACTACTTTTTCATCTGCATATTGCAGACAAACATTGAGGTAGACCTTTTTTGTTCTCCCCATATCGCAACCTAGACAATCGAGTTCCCACTCACCAGGACCTTTGGATTTTATTTTTCTATTCTGCTTTAGGCTGCGTACATGTATACATTTAATCTAAAGTGGGGGAAAAAAACAAGATTTTTTATAGGATTTTTTCAAATTTTGATATGCATTGGCGTTGGTGTTGCAGTTCTTTGTGTTGACACTTAAGAGTCTATTTCATTTATGTTCTTGGCAAAGTAACCAAAGTAGTAAACAAATGTGTTATTGAATTATGGCATTTTGCAAACAAACTATTGAACTTTGCTCGAAAAGCTGCAGGGTTTTGTAACTAGTTAAAGTTTGTTGTTGTGTATTAAAACTAAGGTCTTCATGGAAATTAAGTTTCGTTTTAATTTGTTCATTATGAAGTATTTCTGATCCAGCAGTACTTTGGATTCGAGTGAATCACCAATGATTTTCATATTGACTTTGCAATTGTTAATTTTCGCATACATTTCACCCATGCAGGGTGTGGTAGGTAGTTCAAGCATGGCCAAACGACACCAGGGATGTTCTGCAGGGATGTTCTTCTAAATTGGTAAAAAGTATGTTTACGTTTAAAAATAAAATTTTAAGTTTTTCACTTAAATTTATTAAATTTTTAAAACCATTCAGCGATGTCTTTAACCCGAATTTTGTGTGTTTGGGAATAAAGCATAAATCCAATTATGGGGAAGGTGGTGTGGTTTTCAAATGGCAACGCATCGTAGTTAAAGTTGGCGGGGAAGGGGAACAAAGTTACATCAAGTCCCGCAACTGCCACGGAGTCACCTCTAGAGGGGTAAAATGTAAGATCGACCCCCAGTTATTAGTCTCTCCGATCATTTCCCCAAAACATACCTACACCCATCTTCACCCCTAAGGAGTCTCCCGTACTAAAATTAATATTTTTTATAAATTTAGTTCTCACAGCTCTAACTGCCCCAAAGGTGGCCCTAGAGGAGTCAAATGTATCACCGACCCCCAATATTAATGTAACCCCAACAGTTTCTCAGAATATATCTACCTTCTATCTTCAACCCTTAAGATTTTTCCCATACAATTTTTATACCATTTACTACGCGCACGATTTGAGTGAAGGGTATATTAATTTTTTGCTTCCATATGTAACGCCCATAAGGGGACGTAGTAGGTATGTATGTAAATTATCAGCATAAAAATCTGTGTCGATTTAAAAGTGACTGTCTGTCCGTCTTCAGATTTGGAATACAAGCTTATATTCTCAAAGCGGAGGTTAAGTTGTAAGATAAGCCCGATCGGTCAAAAACTAATCCCATCCCCCACACAATCTTTCACTTTTTGGAGGTCTGTCTCTGCGACTACAGCCGTAGTTTAAGAGATATCAAGGTACAATTTTGTACACAAGTTTATATTCTCAAAGCGAAGTTTCAGTTCTAGAATGAGCCTGTTCGGGCAAAAACTACTCCCACCACCAAACAAAGTTATCCTTTTTGTACTCTATTGCTTTAAACGTATTCTATGCTTTAAACGGAGCCGGATCGGGCTCGTCCTACCCACCATACAAATTGCCCCTTTTTGGAGTCTGTCCCTTAAATTACAGCTGTAGTTTAGGAGATATTAGGAGGTTAAGTTCAAGGATGAGCTCGTTCGGTCAAAAACTACTACCACCCCAATACAAACTTCCTCTGTAATTAAGTAGCTATCAAGCTGGAATTTGGTATGCAAGTTTCCGTCTTCCTATTAAAGGTTGATATTTAAGATGGGCAAGATCAGTCAAAAACTACTCTCACCTCCTATACAAATTGCCCCTTTTTGGGTGTCTGTACCTGCGATTACAGTCGCAGTTTTAAAGGCCTCGAACTGAAACTTTGAATGCTAGCATCTGTCCTCTAAGTGGAGTTCCTAGATGAGCTAGATCGGTTCAAAACTTCTCCCACCTCTCACAAAATTGGGCCTTTTTGGGGCTCACTCCCTGGGATTAAAGCCACAGTTTGAGAGCTATCGAGCTGAAATTTAGTATACAAGCTTCTATCCTCTAAGTGGGGGTGCAGTTCTAAGACATGGAAGATCGGACTAAAACTACACCCATGCCTAACGCTCGTATATTTTTTTTGGACAAAAACAGTACATTTCACTGAAATTTTTTAAAAAAGCAGTACATCGATTTGGAAAAACAGTACTTTTCGCAGTACATATTTACATAGCATATGTATTTTATTCAATATGTAAAAAAATTAACAATCATTTCCAGAATCAACTTTTGTGGTTGTTTTGTATTTGTCGTTTGAAGCAATTTGAATAAGCAATGCCGGCTTTGTTTTGAGGTAATTGTAGATATAAACGCATTTGTACTTCATATTACATTTGAAGGTCAGAATCGCCTTCAATGTTTGCACATCTAATCGGGTTTAGTCTGACGTCCAAGTTTTGTTCACTGCAGAGAAGATTCGATCCACTGATGCTGAAGTTCCTGGCAAACATAATATGTATATATTCAACGATCGTGGCCATTTCTTTGAATTCGCAATCAGCGTTATTGAGATGAATAAATATCTCCACATTCGAAACATTTCCTTCTCTCCATTGCATAATTTTTTCGCTCGTTTTTGATATATCTAGATTGGGTGTGCAAATATACCGCATTTTCATTGGCATTGTACAAATTGTATTCCCTTAACTTGTTCATAACGGCTTCCACTTCATTCCTTTAGTATAAAAGCATTCAAATCAAAGCAAAATTACTGAAAAAATCAGTGCGTAAAGCAGCCATCTCAATCGAATTGTATCCATTGTCAATAAGTTATTGCTTTTCTGCTACTACAGCTGGGGATAAGAAACTCTCTTGACGCATTTTTAAAGTTTCTTCGATCTTATTTTTTGAAGTAAACAATATTATTGCATGAATTCGCTGTTCGCCGTTTATATTTCTATTATGTATCGAAAAACAGTACTTTGAGGGAGAAAAGCAGTACGCAGTTTTTGATGTCGAAAAACAGTACTGTACTGCGAAAAACAGTACAGATACGAGCCTTACCCATGCCCCATACAAGTTCCCCTTTTTTGAGGTGTTTGTCTATCTGTCCTCGCGATGACAACCGTAGTTGAAAAAACATTGAGCTGAAATTTGGTATGTAAGCTTCCATCCTCTAAACAGAGGTTAAGTTCTGAGATGAACAATATCGGACAAACACTACTTCCATCTCCCATCCACGCATCCCCTTTCTAGGGTGTTCATCTATCTCTCCCCGCTATAATAGCCTTAATTTAAGAGCTATTGAGCAAAAATTTGTTATACAAGCTTCTATCCTCTAAGCAGAGGTTAAGTTCTAAAATGAGCATTATCTGACAAAAACTACACCCACCTTTCATACAAACTCCCCCTTTTGGGGTGTCCGTTAATTTGTCGGTGCAAATAACAAGTTTTATAACCATTTTTACAAATGGTGGTGAATGGTTTTTTTAAGAAATCAGATTTTTCTTTCCCGTTGTGACTCCTAGACGGGTAAAATGTATAACTGACTTCTTCCCATAAACATCGTCTAAGAGGGCTCTAATACAAAAATAATTTTTTTTATAAAATTTGCTCCCACTGCTCCAATTGCCCCGAAAGTGACACTAGAGGGAATAGTTTCTCATAACATATCTACCCTGTATCTTCAATCCTTAAGGTGGTCCCCACAGAATTGTTTTTATGAAATCCGCTCCTGCCCCTTCCATGATGCCTCATAGAGGGGTAATATGTATGACCGAACCCCAGTAATTTTTTCCTCCTAACATTTTCACCAAACATACCCACGCCCACACCCACATTGATTGAGTGCCGATAAATTGAAAAAATCTGTATAAAGAATTATCACCCCAATTACTTCCTCCAGTAGTTACAACAACAACTAATCCCTATCTTAAGGGGGCTCCCATACAAAACTCACAAAGTTATTAAATTTTCTCCCACCCTTGGGGAAAGGGGCGCCTAGGTGAGTCAAATGTATTACCTTAAAGTGAGTATTAATGTTTTTATTTGTATGGAAGGATTTTTAAAAACTTTCTCTTGATGCTTTTACACGTCATGAAACATGAGATAAATATTTTTATCCACCAAATCGATTGAATTATATACTGACCGCCAAGTTTCTGATGATGAACTGATTTTAACTGAGTATCAAAGGGAACAAGAGGCAGCATTAGAGAGATCAGCATTACTCCGGATCTAGTGTTGCTACGTCAGCAGGCGACAGATGTAAGACATAGCGAGGAGAAAGGCTACCTCCAACTTGAATCAAAGGCATTAATGTAAAGTTACCGAAGAGTGGCGATTGGAAAGATTGCAACTACTGGAGAAGAATTACTCTACTGAACACCACAAACAAGATACTGGCAATCAGAACCTCACAATGGCGGTATCAGCATTTCATACTAAAGCTGGAGTAAAACAAAGGATGCCCTTTTTCACATCAACCGTCTACCATTGTGCTGGATGAGATCAAGGGCGCAGTCTGTGTTAAGAAAGAATAGGAATTACATGGAGTCTTTCACGCCAAGTCCCTCGACTTTTTAGTATGCGGATGTATACATATATTTTCCAAGAAGTTCCTGGGTGGAACATAGGACCTTATGCGGATAATATTTGTCTAATCTTGCATAAAACCTCGGTTCCAAAACCTTTGTTTTTAGCCTTTTGAAAGAACTTTCGGACTTCACCTCTATGACTGTAATTTTTGATATCTTAACTCTTTCTTGGCACAGACGCTTTTATTGCCTTATTATATCGTTCCGTCACTGAACGCGTTACCATTGACTACAGTTTTGCCTTGTATGCAGCATCCTAGTCCTCAGACAATACGCGACATTTATTACTCAACGTAACAGGGCTTGTCTGAGAGTGGTATTTCATAATCCAGTTCGGTCGTCGTTTCAGAGGTCATCGAACTCGTAATATGCTACTACCACTGTGTGTCGGGAACATCAGAATTAGGGGAATTTGTTTGCAGTAGTTAGGGAATTGGTTCGAATAGGCATTGACTATCTCAGCGGTATGCAGCGGATTCCTTTGGAATAGAATATGAAAGTTTTCCGCATTACTTATCGCGTGATTACCTTTGCTTCAAATATGTGGTGATCCGTGTCAACATTTGCCCTGCGCATCACACACAAGACATGTTTTTTTTATCGTTTAATACATAATTAATTTGGTTTCTTGCCTTATATCAGCCTTTAATATACTAAATACGATTCATAATGAAGTGGTTTAAATTGTGGTTTTTCCCTTCTACCACACATATCTAGAAAGTGACATGTTCTCTTAGGGTTACTGCCTTCCCCGTACCCTACACTATCGCGGGATACCATAATCGCTTTGGGAATTATTTTAGTACAACATTTTTCAGCTCATTGATTTGGGACTCAATTCCTAACTGCACCAAAAGTATCCCAAAAATTCTGCATTATACGTTTTGTCAAGTTGGCTGCATCTATGATTTAATTGCTATACGAATTTTTTACCTCAAGGTAGATTTTTAGCACTTTTTCTATATAATAACACAGTTATATCTCGGTATGCCGTACGGAATATATCTTTTTGTGTCTAAAGAAAAATTATAAATATTGAATAGGAGAAAAAAAGAATGCAGGACAAACCTTTTCGATAAAAGTGCATCCGGTGCTTTAAAAATCGCAAAAACCTTTACATTTACTTTCGAATATACTGACTTACGTATGAGTAACAAATAAAATATCACATAACTCATACGCTCTGGCATTGGTAAACTTCATATCGTCACTTATTATCAGTGCAACCGGAAATATGCTACAGCATGATTTTTTTACAACGAGATATTAACAAATGGGTAATGTATTTACATGTTTCATGGTCCTACAAGTGTTTAGAGACCTATTTGTTAAAGCATATTTTGGCATATTTTACCCATAAAATCATATTTCGGCAAATTTTGGTTTTAGGAGCATAATTTTAACAAAACCTCATTTTTTAAAGCATAATTTATATTTTTTAGGCCATTCAAAAAAATCCATTTTTAAGCATATTTTATGTTTTTCACATTATTTTTCTGTTCGTAAAAACAAGTGTCTTTGCAACTTTGGTTTTTTAAAATGTAACAGCCAAATCTACAACATGTTTTACACAACTGTGAAATGTTAAACGTTTATTAATCCTGTTTTTCGCGCTTTCTTATACAATATGTAAACAAAACATAAAAAGAGGTTCTTTTCAACCACCGAACCACCTAATCCGAGAAAAGCAGCAAAACTAAAGGCGGTTGTAGAAACGTTTCCTGACTTACAAGTTGATGGTGGGTTCCTCTATTCTAAAATCTGCAGCAAAGTTATTGCAGCAGATTGCAGATTTCAAGCAACATGTGGAAAGTGGCAAACATATTCAACTAAGACTCTCAAAAGAACATGACTTTCAAGAAAAACTGTTCCGAGCTTTTGGCTCTGCTGACATTCCACTTTACAAAATGAGAAATCAAAATATGAGAACACTATTTGAGGAATACACGGACTACCAAGTGCCATCCGAAATAGTTTTTCCAACCTTAATATTAAAAAAATGTATACAACGACTGCATGAACAATATACGAGCAAAACAAAAAAAAATCAATTTATATGGATCCCAATCGATGAAACTATAGATGCAATAGGTAGAAATGTGGCAAAAATTTTAGCAGGTGTATTAAGGATATTGCAAGTGAGAAATTTTTACTACATACAGCAGCCTTGGAAAGGGCTAATTACTCAACAATTGCTCGAATGCTTCAATAAGAATAACGTTTTGCTTTTTGTGACGGATGCAGCTCCATACATGGTAAAGGCTGCAAAAGCTATAGTGGCATTTTATCCGAAAAGTGACGCATGTGACATTTATGTGAAAACGTACATAAAACTATTGCAAATGTGAAGAAGGAATATTTAAAAGCTCCATGTAGAGAGGAACTTTTTAAACAAATGTTTCCAGACCTTCCATTACCTCCAGAAGCTATAACAATACGATGGGGAACATGGCTTGAAGCAGTTAACTACTATGCCAACAATTATGAAGACATTTTAAATGTCCTAAGTGTATTAAACGATGAGGATGCATAATCCATTAAAACTGCAAAGCATGTCTTGATAGGCTCCCAAACTATATCTGACTTGATTTATATTACGGTTTTATTGCAAAACATATTAAAAATTTGCAAACATCAGGTCTTACGCATATTGAACAAATTCAGGTGAATGAAGACACTTTAAAATTTATAGATAATTTATCGGATTCCGAAATAAATTTAATACTAAAAAAAAATTGAATCAAATTATTTCAAAAAACGTTGGCTTAGAATAAGTGAAAAGTATTCCTAAGAATTGTGTGGATCTGCGACAACATTAACATCAAAATACGAAGTAAATTAAATACTGTCCCTTAAAATTGCTCCAATTACATCTGTGGATGTCGAAAGATCATTGTCAATGTACAAAAACATTTTACGTTGTAATAGACAAAATTTTTTGTTCGATAATTTATCTCAATATTTTGTAGTTTATTGGAACAACAATCTCAAAAAAGATGCTCAACATACAAAAACACCGTAATACTTAGGAAACATAGTTTAAAATGTTTGTTATTTTAATGTTAAATAAATTCATGTGATATTTTTTTTATTGTTCCTTAAATAATAATACTTAAATATTTATTTCTATTTTATTTTACTTACTCAACATTTGTGTATGTAAATTAACAAAAAATACTTACAAAGTCTGAATATAAAATAATATTGTTTTTTTTTAATTGTTAAGCTGTTTTTTTTAATTTAGATAAAAATATTTCAAATTTATATGAAAAACATTGTATGACTTTAATTTTTATGGCATGTTTTTGATGATTTTAAGGTCATATTTTGCAATTTTTCTGGTCATATTATATGCGCATAAAACACGATTTTTAGAGCATATTTTCGGTTGCCCTGCTTATTATGCTATGACATTAATAAAAAGCTTATTGCGACAAAGTCACATTTAACCCACAATTACAATGTCATTTTATGCTTCCTTACAAATTAAGTTAATTTTTAATAAAGTTTTATTAGCAAAAGCCCAACCCTAATGACGAGATATAACTGTGTTAAAATGTAGAAATGGTGCTAAAAATCGACCTTAATGATATGATGGCCATACGATCATATCATTAATGCAGCCAACTTCACAAAACTAATGATGCAGATTGTTCTAATTTGTGGGTCTATTTTCAAGTCCAATTCTCAAAATTGAGTCTCAAGCTCATGTGTTGCACTGTGTATGTCTCGATCATATATTACAAAAATATATCCATAATATCTTTCCTTATTAACTGCAAATTACTAAATTAAAGGTTATTTTTCATATCAATTTCTTAATTTGAATTCATAAAATAACTTCCACATGCCTCTTAACTATTAAAATTATTCATTTACTAGTGAAAAATTTCTTTGTGAAATAGTCCAACGACAAAGAACATCATTTACACATGTTGGCCATCCTTAATAGGTTTTCCCTCCCTCCCTAACCTTTTATGAGCCTATCTCCCCTTAAGTTTCTTGCAAATGGCAGTTCGATATTGCTTTTAAGCTAAAGCACTTCACTTTGTTGCTTGCCTTTTTTTTTTGCAGCATTTATATGTGAAATTGTTATTGCCAAAGTTTTGCAAATTCCGTATTCCGTTTATGTTTATTCTCTAAAAATGTTCAATATAAATTCAAACCTACTCCACTCCCATTGCAATCACACTTAAGTGCATACAAAATACTGATGATGTTTATAATGCTCCGAATACTGCTGCTGCTGCTGCCGAGCTACGACGGCTCCTAAATGTAAACGGAAATAAAAACGTAATCCACATGACCCACATATCGGGGGCAGGCTGGTATACAAAATGTTGCATTTCTCTTAATGCAAAATAAATATTTTATAAATCTGTATAACACTAACCCAACTAATAATGTGGCGCGCATCAGATGTAAAGAGATTGCCACATAAAGCTTAATCCCTCCCCTCGCTGCATCGAACAAAATGAAATTTGCATTAGGTGGCTTACACGAAATAGAAATCATATGGCGTAGCTGCCAGCGCAGAATATGTTAACATAAAATTCAATCTAAATACAGGCGTTTTTCTTTGGGTGTTGTTCTAGTATTTTGCAAATTTTAACAAATCTATAAAATTTATTGCATTTTATTGGGGGAAAAAAATGCTGCTTGCTGTCGCCATGCAAATATTCATGCACTGACATTTGACGCTGAGAACAAAATCGAGAAATTTTTGTGAGGAACTATGCATTTTATTGGGACACCCATCTGCCAAGGGGAGGATTGGATCGTTAGTGACTGGAGGCGGCGGGTAGGTGGGTAGGACATTGATTTTGGGGTACTTATGGCTTTAGGATGTCAAACAGGATATCAAACAGATGTTTTTGCTGTAGTAACAAATGTTTCACAACGAATCGTATAACAATTTTATGATTTTTCGATTATGTTGTTTGGAAATGCGGATGGAGTGTACTTTGGGGTGATGCTATGAGGAATGTAAATAGTAAAACTTAAAAAACGAAAAAATTTGCAAATGGTTACTATTTTAATTAGGTTAAGAATGCACCTGTTAGGGTGGGGTTATTCCCTCACATCTTATACGATATTAAATATAGAATTTTTGTACTTAGTACTTTTTGTACTTTTGTACTGTTACCAGAGTTCGTATTGGCTCGCTTTCGCTCGCGAGCCAGGAGTCTCAAAACTACAAAAGAATTTCAAATTTCAAACGAGCTCTCCGTTCGGCTGCCAAGAGCCCAAATAAAGAGCTGGCTCGCGTAAAGTGCTTCTGTGCCAATAAAAGTACTTTGTGCAACAGAAAACTGCTTTTGGGCCAATAAAAATACTTTTTGGCATGAAAAAGTACTTTGGTACAAAAAAAAAAAACTTTGTACGGAAAAGAACATTAAAAGTACTTTTTGGTATAACAAGAAATTTAGTACAAAAGAAAGTACTTTATACTAAAAATTACAATAAAAGTACTTTTTGGTACTAAAAGTTCTTTGGTATAAAAACGAGTACATAAATACTTTTTGGCATAAAAAAGTACTTTGGTACAAAAAAAAATACTTTGTACGGAAAAGAACATTAAAAGTACTTTTTAGTATAACAAGAAATTTAGTACAAAAGAAAGTACTTTATACTAAAAATTACAATAAAAGTACTTTTTGGTACTAAAAGTTCTTTGGTATAAAAACGAGTACATTATAAAAATTTTTTGGTACAAAAAAGTACTCTGGTACAAAGAAAGGACTTTGTGCAACAGAAAATTGCTTTTGTGCCAATAACAGTACTTTTTGACATAAAAAAAGTACTTTGGCACAAAAAAAATGTACTTTGCGTCGAAAAGTACATTAAAAGTACTTTTTGACATAAAAATTTACTGTGGTACAAAAACAAACTGTGCGAAAAGTACATAAAAAGTACTTTTTGGTACAAAAAGCTTCAGTATATAGTACAATATTTTTCAGCTCATTAATTCGGGACTCAATTCTAAGAATTGCACGTGAAAGTAGCCCCAAAAAAAAATAACTTCTGCATCATTTGTTTTGTCAAGTCGGCTGTATTAATAACACTAGTTTACAGTCATTTTGCTGCAGAGTTCTAAATAATTTTTTTCTATAGATTTCGGCCTCCTAAACACGAATATGAGATTTAAAAATTTTTCCTCTGATTAGTTTTCAACATATGTTTTTTTGAACTATTTAGCAAATTTTTTGTGACATGCATCAGCTTATTGGAGAATAATTCGTAGACGCGTCCAACGACTTGAACAAGAGTGGTCTCCAATTAAAGGTAATGTGCTCCTCTAAAACCCTTCTATACAAGCTTTTAACATCGGTTGGGTAGTTTTGATGGTAGGAGCATTTAAAGTTTAAAAAACTAATATTTTTGTGCAATAATCACGGTTTTAAATTTATAAAAAAAATTATAAAAAATATTAATCGGAAAAATAAATCAAATTTCATAAATTGAGTATAAAGATTAGACTTTCCCGAGCAAAACAAGCCATCGTTTATAAAAATTGGGTGAAAAGAGGAAGAGTAACACGTTTTTTAAGAGGACCCTACAAATGCTAAATTTTTTGATTTTAGGCATATCACGTTAGGTCTAGAGCTAAACTTCACGTTGCATGAAAATGACAATAAAAAGTGGAAATGCCACTGTATTCTGGGTTGATCATGCATGCACGAAAATGTTTAATTTGAAATCCTAGCTGATCAATTTTTGAAAATATCGATATTTTCCATTTCTGCCGACTGGACCAAAAGTCTTTTTACTTTTTAAACGATGACAGTAAAAAACTAGACCAATGAAATAAAAACTGTTTTTTTATTATCAAAGTATACAAACAGGGCATCTTGTATGATCATTGATTATTTTGACATTGCTTTAACCTGGAGGCTTGAAGTGCATTTTAAGCCTACATTTTTTAAAAATATCGATATTTTTAATTTTTACACTGCGTAACCGCCTAAGAAAAATTTGTTCAGTATTAGAAAAGTGGAATATTTATTAATTGCAATATATGTATATAATATGATTTAAAAATGAAAAATATAATTTTTTTTTAAAAATATAGATTTAAAATGCGCTTCAAGCCTCCTAATTGAAGCAATGTCAAAATAATCAATGATCGTACAAGAATCCCTGTTTGTATACTTTTATAATAAATAAACAGTTTTTACTTCATTGGTCCAGTTTTTTACAGTCATCGTTTAAAAAGTAAAAAGACTTTTGGTCCAGTCGGCAGAAATGGAAGATATCGATATTTTCTAAAAATGATCAGCTAAGATTTCAAATTAAACATTTTCGTGATGCATGATCAACCCAGAATATAGTGGCATTTCCACTTTTTATCGTAATTTTCATGCAACGTGAAGTATAGCTCTAAACCTACCGTGATATGCCTAAAATCAAAAAAATTACGATTTGTAGGGTCCTCTTAAAAAACGTGTAACTCTTCCTCTCATCACCCAATTTTTATAAACGATGGCTTGTTTTGCTCGGGAAAGTCCAATCTTTATACTCAATTTATGAAACTGTCAGCCGGACAGACAGACAGACGGACATGGCTCAAACGACTTTAAAAGTCATGAATCGAATTTGGTTCAAAGAAATATAGGGTCTAATGTGACTCCTTCTATGTGCTACATATTTGAGTCGTATTAAATGATATATACCTTCTACCTGTATTTTATCAAAAAGTAAAATTTATTGTACCTATCATACAATTTATGGCACCAAAAAGTACAATTTATGGTACCAAAAAGTGAAATTTATTGTAAGAAAAAGTCAAATTTATGGTACCAATAAGTTAAATTTATGGTACCAAAGATTACAATTTATTGTAACAAAAAACGCAACTTATGGTACTAGTTTGTACCATTGTACAATTTATGGTACAATTTACAATTTGTGGTAACAAAAAGTACAATTTATGATACCGAAAAGTAAAATTACGGTATAAAAAAGTAAAATTTATTGTAAGAAAAAGTGCAATTTATGGTATCAAAGAGTACAATTTATGGTACCAAAAAGTACCAAAACGAAAAATGTATGGTATCAAAAAGTAAAATTTATGGTACCAAAAAGTACAATTTGTACTACCAAAAAGTACAAGTTATGGTATCAAAAAGTACATTTTATTTTATGAAAAATTGCAATTTATGGTGCCAAAGAGTACAATTTATGGTATCAAAAAGTAAAATTTATTTTAGCAATAAGTACTGTAAATAGTACCATTATGGTATGGTAAGAAAAAGTGCAATTTATATTACCAAGTACAATTTATTGTACAAAAAAGAACAATTTGTGGTTCCAAGAAGTAAAATTTATGGTACCAACAAGTACAATTTATGGTATATAAAAGTACAATTTATTGTAAAAAAAGTGCAGAGTACAATTTATTGTACCAAAAAGTGAAATTTATGGTACCTTTTCAATATCTACAACTTTGTTTCAGACGCAAAAGAGATATTCCGTAAGATCTACAGAGATATAACTATGTTAAAATATAGAAAAAGTGCAAAAAATCCACCTTGAGAAAAAAAAAATCGTATGGGCATTAAGTTATTAAAGCAGCCAACTTGACAAAAGTTCTTATTTTTGGAGCTACTTTCTTGTGCAATTCTCAGAATTAAGTCCCAACATCAAGTATTTTACAGTGTTATGAAAACTCTATTTAGATAATAGTCACAGTTCTAATATTAGCTCTGAAAACAAATATAAAAAGTTACAACCGGACCCCTTCAAAATGTTGACAGCCTCCACAAACTTTATACTTACTTACTTAAGTGGCCAATTACAATTTACGAAACGTAGTTCATAAATTTGAGGCCTGAAGTAATAAAGAATTCCACACGCTTCGGTCTTCTGCGTGTGTTCTCCAGTTAGTCCTACCAGATGATGGCACATCGCCTACCACTTGGTCCTTCCAACGGAGTTTGGGTCTCCCTGCTCTGCGCCGTCCTTCAGGTTCGCCTTCAAACACCTTTCTCGCTGGAGCATTTACATCCATCCTGGCAACATGTCCCAGCCATCGAAGTCGTTGGATTCTGACTCTTTTAGCTACGTCGATGTCGTGGTAAAGCTCATACAGCTCATGGTTCATCCGATGGCGAAACTGGCCTTCGACACAGATAGGTCCATATATTTTTCGGAGTACTTTTCTCTCGAATACTCCCAGGTTTTGTATGTCCGTTGTAGTAAGCACCCATGATTCGGCACCATACAACAGAACAGGTAAGATAAGTACCTGGTATAGCTGTTTCTTAGTATTCCGAGAGAAGGTGGTGTTACTAAAGTGCTGCCGAAGTCCGTAGAAACATCTATTGGCGAGCACTATTCTCCGTTTAATTTCTTGGCTGACATTATTCATTTTGTTGACGGAAGATCCGAGGTAGGTAAATTCGTCGACTACCTCAAAACAATAATTGTCAACGTTCACGGTGCGTCCCCATCGAGAGGACTCTTTGTTCGTCGAAATCATTATTTTTGTTTTGTCCTCGTTGACCGCTAAACCCATTTTTGCTGACTCCTTTTCTAGCGATGAGAAAACTGCAGTAACATCCCGCAGATTTCGGCCAATGATATCTATATCATCGGCGTAGGCTAGTGGCATGTGGCTTTTGTGGAATATGGTGCCAGACATGTTGATACCAGCCTTTCTCATCACCTTCTCCATAACTATATTAAATAGTGTACAGGACAGGCTATCGCCCTGCCTGAGACCTCTTTCCGTGTTGAATGGTTCAGACTGATCCTTACCAATCTTAACCGAGGATTTGGTGTTGTCTAAGGTACATTTGCAAAGTCGAATCAGCTTTGCAGGAATACCAAACTCAGACATGGCCTCATAAAGCCTATTCCTTATCGGAGAGTCGAAGGCAGCTTTGTAGTCGACAAAGAGGTGGTAGGTGTCGATCTGCTTTTCATGGGTTTTTTCCAGGATTTGTCGTAAGGTGAATATTTGATCCGTCGTAGATTTGCCAGGTCTAAAGCCGCACTGATATGGTCCAATTAGTTTTTCTACAATTGGCTTTAGACGTTCACACAATATGCTTGAAAGGACCTTGTACGCAATTGGTAATAGGCTTATTCCACGGTAGTTCTTACATTCACTACGATCTCCTTTCTTGTATATGGGACATAACAGACTGAGACTCCAATCCCCGGGCATGCTCTCCTCTTGCCAGATGTTCTCCATGAGCTGATGCATGCTCCTAATCAGCTCCTCCCCGCCAGCCTTAAACAATTCAGCAGGGAGACCATCGGCTCCAGCAGCTTTGTTGTTTTTAAGGCGGGAGATGGCCATACGTATCTCGCTCTGGCTCGGAGGTGGACAGTTAATACCATCGTCATGGATTGGAGCGGGGTCTTCTGGAGTGGTGTCAGTATCCAGTAAATTTCTAAAGTGATCTCTCCATATCTTCAGAACGTTATCCGGGTTCGTCACTAGCTGACCATCGCTGTCCTTGCACGAGGGCAACCCTGTTCCACGCATTCTCGCTTTAACTCTCTTGTAGAATTTTCGGGCTTCCCCTCTACTTCGGAGCAACTCAGTGCACTCGTCCTGCCTCCTCTTCAGCTCCTTCTTTTTTCTTCTAAAAAGACGCGTTGCCTGTCGTCTCTTCTCCCTGTGCCGTTCACGAACAGCTCGCGTTGCCATTGGCTGCAGTTTCGCCCTGTATGCAGCAACCGTCTCTCTCGTGGCATTGCGACATTCATCATCGTACCAGGCATCTTCTTGAGACGGCTTTGAGTACCCAAGTACGCTTCTCGCAGCCCGTTCTAAGGAGTCGGCTATATTTTGCCACTGCGAGGTTATATTGTCAGGGGTTGGAGCATTCCGCAGCAGTTGAGTTAGGTGGTTGGAGTAGGCGTTTGCTACCTCTGTGGTCCGCAGTTTACCGATGTCCAGCTTTCGTTGTGCCTGGTTACGTACGTTTTTCGCCATGCTTAGCCTTGTGCGTACCTTAACTGCGGTAAGGAAGTGATCGGAGTCAATGTTCGCACCCCTAATCACTCGTACGTCCAGAACGCTCGATGCGTGCCTTCCATCGACTACCACATGATCAATCTGATTCCTCGTCAATTGATCTGGAGATAACCATGTTGCCTTATGAATATTTTTATGGTCAAATCTAGTGCTGCTAACTACCATATTTCTTGCCGCAGAGAAATCAATCAGTCTGATGCCATTGTTCGACGTTTCGGTGTGCAGACTGAATTTTCCGATGGTAGGCTCAAATGCGGTTTCCCTGCCTATTTTAGCATTAAAATCGCCTAGTACAATTTTAATGTCATGGCTCGGGCTACGGTCATATACATTTTCTAGGCTCTCGTAGAACTCGTCTTTGTCCTCATCGCTTTTCTCTTCTGTCGGAGCATGGGCACATATAAGTGTTATGTGGAAAAACTTTGTTTTGACTCTTATGGTGGCTATACGTTCACACACCGGGTTGAACCTTGAGACTAGGTGTCGCAGTCTCTTGCCAACCACAAATCCACATCCAAACTCGTGCTTGTCCGCATGGCCACTATAGTAGATGTCGCACGTCTTCATGCGCGAGCACCCGTGTCCCGTCCACCGGATTTCCTGTAAAGCGGTTATGTCAGCCTTGTATTCTTCGAGGACTTCCGCCAGTTGGATAGAGGCACCTGGTCTATACAGTGTTCTAACATTCCAGGTGCATATCCTTAAATCATGGTCCTTAATTCGTTTGCGGTGGTCGTCAACATTTTGGGGGGTCCATTTTATTCTTTTCTTACTTCTTTTCATTGCAATAGTTTATACGTCGGTGGCGGGTTGCAAGCCCAGCGCACCACGTCGCAGTTTTCTCCTCCTGCCAGGATTTTATTACAGCCGCCCATTCTGGGTCAGACGCTGACCAGGGTACCGCTCACTCTGAGCAGACGTGCCTGGGTTTTAGGTTTCGCCCCTCACAGTTAGTCGTGCTCTGACGGGTGTCAGAGGCACGCTTCCAGGCGTCACCACGTGGAGGTACTCCGTCCGCAGTAGTACTACGAATACGGAGCTCTGTGAGTAGACTTGAAGTGCAATTGGCAAGGATCACTCTGGGTTTGCCAAGTTAAACCGATCAGAAGCTTTACCTTGCATCACACTTGCCACAAACTTTATAAGGACCATGATATAAGGATATGTACCAGGAGTGTCCGAACTGAGATGGTGCCTTTAGCCAATTGGCGAATGCCCTGGACAAATATAAAGCAACCATAACCATAATACAGGAATTGTGATAGACGGGACAGGGATGCATACGACGTCAGAACTGTGACATCTTCTACAGCTATCATGCAGAAAGACTCGATTTTCGATGTGTATTTATAGTAGGCCATAAATTTTAATACTACAATAGGATACTCTTGGTTCAGCAGTCGGAAACAACACCTCCGATAACGGATTCGGACTGATTAGCTTCGCGTCGGCAAGAAACATGCTTGTGAATGGAACTATATTTCCGCAAAAAGATATCCACAAGGCAGCCTGGATATCTTCCAATAAAAATACAAGAAACCAGATTGACTACTTGGTTATAGAGGGAAGCAATTTCTCAAGCATTATGAACGACTCTGTGATGCGTGGCGTAAATATGGACTCGGCTAGTTGAAGCCAAGGTACGAACGCGATTATTTAAGTAGTGCCAAAAACGCTTGTTACTGTTAACTTAGAACGTTTGTTTGTTCTAATCTTACCGATACACAGTGGCATCGAATTACGAATTCAGGGACTACTGCACCAACGACCGTATTGGGTTGTGAAAAACCACTCTCAGACAAGCTCTGATACGATGAGGAATGTCGTAATTACACTGCAGTCAATGGTAACGGATCCCAGCGGTAAAAATACCCATTACATTATTGCTGATGTCAGCTATATTTAGTAGTTATCAGTGACGATTCCCTCGCTTATATTCCCCCTTGAATTTAGCATGGGAGTGTCATTGGCCGTTTAACCGCTGCGCTCTTGCTTACAAAGTAAGCGTTGATGTCAGTCGGTGCCATTTCAGTGGTAATTACGTTATAAGCAGAGTTTTAAGCGAGCTTGATAACTCGCTTTATTACGATGTAAGTGACGATGTCATTAAGTGCCATTTCAATCGGATTTATATTAAATTGACGATATTTTTACATAACACAAACGTGACATTCTACGAGTTTAGATCATTCGCCTGAAAGGTCTTACTGATGTCATGGATTCGTAAATAGGTACAGCGTTTCATTTACTGCTGGGATGCTATGAGAAAACGATATTGGCAAAACAGAAGAGTGACATCACGCATCTTTAAGCACAAACAGCGACAGAGAGAGAGAGAGAGAGAGTGCAGATATCGAAAAGTACTGCAATTGTAGTGGAGCACAAAAGTTCAACCAATAGATAAAGATGTAACCAAATGTACCGAAAGGTAAGCTTTTGGAACTGGAATACCCATCTGTAAAGACAGAGATTGAAATCTGGTCACTGATGCAGAGTGCAGAAAACACACAACTGACAGAGACAAAACGCCGCTTCAAACAGCTTCATTGAAGAATATGTTAGAGCGAGAATATCGGAAAGTACAGAGTTAGAGTTAAAGTTCCAAAGATTAACCAAAGGTAAATTACAAATGTTTTGGAACAGGGATTCCCAAATGTAAGGACAAATATGGAAATCTAGTTCACGGGCACGCAGAGTTTGCTGAAAATATGGGGAGAACATTTTTGTACTCCGCTCGTTCCTGTCTCCAGTCATCCATATCCTTTATTACATCGCAGTAAAGTGTCGAGTCAATCGCAATGTCTAGCTAAAGCTTCTCATACAGTGACGTTCGCATTCGTCAATAAAGAGGTAGGTGCCGTTAGTTGTGAATCTAAGAATAAATAGAAAGCGTGTAAATTTCCATATCGCATTCATAGGTTTAAGGGGAAATAAAGTTTTTAAGGTCTATGTCCCGTGTAGGAATGGCGTGTGCACCAACTTCCGCTGGATCAGCTTTTAACCCATCGCTTAAAAGGTTCTGTCGAGTATGATCTGTGAAAGACAATAGCCTATCCTAACGAACCTGATTGGATTCTATCAGTGTGGCTTTACGTCACATCTTGGAGAAGACCCAAGAAATGCAGACCGCCACCTACCATCTGTTTATCGATTACAAAGCTGCATTCGACAGTCCGATATGATAGAAACTATTAACTGCCATGGCTGAGTTAGGTATCACTGCGAAGTTGATACGATTTTACGGAATGACACTGGCTGACACCTTTCAGTGAAGATAGACAAAAATGGAGATGATCATGCGCAAGTTTATAGTAAATAAGACTGGTACTATCCTTAAAGTCACCTCCTGCTCGCGCACGCCGTTGATATACTGCTAGATGTTACTGCGGCCGCTTCCAGTATTAAGACGCAGTTTGCAGAAATGGGTCTTGGGATACAAAAGGATAAAACCAAGTTATCTGTTATAACCAACAAAGAGTATACTCGTTTGGGACTATAACTATAATCATGAACTTATCTACCAAAATATAGCGTCAGCCTGTAAATAAAGATATAAGTATTGATTGAAAACTACTGTTACTATGACAAAGCCCTCTCTCGACGAACGTAGATCCAACCTATTTGCTTCTTTGCATGGGTTTGGACTGGTTTATTAAGTGAGTAGAGAGTGAAATGAGTAAGGCTCGACGTAAGGCGCTCTTTGATGAGCGTATCTTGCTGGGATGGCAAACACGTTGGGATGAGAGTGATAATGGACGTGCTATTTATAGGTTTTTGTCTAGTGTTAGGTATATTGGGGAGAACCCTAACATTGGTTTTCACTTTGGGTTGGTTTTCTACAAATGTGACACGGGTCGCTCAATGTCTTTTCGCATAAGGGAGCCCCGATCGCGCTTCTCGCACTCGCGGAGAACCTTCTGAAGACTGATTGAAATTACTATCCTCTAGCCAAAAATCCTGGAGTAGGGAGCTTCTCACTCACATTTCACTCATTACCTACTCTACGTATCGCTACTTTCTAGAGATTCTTTATATCACCTTATCCACCCAGGGATTAACGATAACAAGTGTAGGTTATGAGTGGAAAGTGAGTGAAATGCTCGATACCACTATCTTGCTCTGCGTAATGATGGTTGTCACGGCCCGTTGCTATGGCACAAGACTTTGAACTGCAAGGGGTTATATCTGGAAATTGTTTGATAACGACATCTCACCAGAGGCCTTTTTCTGGTACCATGGGTGACATAGGATACGAATGTGCAAGGTCTTTAGTGCGTGACTTTGTTCATCTTATTGATCTCACTTGTATTTAGACGAGCCTAGCCTTACAGATATGTGGTTGCCATTCACCGAAGTCACCGAACTTCCTCCTCCTCCCACAGGTGAGGGTACTACATTCTTGCAATGAAGCATCGACTGTTTCACCTGCTCGGGGTATTTATGTGAGAGCATTGGTACTCGCGTGTATGTGAAAGTTTCAGTCAGAAATCTTTTTGCGAAAGGCGAACAATCTTGTAAAAAATGGTTTATTAAATCACAAATTGGTAGCAGTTTATCTGCGAAACTCACACCGGTGAGTGTGGCTGGTAGCGTGGGGGTCAGTACTCCCGGGGACTTGTTCCTGATCGGTGGTTGTAGGCCTCCTTGTGGAAGTATTAAGAGGGTTGTGGTTGGTATTAAAATCTTGGTAGAGTCTTGAGGCTCAAAGCTCTTATTTTTTTACAAAAAACATAACATTTTCATTACTTAGTTAACAAGTTTTACACCTTTTTTCAACTTTAAATACAAAAAAAATCATATCGTTTTGAGAACCATAACGACATTTTTCTTTTTTTTTGCTACTTATTTCTGAAAAAATGTCCACCTGTCCCCCTAAATCATTCATATTTTCGCTGTCCTTCCACTTATCGCCTCTCCTTCAATGGCCATTGCTCTCCAGTTTGTTTTTTAGTCAACCCTCATCTTGTGCTGTCATCACCTTTTCAGCACTCTTACAATTACCTTAAATTAATTTGCAAATCCATTTATCAATAAATAATTCCATCGAACTTTTTGTGTGACACCCTTTCACGAATACATCATCGCATCTACCAACATTACCATATCCGTTGCATTGCGAATATAATCTATGGCAGCTTTCCATAGACGGAGAGTCGGAGTAGTATTGATGCTTTTGCCTTAAAGCAAAAATTATTTACCATAGAGTTGGAGAGGAAAATGCACGCACACACATTTTTATCGCAGAAAATAAAGATGATTTCATTTCAGTCATTTGTGGCAGAGTGTGTGTGTGTGTGCGTCTGTACGTATAAGTGTTTGTGTGAAGCGACTTTTTTCCCCAAGACATAATCCAATGTGGCGATGAATATTTGGCCCCCGCATTCTGCGAAAAATGAACCACATCCCTCCGTTCCCATTGGTAACCCCTTGTATTGCCGCACATTGTGGCAACCAACGACTTCGACATTTAGTTGGTCGGGGGGTAGTGGTTGCAAGCCCTAGGGAGAGCGAACAGCAGCTATAGCTTTTCCTAACGTCATTTTGATATTGCCATGTTGCAACAAATGTTATGACGACGATTGCATCGTTTATCGTGTTGCATGTTCTATGTAGTTGTATGTACTAGTTAGTTGTTGCCGTTGAAACATTGTAAAAATGTTGCATATTTCTTAGAGCGATTTTTTTTGATTTGCATATTTTCTAGGTTGTTTGCCTGCTGAGTTTTTGAGTTTGTGTGTGTATGTGTTGGTGTGTGTGAGTATTTGTACTGTAGTTCATTTTCTGAAAGTTTTGGGAGAGCAACATAAATGCAACTTTTTGTTTAACAAAAGAAAAGAGAATTATGCTTCATTTTATGTTGCCATATGTTGTTGCAACGTTAATGTGAACATATTGCGTTCTTTTGTGCGAAATTGAAGCCATGAGTTTAATGGCTGTATGGTTATTAGAAGGATCAGAGTTATTTAGCCAGTAGGTGATTATTTGTTATAAGTGTTGGGTTTTATGTTTAGGATCACAGTTTTCTTCTTCTTTTGCTTTCTCTTCATAGCCCGTCACACCAGTTGTGAGCGTCCCTGTCTCGTCCATAGAATCTCCTTTATGGCGGTGATGTCGGCTTTGTATATGTCGAGGACATCCGCCAATTGAATAAATGCACCATTTCTATAGAGAGTTCATACATTCCAGTGTAACAAGATTTCCGCATAAAAGAAACCAGACTGATCACGTGGTAATTGATGGAAGGCATGTCTCAAGCGTTATGGACGTGCGTGTGATGTGCGGTGCAAACATTGACACGGATCACCACCTAGTTGCAGCCAAGGAACGCACGCGATTAAGTAAAGATAAAAACGCTCGTAACCAAATGCAAAGGAAGCTAGCCAGCATTTATCTACATAACACCGAGATAACCAATGCCTACTCCAATCAACTCGCTCAATTACTTCAAACAAAACCCCTAACTGCAGCCAATGGCGACGCGCGCGGTGACGGAGCGTTATAATGAGAAAAGGAGGAAGATGAAACGCCTCTTTAGGCGGAAAAGCGTTTGTGAAAGAAAAGAAAGAGCCAGGATATCAAAAACTACAGGGATTGAGGTCTGGCCCGAAAGTTCTACCAAAAAGCTAAGGAACAGGGATCCCCACCTGTAAGGACAGAGACGGAAATATGGTCACGGACACTCAGAGTGTGTTGCAAATATGGAGAGAACACTTTCAATCTCTACTCGTTCCCGAAGGCAGCATTAGTGACGAAATCACACCAATCATCGACGATGGAGTAGACTGTCCACCACCGAGCCAAAACGAGATCAGCACGGCGATCGAAAGGCTTAAAAATAATAAAACTGCGGGAGCCGATGGACTACCGGCAGAGCTTTATAAGCCAGCTGTGTTGAGCTAACAACATGCACACACCAGCTCATAAATACGATTTGTTTCAAGGAATGCATGCCCGATAATTGGAATCTGAGTGTTCTATGTCCTGTGCTTAAGAATGGCGATCCAAGTGTAAGTACCAATTACCGCGGGATTAGCCTTTTAACCATCGCATACAAGGTCTTGTCTAGTGTATTATGTGAAAGACTAAAGTCCATTCTGGCGATCGTGATTGGACCTTATCTGTGTGGTTTTAGACCTGGAACAACCCCGACCGACCAGATATTCAGACCGATACGACAGAAATTGTTTGATGCTATTGCTGAGTTTGGCACTCCCGCAAAGCTAATTCGACTTTGACACTGACTGACACGAAGTCTTGAGTGAAAATTGGGAAAAATCTGACAGAACCATTTTCAGCCAAGCGTGCCTTAAGGCAAGGAGATAGTCTGTCCTACGGTGTCTTTAACATTGTAATGGAAATGATCATGCGTAAGGCTACAGAAAACAGGAATGGTACCATCTTCAACAAAAGTCACATGTTGCTCGTGTCTGCTGATGATATAGATATCATTGGCCGTGGATTGCGGAATGTTACTGCGGCTTTTTCGAGCATTGAAAAGCATTCGGCGGAAGTGGGTCTGGTTATTAGTTGTTTCAACGAACAAAGAATTCACTCGTCTGGGACGCTGCGTGAACGTCGACAACTATAACTTTGAAGTGGTAGATGATTTTGTCTACATTGGCTCCGCCATAAACAAAATTAATAATGTCAGGCTGGAAATCAAAAGACGAGTATTGATCGTAAACCGTTGTTATTATGCGCTAAGCAAGCCATTTAATGACAAAGCGCTCTCTCGAAGAACAAAGATCCAACTTTACCAGACTCTGATCCTACCTGTCTTACTCTTCAGCGCAGAATCCTGGGTAATGACACAAGCGGATCAATCTAATCTGAGAGTCTTCGAGAGAAATATACTTTGCAAAATATTTGGAAACATCATCGTTAACCGCGAATATCGTCGTCGAATCAACCACTAGCTTTATGAGCTGTACAACGATATCGACGTAGTCAAGCGCGTTCAAATAGACCGAATGTGCTGGCTTGGGCACGTTGTACGAATGGATGAAAATGTTCCAGCTCGTAGGGTTTTCTTCAATAAACTCGATAGGCGGCGCAGGAGGGGGCGACAAAAACATCGTTGGATGGACTAGGTGAAAGAGCTGTTATCTACACTTGGTGTGACTATTTATTTACGGAGCGCAACAGACCTAAGCGCGTGGAATTCTGTTCTACGTGCAGCTATTGATAGAAGAATTTATGTTGCTGATGCCATTTAAGAAGAAGAATCTCTCGGGCCAAACTTTTTTTGTTATGACCTTTTATATTTTTAGCTTATTTTGATTTTTGTTCGCTTAGTTTTTCAGCTATAACTCCAGAACCATTAATGATTTCTCACTTCATTCTTCAAAAGATTTGTTAGGAATGCCAAACACTAACCTAGTTCCTTCTCTATGACTTGCACCGTGTTTTAAACCATAAACAATATTGGAACTGTGTGCGTATGATTAATACTTAATCCGCATACAAATAATATTACTCATACGTTTAAAATACATACATATGTAGCATCAGCAATGACCAGTATTCTACTTATCATAGATGAGAAGAGGCCAGAGATTTAGAGTTATAGGGGAAAATTTGTAAAAAGGGAATAAAGTAAATTTTTTAAAGATTTTACTAGCCCAACTTGATGTTTTACATGAATTTATTAATAGAAATTTTTCATTTAAGCTTTAGCTACAATTCTGCTGAAAACATGAGAAAACATCAAAGGTTATCGAGTTATGGCTGAAAAACTAAGCGAACAAATACCAAGATAAGCTTAAAATATAAAAGGTAAGGATAAAAAAAGTTTGACCTGAGAACGCCAAAATTCTTTGAGTGTTCTACTTTTCTAACATAGTATCTTCACCATGACTTGGAATTTCTCACCACCCAGATTTGCTGTTGCACTGTGTTATTACCAGACCATGTGTCCTTAACTTAGCTTAAAGGCTTAAAGGCTTTTGCTTGAATACAATGGATCAGCAAAATTCTGGATAAACCCCAGGGCCACTAAGATTATCAGTCATATCCTTCTAAGATATGACTTCGAATAATTATTAATAGTCAAATTATTGATGAGAGGCCTCAATTTGGCTATGTTTAATTTATGACAGAGGACGTCAAATCTAAACATTAAATATATCACAATTTATAATGAATATGTTTTCATCGGTTGGTTGAAGATCTATTCCATAGATCTGCAAATGCTCTACACGGCGCTTTTGATCTCCCAAATTGCTCACACATACTATTTCATCAGCACCCTTTCCATTATCACCACAAGCCTTAAGTGTTAAAGGCTCCATCAATGAATTGGGAAGCCTAACACACTGTTGCGGAAATAGCATCACACAAGCTCTTGTCCACGCTTTGTCCAACGGACATAATTGCATAGAAGTTGTTTTTGGCACAAAAATGCCAATAATATTATAATATCTTTATCGATTTATATTATCCACAATTCACGAAAAATATAGCACCAAACTAGTTGGCCTTGAAGTAGAATGCCTAACCTAACCGATATACCCGACAGTAATGTAGCGGTTGCCTAAATTCAAAATTAATTTCTATAATTCATCATATTTAATGAACTGTGCTATGTACGACTACATGTTGAAGTAAAAACTTATACAACTTTAAAGTAAACAGTAATTATCTCATTCCTGTGCTTTACTTGATTAACTTAATATTATTGCTGACAGGCTTAATAAAAGTGTACAAATAACTTACACTCATACGTCAACTTGTGGCCATATGTTAATTTTGTCCGAAATAATTTAATTTCCACATAACCTTTGGCCATTTGATGGGCATACATACACAGATACATAGACGAGTCAATGCATGCATACATATGCATATGCATGTGTGTGTGTGTGTAGAAGTAGATATATTCATATATGTAAGCATATGATGTTATTATTATTAAACACTCTGGACATATTTTCATAATATGCCATTTTAATTATAAACAATGATATGAAAACAACAACAACAACAGCAACTACATCAACAGGGCACAATTCTCAAAAAAAAAACCAAAGGCTAAAGTTTTTCAACAACAACAACAACAGTAGCAAAAAATGCTTGCAACTCAGTTGTGACATCCAGTGACAGACGGCGTAATTACAATGGACCTGCATATTAAATCATACATAACGATGGACCATGAACTGGAAAACTGAGAGGACTTTTAAATGTAATAAATTAAGTGGACGATTTCATAAATTTGTCATTTCGAGAATGAACTTATGCAAACAAATGATGTTTCATAGCTATAAGTAGTTTCATATAAATAATGGCAATTGCTTAATGTTTGCGTACGAACTTGTGGCCATATATGAGTGCTATGTATACATCCGTATTTGTTTTACTGTATTTCCTTTGTTAGTGTATGAAAAAATCTTTAAAGATGTGCAAAATAACCATACAGCGACGACTTCGTTTCGAAAGCTACAAAAGCTTGCAAATTTTCATTTCATTGCAAATTGTACAAACAGACAGTTGTATTTATTATATATGATACACACACACACACACATATCAATGCAAATATATAAGATACAGAGAATAATCACTTGTGCATTCTTAGGGATATTGTTTTCATTAAGCTGTAAGCCGATGAATGAATCATGTAAAGGGAGATACAGTGATATCAAGAGGATTTAATAGTTTGGCGGTTTTTGGGCTGCCAAATTTGGGGATACGTTTTGTTGCCAAAAGGTAGTACGGCATCTGTGAAATGGCAACAATTATGATATGGTTGCAAGTAAATAACAACATCAAATTACACCCATACCTCGATATACGGCCTAGATACGTTCCAAAATGTTGGCCGTAAAGCGAAACGCCGTAAAGCGATGTGATACCTACTTATATTTACATACATACCTACTTATTATTACTCGGAAAAATGTGCAAGAAAACTACGTCTACCTTCGATCAGCACAAACAAGAGTTAGTTTTGTTTGTTAGTCTCTCACTCTTTGTAGAAAAACGTTGAATCCCCTATTTGCTTTTAGCCGTATAGCGAGGTGTTTCAGAATTGAAAAAGGCCGTTATAGCGAAATGCCGTAAAAAGAGGGGCCGTATAAAGAGGTATGAGTGTACTTTAAACTTTTTTAACAAATATGTACTGTACAAAAGACAAAGTAATGTAAGTATCGAAGTTTATTCAGCAGTGCTGCGGGAAAAAGATCAGAAATTGCTGAATATATAAATTTTTAAACCTAGCGTGAATACTCAAATGAAAGCTCTTTATGAAGTGAATCCATATATGTTTTTCTGTTTTGCTCATGGGCACCTTTCTCATTCGCACCTTTCAAAAGGTCAAATTCATATGTTGTCCTTCTTTAACCACAGTGCATGCATTTCTTGTACCTTTGCTAGCAGATCATACCTCTGCATATCAATTCGTGTCAGATACACATGTAACATTAACGGAAACGATACTCTTATGCGAAGTTTTATACACAATTTGCATCATGTATTCGCAGAATGTAAATATATACGTTGTCAACCGGAGGTCGACCGTTGTTTTGGTGCCCAAAACAGAATCTTTTCGTCAATCTCCATAAAGTGCATTAATAAAACGAGAATGTAATATTCATATTGTTTGATATTTGTAATTGGTTAAAAAGAGAATGAGTAAGCAGGCTGGCGTGATGGCGCAGAGGTGTGCAACGCGAAGGCACCATACTTCCGTAAAATTAGTTGTTGATAACACAGTGCAACACACTTTTTCGGGGGTGAACCAAACCAATATCAAACGATAGCATTTGAACTCAGTAACAAAACCCTAAACTCAATTTTGCTCCACTACGTCAGAAATTTTTTTATAGTGGTTTGAAATTCGGTTTTTTGGTCAAAAGTCGATTCAAAGATTATGAAAAATCATCTATAAAAATACTTTTAGGGTATTTCTTGTCTTCAGAGACTTATATTAAAACAATCAGGGGAATATTTTCTCGGAACATTTAAACCCTCTAGCTCCCACCCGTATGGGTCATTTTCGACCCAATTTTGATAAACTGTTTAAAAGTCAACTTAGAACGGAGGTCAAGGCTTATAGAATAGAAATATAGATAGAAATATTCTCCGGATAATTTCACTAAGAGTCACCGAAGACAAATAGCCTCTACGAGTCAAAGGTTCCAAAATAAAATTAAAATGAAATGTTAATGGAACGTTAAAAAATCAATTTTCGAGCAAACAGCTCAACACATCTTTTCGGGAGTGAACCAAACCAACATCAAACAATAGCATTTAGCCTCAGTAACAAATCCCAAAACTCCATTTTGCTCCACTACGTCACAATTTTTGTATTCATTGGTTTAAAGTTTGATTCTTTTGGTCAAAAGTTAAACAAAAGAAAATGAAAAATCATGTGTAAATATAGATTTGGGTTAGTTCATGTCTTCAGAGACCTACATTAAAACTTTCCGGGGAATATTTCCTCGAAACATTTTAACCCTCTATCTGCCACCCATGCTGGACATTTTAAGAAATTTGATTTTTAAGCTGTTTTTTTAAAATACATACTAAGATGTCCCATACGGGTGGGAGCTAGTGGGTTCAAATGTTCTCATGAAATATTCCCCAGAAAATTTTAATGTATGTCTTCGAAGACATGAACTATCCCAAATGTATATATACACATGATTATTAAAATTCGTTGATTCGACTTTTTACCAAATCAAACTTCAAACCACTGTTTTTCAAAATTGGGCCAAAAATGTCCCACACGGGTGGCAGCTAGAGGGTTAAAATGTTCTGAGGAAATATTCCCTTGAATGTTTTAGTATAGGTCTCCGAAGACATGAAATACCCCAAATGTACTTTTATAGATGATTTTTCATATTCTTTGAATCGACTTTTGACCAAAGAATTCAAACTTTAAACCACTGTAAAAAAAATTTCCGTCGTAGTGGAGCAAAATGGAGTTAACGGTTTTGTTACTGAGGTCAAATGCTATCGTTTGAAATTGGTTTGGTTCACCCCCGAGACAATGACCCTCAAATTGTGTCATAGTGTAATTTACAAACAACACTTTCTATACAGCACAGTAGTTAAGGTTAATTGTTGTTAAGTTCCTTTATTGAATATTTAATAGTTTTTTTGTATCTTAAGCATTAAAGAAATCTTCAACCAATATTTCTTTGATACTTTTAAAAATTATTCTTGAGAACTCCAATGAGGTATTTATCTAAATAATCTCTTTAAGTAATATGATATGAGTGACAGATTCCGTCACCGTCCGTCACATTTGAGATGTTATAAAGAGGACATGTTTGTGAGCTTTTTAGATTGTATGTGGGGTCAATCTTCTAAACTACTCATATAATCATTTTGTTGGTGTGTGGTCTTCGTTGATGCTATTTTCGACCGGTGTGTTTAGCTTCTCGATTCTATCTTAGAGCAAAGGGTGCTGATTCCACTGTGAGACAAATAGTAGAGGTCAGTGATCGGAAAGGGTTCAAACTACCGGAGAAAGTAATATCGTGTCGTGTCGGCGTTTCGTTGGGTCACGTCAAGGAATCGAGATATATCGATTGGAAGTTAGTAACTATCATATAAGGGAAATTGTCACCTTTGGTGGTCTTTTTTTTGCGTAACTCGAGAACCACTAGTCCGATTTTGCTCAAACAAATTTAAAAAAAATAAAAATTACAATTCCTTTAATCTGTTCATATAACGTTTTTCTATATAAGCAATAGTTTCCTTTTTCCATTCATCAAATGATTTTGAACTGGGTTTATTTTGTAACAGTTACAATAAAACTGTTGTACTCCGTGGCGTATGATTTAAGTGGAATAATACTTATGATATTCATACGCCACCATATAACAATATAACAAATATGCCTAAAACATGAGATATATCTCTATTCCTAGACGTGACCCAGCGAAACGCCATGCGCTACCATTACTCCTGAGACATGTCATCACTTTGTTTTCTTGTCTTTTGATCTGGGGATCAAATGAATGCCCTCGCCGACAGACAGACATTCCAGGCGCATACACTTAAATAATGGTCTGTCAACATTCTTGTCTTTAATGTTACTTTATGTTTTCATAATAAATTGTTCTCTTAGGGAGAGGGGCTTATTAGGCCACCGCCCTTGATCCTTGTTTCTTGGGGCTGTCAATGCCGCAAAGAAAGTTTGGCTAAGTTATGTGATCTAATGTTGTGTGTCACTTAGAACCGTCGGTTAGAGTATCGGGTTGCTCTTTTTTTATAACATAGTTTGCTAAGTACTTGTGTACATTTTATTGACATGGGAAAACATAAGTTACCGACGCCCAATACAATAGCTTTTTTAGTGACTTTGGCAGCCCCAAAAAATAGGATCGAGCGTGGTGGCCGAATAAACCACTTTCCATAAACAAAACCAATTATTATGAAAACTAAAAGAAAAGAAAAACAAGAACCCCCCCTCCCCCCAAATGTTGGCGACCCCCGCAAACCTTATAAGGACCATGATTTACGGATATGACCTCGAATGTCCGAAGTCTCTACAGAGAAGGTGCATCTGTCCAACTGGCGGATGTCCTCGAAAAACACAAGGCTGACATCACCGCCATGCAGGTAGTGAGATGGACGGGACAGGGTAGCACACGTCTAAAGAACCTTGACATACTAAAATAGGAAGGGAAGATGCTCGTAGTTCGGAAAATTCAGTCTGCACAACAACACCTCCGATAACGAATTGAAGCAAGCGTCGACAAGAAACATGGTAGTGAGCGGAACCAGATTCCCGCATAAAGATATCCACAAGGCAACCTGGATATCCCCTAAACGAAAAGGAAGCTAGACATCACAAAGCTGCATATCACCGAGATAGCCTATGCCTATTCCAAACAACTCCTTTCAATAACTTCGAACTAATCCCCCTAATTCTGATGTTGCTGACACCCAATGGTAGCATATTGCGAATTCTATGGCCGCTGCCTCAACGACTGTACTGGGTTATGAAAAACCATGGTCAGACAAGCCCTGGTACGATGAGGAATGTCCAGAGCTCGCAAAATATGCTCAACAAAATTTTTCTGTGCGGTCTGCTCACTTAAAAGACCGAAAAAATGAAACGGAATCGCTTAGTGTCTGAACAGCAACCCTCTTTTTCGCTTCGTTCGTGTTCTCGCTCTCAGGTTTCGGGATGAGCGTAACACATGTATCAGTCTCTTACAGACCGCATGACACGAACAGAAATGTTCGTCGCTCAGCTACTGAGTGTCAGTAAGTGAGCAAAACAAGCAAAGTGTCCCCAAACAAGGTCTTTATTTTTATTGTTGTTTTGTCTTATGTTGTTGCCTTCTCTATTAATATTATATGTAAATGTGAATGTTTGCCTGTTTGTTTGTATGTTTATATGTTTGTGACGCAATCACATCTAAACGGCTGAACCGATTTCAATGATATTTGGTAGGAAGTTAGTATACTGTAAGGAAATTATCGTAGGCTATATATTTTCCCTAGGCCTAGAGAGATAAAATATAATACCCAGATATTACTATATATTAACTTGCAGATCAAATTTTAATTGTAGATCAGCGTATTTTAGCCCTAAAGACAAAATTTAGTACTTGGCACTTTTTGTTGTTAATTTCACCTGGTTAAGTAGTTACCTGGTGCAGCAAATTGTTTACAGATAGTTTAAGACCTTGAAATTAGGCTTTAAAGTAAGCAAGCACTTCACGACTCATTTTAAACTACTTGCACGAATAACTATTGGTGCATTTCTATTGTTCTGCTTTTCACTAATGAAATGTTTACCTATCCACACGCGCAACACATATACATGCTCAAAAGACCGTTTGCCAAATTTTTTAGATGTAAAGTGTCTCGAGTGAACACATGAACCGAGCGAGCGAACAAAAATGCTCATCGGTTGAGCTAAGAGCAAGCTAGAGAAGAACGAAGTTTGAGGGTTTTTTCGCAACAGTTTCACTTCGTGTCAGTCGATGAGTCTTTTTTTTTAGACAACAAGCATGAGAGAGACCAATTATTGCGAGCTCTGGGAATGTCGCAAAATGTCTGAAGAAAAGAATGCTGTATACAGGGCAAAAGTGCAGCCAATGGCAACGCGTGTTGGGACGGAGCGTTATAATGAGAAGAGGAGGAAGAGGCGTGTCTCTTCAGGCGGAAAAAGCGTCTATGGAAGAAAAGAGATAGGTAGGATATCGCAAATTACAGAAATAGAGGTGAAGCCTGAAAGTTCTACCAAAGGATAAAAAACAAAAGTTTTGAACCAGGGATCCCCACCTGTAAGGACGGATATGGAAATCTGGTCACTGACACTTTTGTTCTCTGCTCGTTCAAGAAGGCAGCATAAGTGACGAAATCACGCCAATCATCGACGATGTCCACCACCGAGCCAAAACGAGATCAGTACGGCAATTGCACGGCTTTAAAATAACAAAGCTGCGGGAGCCGATAGACTGCCAGCTCATTCGGCTACGATGAGCTGGCAACAGCTCATAAACTCGATTTGGCTCAAGGAATGCATGCCTGATGTTTGGAATCTGAGTGGTCAATGTCCTGCGCTTAAGAAAGACGATCCAAGTGTTACTAGCTACTAGTTACTATGAATAAGACTAAAGCCCTTCTTAGCGAACGTGAGTGTACCTAACCATTGTGGCTTTAGGCCTGGTAAGTCCATGACAGACCAGATATTCAAACTACGACACATTCTTGAGAAGACCCAAGAAATGCAGATTGACACTTACCATCTATTTATCGACTACAAACTATGGCTGAGTTTGATATCCCTGCGATGACGCTGCGAGATGACACTGATTGACACGAAGTCTTGAATGAAAATAGGCACAAATCTAACAGAGCCATTTTCTACCAAGCGAAGCTTCAGCAAGGCGATGGTGTGTCATGCATAATGGAGATGATCATGCGAAAGGCAGCAGTAAACACGACTGACGTCATCTTTATCAAAGGCCACATGCTGCTCGTGTATGCCCATGATATAAATGTGGGATGTCCGTGGATTGCGGAATGTTACTGCGGCCTATTCGAGAATTGAGAAGAAGTCGGCAGAAGTGAGTCGGGAGATAAATGAGTACCAAACCAAGTTTTTTGTTTCAACAACCAAAGAACAACACATATTGGTGCACGGTTCAAACGTATATTAGTAATAGTAAATAGACTGTGTTTGATTGTCCCATCGCCCTTCTTAATTTTAAAATTCTGGTTGCCAACCAATAGCGGTCTACGGTTGGCCACTCCGGAACCATCTGTTTCGACCCCTCTGCCCCCAGCGCCATCAACCTACATAAATACCAAGCCGAGGCATTGTGTTGCAAGAGAAAATTACATTCATATTAAAACGATTTTCATCATCAACATTATCAGCGGCCCATATAACAACAAATATGTATCATATCATTTCACCAATAAGTTGTATATTTATCTGATGTTCGCGAACTGTCAGCGAAGGCACAATGTCGCAATAAGGAAACGGCAAACATAAGTGTCCTTTTTAATATGTTTACAGATGATATGACGCTGTTTCATTTTTTCATTTCTGGCGACGACTATGATGATGATGATGAAGATGACGATGTTGATAGTGATGTCCGTGTAATATTTATACTTTGTTGCATTGCATAATGAATTTACAAAGTTTGCATATAGCTGCTTACACATATGTGATTTCATAACAGAACACACACAACGTGTTAACTGATATATGAATATAAGCGTATATAGTTATAGATGTATACAGATGTGTGTGTGTGTGTGTATATGTTTATACATGAGCGCTACATGTAAATTTAATGAAATTAAATTATTATACCACTATCATAATGATATTAATATGCTCTATATGTATGTATATATCATACAACGATATACAAACTGATTTACGTACATATTTAATATATACGATATGTATAAATTCGATAATAAGCAGTTTTCATTGATTTCCCTTTATTTCACTTGCCATACAAGTGCAAAACATCACAGTTGATTTACGAAACACAAACACCAAAAAAAAAAATATACAAATTATTTTTGTTAAAATGATTTTGGTTAACACGAATGCAACATATTGATTGCAAACAACGGTAAAAATAACATGTTAATTTTTTAAAGTGCCGGAAATGATTAATAAGTTTGCTTGTGGTGTTACACTGGCTGAAAGCCATTCAATTCAGAACATCAGCAGAGAAAGTTGGTCCAAACACAATATGTGGAAAACATTGTGTGGAGAATGCAATGTACACATAATATAAAAGCTGCAGGATATGACAAATATGTGTGAGTTGTGAAAATGATTTTAATGAAAATAAGAAGTTTTCATGCTGTCACTACGGATAGGTTGTAGTGTTATTGAATAACACTTGATTGCATATTAGGGAAATTGAACAATATCGTTACTTTCTTTACAGTTTATTAAAATTGGTCGAAATTTTTAATTTGAACTAAAATGTGTTAGTAGATTACTGTTAAATGTTGTCGTAGTCGCGGCATTTAGTTTTTTTTTTTGATTTTGAAATCAGACAAAACACGTGTATTGGGACAAACATTGGCTTTTGTATAAAAAAGCATCACAGAAATCAAGGAACCACATAACAACTTACCCAAACTGCTATTGAAAAGCAGCTACGATGAGCAATGATCATGGTTTGAGGATGAAACCACAGAAAACCGAATTGGCTCTCTTCTACTTACTTACTTCGGTGACCCATTACAACTTACGAACTTGGTTCATAAATTTGAGGCCTGAAGTAATAAAGAATTCCACACGCTTTGGTCTTCTGCGTGCGTTCTCCAGTTAGTCCTACCAGATGGTGACACATCGTCAACCACTTGGACCTTCCAACGAAGTTTGGGTCTCTCTGCTCTGCTTCGTCCTTCAGGTTCGCCTTCCAACACCTTTCTCGCTGGAGCATTTACTTCCACCCTGGTAACATGTCCCAGCCATCGTAGTTGTTGGATTCTGACTCTTTCAGCTACGTCGTTGTCGTGGTAAAGCTCATACAGCTAATGGTTCATCCGATGGCGAAGCTGTCTGTCGGCACAGATAGGTCCATATATTTTTCGTAGTAACTTTCTCTCGAATGCTCCCACCATACAACAGAACAGGTAAAATTAACACTTGGTACAGCTTTTTCTTCGTATCTCTAGATATGGTGGCATTATCAAAGTGCTGCCGAAGTCCATAAAAACAACTTTTGGATAGCACTATTCTCCGCTTGGTTTTATGGCTGACATATTTTTTCTAGTTGACGGAAGATACGAGGTAGGTAAACTCATCTTCTACCTCAAAACAATAATTTTCAACTGAGGTGTATTGGAAATAAGATTCCAAGTGTTCTTATTGAAGAAGAGAAGAGACAGTAATACTAATTGTTACATAATCTCTCTGTTTGAACTGACCAGATCAGAAATAAATAACACAAACTGTTTATTTTTCGTAATTAGAAAAATTGAAACACAAGTGGCCGAGCTGGAATTCGAACCGGCACCCATCGCCGTACGCGTTGCATCTTTGGGTTAGAGACTCATCAGCGACGTCGCCTGATCGAACTCAGTTATGCCGGCTGCTTGCATTCAACAATCTAATAACCAGTTTTGTGTTGTTTGTATTGTGTTCAACGTTCACGGTCCGTCCCTATCGAGAGGACTCTTTGTTCGTCGAAATCATTATTTTTGTCCTCGTTGACCGCGAAACCATTTTTAATGAATCCTTTTCTAGCGATGAGAAAACTGCAGTAACATCTCGCAGATTTCGACCAATGATATCTATATCATCGGCATTGGCTAATAGCATGAGGCTCTTGTGGAATATGGTTCCAGACATGTTGACACCAGCCTTTCTCATCACCTTCTCCATAATTATATTAAAATCTGTACAGGACAAGCTATCGCCCTGCCTGAGACCTCTTTCCGTATTGAACGGTTCAGAGTGATCCTTACCAATCATAGCCGAGGATTTGGTGTTTTCCAAGATACATTTGCAAAGTCGAATTAGTTTTGCTGCAATACCAAACTCAGATATAGCCTCATATAGGCTATTGCTTATCGAAGAGCCGATGTCAGCTATGTAGCCTACAAAGAGGTGGTAGGTGTCGAACTGTTTTTCATGAGTTTTTCCAGGATTTGTCGTAAGGTCAATATTTAATCCGACGCAGCTCTAAAGCCGCACTGATAAGGTCAAATTAGTTTTTCTACGATTGGCTTTAGACGTTCACACGATATGCTTGAAATTGGCAATAGGCTTATTCCACGGTAGTTCTTACATTCACTACGATTTCCTTTCTTGTATAAGGGACATAACAGACTGAGACTCCAATCCCCGGGCATGCTCTCCTCTAGCCAGATGCTCTCCAAGAGCTGATGCATGCTCCTAATCAGCTCCTCCCGCCAGCTTTAAACAATTCAGCAGGCAGACCATCGGCTCCAGCCGCTTTGTTGTATCCCCGGTTCAGAGATGGAATATTAATACCATCGTCATGAATAGGAGCGGGATCCTCTGGGGTGGTATCCGTATCCAGTTAATTTTTGAAATGATCTCTCCATATCTTTAGAACGTTATCCGGGTGCGTCACTAGCTGACCATCGCTGTCGTTGCGGAAGGGCAACTCTGTTCCACGCATTCTCGCCTTAACTCTCTGGTAGAATTTTCGGGCTTCCCCTCTACTTCGGAGCAACTCTGTGCACTCATCCTGTCTCTTCTTCAGCTCCTTCTTATTTCGTCTAAAAAGACGAGTTGACTCTCGTCTCTTCTCCCTGTGCCGTTCACGAACAGCTCGCGTTGCCATCGGCTGCAGTTTCGCTCTGTATGCAGCATCCGTCTCTCTCTTGGCATTGCGACATTCATCATCGTACCAGGAATCTTCTTGAGACGGCTTTGAGTACCCAAGTACGCTTCTTGCAGCCCGTTCTATGGAGTCGGCTATATATTGCCACTGCGAGGTTATATTATCAGAGGTTGCAGCATTCCGTAGCAGTTGAGTTAGGTGGTTGGAGTAGGCGTCCGCTACCTCTGTGGTCCGCAGTTTACCGATGTCCAGATTTCGTTGTGTCTGGTTACGTACGTTTTTCGCCATGCTTAGCCTTGTGCGTATCTTAACAGCGGTAAGGTAGTCATGGGAGTCAATGTTCGCACCCCTGATCACTCGTACGTCCAAAACACTCAATGCGTGCCTTCCATCGACTACCACGTGATCTAACATATCTGATTCCTCGTCAATTGATCTGGAGATAACCATGTAGCCTTATGAATATTTTTATAGTCAAATCTAGTGCTGCTAAGTATCATATTTCTTGGTGCAGAGAAATCAAGTAGTCTGATGCCATTATTTGACGTTTCGGTGTGCATACTGAATTTTCCGATGGTAGGCTCAAATGCGGTCTCCCTGCCTGTTTTAGCATTAAAAATCGCCTAGTACAATTATGATGTCATGCCTCGGGCTAGGGTCATATACATTTTCTAGTCTTTCGTAGAACTCTTCTTTGTCCTCATCGCTTTTCTCATCTGTCGTAGCATGGCCACATATAAGTTTTATGTGGAAAAACTTTGTTTTGACTCTTATGGTGGCTATACGTTCACATACCGGTTTGATCCTTGGCTCTCTTCAGCAGTGGATAAATTAGGTACTTAACTAAGTTCTCACTGTTTTATTTTTATTAAAATATAACTTAATAGTGGAAGAATCCTCATAGAGGATGCCAAAGGAAAATAAGAAAATAATTATTGAAAAATTTTCCATTCCAGTGAAAGATTTAATTCCAAAGTGTTACCATCTCGCGTAATTCAATGACACAGTACAACTTTTTTCAGCTCATTGAGTTGGGACTCAATTCTGAGAACTGCTCGTGAAAGTAGCCCCAGAAGGAAGAAGTTCTGAATCATTCGTTTCATCAACTTAAATGCCATAATAATTTAATATCGATTTAAAGTTAGTGAGTATCGTGTAGCGGAATTTGTCAGGTTTTAGGCTCGATTGTTATATTGTTATATGGTGGCGTACGATTATCGTGCAGTTCTCGGAATTGAGTTCCAAAATCATGTGTTGTATATATATATGTGTTCCTCTAACTCCCATTGGAGCATAGGGCGTCAATTACAGCCGTCCGCCATCGGACACGGTTTTGTGCATTCGATCTAAATTGGTTCCAGGATACGCCGAGGTTACTCATTTCGCTTTCGGTGGAGCGTCGCCATGTTATACGTGGTCTTCCACGTCGCGACGACCTGCCTGATGGAAGGGATTCCATTTAAGTGCTTGCTTAGCCACGATGTCATCATTTCGGCGAAGAGTATGTCCAATCCACTGCCACTTACGCTTACGAATTTCCGTTGCCAGTGGTATTTGCCGTGATCGCGACAACAATTCTGCATTTGAAATGGTACGCGGCCAGAAAATACGAAGTATTCGTCTAAGGCAGCGGTTGACAAAAGTTTGAAGCCGATTGGTAATACTACTGGTAACTTTCCAAGTTGTACATCCATACAGCAGTACAGACTTCACACATGCTTCGAAAATTCGCAGTTTTGTATGGAGGCCTTGCCTTGTTTATTCTGCCCTCTACATCTAAATCGGAACCTCCTTCAGCATCAATCTCACACCCCAGGTAGCAAAAGTTTGGAGCATATTTGTAGGTTTCATCACCTACCCTTAATGAAGCTGTTGTTTCGGTTCCTATGCTAAGAGTCTTTGTTTTGCTGGTGTTTATTTTAAGACCCGTATGTTGCAGCTTTTCCTGGAGATCTAATGTTGTCCGTTTTAGATCACACAGCCTATGAGAAAGCAAGCAAATATCGTCTGCGTAAGCCAGGTAATTTAGGTTTTTGCCATTGATTTGCCATTGTATTCCTTGGCTTCGGTTCTCGATGGAACTAAGAACATCTTCCATAACTACTAGGAATAATAGAGGTGACAATATGCATCCCTGACGCACTCCACTTTGAACATGGAATGGGTCTGAGAGCTTTCCTTTATGGAGAACGGAGCATCTGGCCTGGTTATAACTTTCCTTGATCAGAGATATTAATTTTTCAGGTATATATCTTCTTCGCAAGGCTAACCAAATGTATTCACGGTTGATGCTGTCAAACGCTTTCTCAAAGTCCACAAAGAGAAGATGAAGATTGGAATTGAATTCCAAACATTGTTCTACAATATTGCGCACCGTATTGATGTGGTCTGCACAGGAATATCCACTGCGAAAGCCTGCTTGACAGGAGCTAATACTATGTTCTAGGTGTTCTTTAATTCGGTTTAGAATTATTTTTGCCATTAGCTTTGCTATCGTTGGGAGAACACAAATTCCACGCCAGTTGTTACAATTTTTCAAGTCTCATTTTTTTGCAATTTTGACAATTATCCCATCTTTCCATTCTTCAGGGAAGGACTCAGTTTCCCATGATTCAGTAATGAGTGGGTGTAATAGCTCTGCAGTGAGTGTTGGATCACACTTATATATTTCAGCAGGGATACCATCTGTGCCGGCGGCTTTACCGTTCGGAAGTTGTTTTATCGCTGCTATAATTTCGGATAAACTAGGTGGTGAGGTTCCAATCCTGTAGTTTGTGGTATTTATTGAACTTGCAGGTATAGGTAGTTCAGCTGCAGGGTCTATTATGTTATTTAAGACTATGGAAAAATGTTCTTTCCACCTTTGCAGTTGTTTCTGGTCGGTGCTGAGAAGATTTCCAGTCAGATCTCGGATAGGATGTTCAGTGTGCAATTTGCGTTCCGCGAGTTTTTTGGTGACATGGAAAACTATGCGAGTGTCGCCAGAATTTGCGGCATTTTCAGCCTGCTCAGCGAGACATTCTATACTTCTTCGTTTGTCCCTACGCACTGCACGCTGTACCGTTTTATGGCTTTCGTTATACTTATTTTCTAGAAAATTCTTGTATTCATCGCCTGTCGGAGTTGGGAGGTAAAGTTGTTTCGGACGTTCATATTCCTTAATCTACCAACATCGTATTTCCTGGGTCGGAGGTTCTGTCTGTTGTTTTGTATGGCTGTGGTACATAAACGTATTTTGGCTACTACTAGGTAGTGGTCTCGAGATTGGCCAATATCCGCACCTCGTTTACTACGTACATCAAGCAGGCATTTTTTAAAACGGTGGCTGATGGCGCAGTGGTCAATTTGGTTCGCGGTGTTATGCCTGTCGGGAGACAGCCACGTTACCTTGTGACAATCTTAATGGGTAAAGAGAGTGCCACCGATAACTAACTTTCTAGCATTGCAAAAGTCAATAAACCGTTCCCCGTTGTCATTCCGTGTACCAAGCCCATGCTTGCCCATTACATGCTTCAGCGATTCATTGTCAGAACCGACCTTGGCGTTCAGGTCTCCCATGACTATGACGATATCACCTCGTGGAATATCGTCATACGTTGCATTCAGCTGACTGTAGAACGCGTTTTTCAAATCGTCTGTGGCAGCTTCGGTTGGGGCATAGCACTGTATCAGAGAGATATTTCTAACCTTAGATCCAAAACGGGCAAGAATAAGTCGGTCCGATACAGGCTTCCAATTTATGAGGCTCTTACGCGCATTTGTTGACAACATTATTCCAACGCCTGATTGGTGATTGCTTCCTGTTTCCTTTCCAGAATATAGCATGACCGACTGTGAGCTTGGAGACGAATACTCACCAGAGCCAGTCCATCGAATTTCACTTAAACCGAGGATAGCAAGGCCGTACCGTAACATTTCACGTTCTGCTTGCAAATACCTGGCGTTCAAACCGGTGGCGATGTTATCGCCGTCTCTGAGCGTTCTTACATTCCAGTATCCAATCATAGTCCTAGTTCGATATGCAAAGGTCGTCAACGAGTGTTTCGGTTTTTTATTTAGAGGCTGATTTTTTAACGATTCGTTAGCAATTTAGATTTCGGAAGATGTGGGTTGCTAACCCTCGTCTCCTAGATTGGTAATAGGGCTGCTATCTGCGCGTCCAATCCCACGATGCAACCATGCTTCAGCGGTTTAAGCCTACTTTCCTGAGACGTCTCTTTGACCATTCAGGATACATGGTTGTAATGCCTTCTATCTTTAGCTAACTTCTAAGCGGTTGCTTTGAAGTCATTGCCCGGGGAATACTTGGTCTAAGACCGGATGTAGTTAGCTGCTTGGACAGTGCCACAAAGGAATCGATTCTGGTCACTCCCAAGTGAGTAACAATCAGTAACTTTCCACCTCTGGGCAAAGTCCCAAAAATCATGTGTTGTACTGTGTTATTAATGCAGCAAACATTACAAAACGAATGATGCAGAAGTTTTTTTTTTGAGGGTACTTTCACGTGCAATTCTAAGAATTGTGTCCCATAATCATGTGTTTTACTGTGTTATAAATACGATACCATGTTCTAACAAAAACTGGACATACATTGCCAGACCCTTATCAAATATGAAGACATTGGAATATTTATTAAACCAAACCGAGAATCTGCTCTTGCGGCATTGTCCTAGACAAATAGTAATTTCCTAATATCTATCCTAATTCACATTCCCTACTGACTTTATGTCAATCATCTACATGGTGAATATTAAGAAGTAAATACTACAACTTTAACAGTCCTTTAAATAAATTCCTTAGAAACTTTCTGTCAACCTCTGAAGCGTTTTGTGAGTTTTATTTTAAGCATCAAATATATATATATATAAGTATACAGAGAGTAGTAAAGATTTCTTAGCAAAATAAATCCTTTCTTTATCCTTGTTTCGTCATAAGATTGTCATTTGAGTTTCGGTTTTTTTTCTTCCTCTTGTTTTCGTTTTGTCACTCTGTGTTTGTAAAGTCACTTGTTAAGATGATAATTAAGATAAAATAAAAGTTGATATAAATTGTACAGGATATTATACAACAAGAGAGGAATATTGTCTGTCGGTGGTTGTAAGTAAGGATCCGCAAGGATATACAAACGAATGTACACATTAAGCGCGTTATTTTCAACAAATACAAACTGAAAGACCCATTAATATCTGTTGAAATAGTTTGCGAAATTAAAGACAAATTTTCGAAAATGAAAGCAAAGAAGAAGGAAATTACATTGAGTGAAAAGGCAAAGAAAATGACAGAAATTACTGAGTAAGAGTAAGAAATGTTACAGCGTAATGACCATTACGTAGAAGTTGTACAAAGAAATGTAGAAAGTTTAAACAAAACTGATTGGAACAGTTGGGTTGAGGTAATTGGTGTGATTAAAAGTGATGATTGAGGGGTACTTGGTTGAGGACAAAAAAAGGAGTCCGAGACTATGGAACCACTTGTATGTAGTTGATCCATTCTGGCCCGAGTTACCTAGGAGAAAGTTTAGTGGATAACAAAAAAATATATATAAATAAATACATTGAAAAATTATGAAGTCTAGGTAGAGATAAAAAAAGATGAGAAAATCGTGTTAAACCCATTTAAAATATATACCTTAGCCAATCATATTCGCCCAGTTAACGATGGAAGGTACCTTATGAAACCTATCAAATTATATTCACCGATTGAGGATACCGGCATAGTGGTTAGAACACGCGACTACCATGGTCACAGGTTCAACTCCTGCCTCGAGTCATCTTAAAAAAAAAGGAAAAATAAATATTTCATTGTCGGTTCCCTCGAATGTTGTCGACAGCATCTTCGCAGTATTAATGTCGAGTCAATCTGCATGTCTAGTAAGAGCTTCTCAAACAGTGACGATCGCATTTGTCGATAAACAAGTAGGTGTCGTTAGTTGTGAATCTAAAAATAGAAAGGGTGTTAAATCACAACAACGCGAGAAGCTATCCCATATCTCATTCATGGAGTGTAAAGGGAAATTTAGTAAGTAAGCAAGATTGAGGAGAGACTTTAGGTCCTGTATACAATCTTTTCCTTAGTATCTTAGCCTCCTATGAAAATTACTCCTCCTTGTTCTTCAACACACAAGACAGTCATCCGGTATCCCATTTGTCTGTTAGGTGCCTGATGTTGCAGTAGCCAGTTAGCATTCCACAAGCCAGTTTCAAATCATTTGGGACACACCGACCTACCAGTTTTACAGTTGGTTCTGTTATTCCAGCGTCTGCTATGTGATTTCTTTATCCTGTTCTCCACTAATCCAAAAAGATAACAAAAGGACGGATACACATCTATCAGAGAGTCATGACTAGTCCTATCCAATAAGTATGCTGATCCCAGAAATATATCAATGTCGCGTAACCCAACAGAGGTTGGTATGCAGACGCAGTAGTTGATTCGATTTCTCCTAATAGTTTCTCATCAACTTTAATTAACATTATGTAAAATCAATCGCCTGCAATATAGTCTGGCTGCAGTTCCTCATCAACTTTGATTTACACCATGTAGAATTGATGACCTTTATTGCAGCCTGTCTATCCAAGCAGATATTTATCCTTCTGCTACTATCCCATAATAGCCTCTATGGCTTTCTGAATAGCCAGTACCATAGCCTGAAAAACACTGAAAAACAGCTGCAGGTCCTTGCTTTATACACCAGCTCGTGTGCATTGTTTCATCTTTCATCCGTCATGAATAACATAAATTGAGTGACCACAAGGAGTTCTGCCATCATTTCGTTTCCTTACGGAAATCCACACGTTTCGTCTAAAATCAGTGATAGGTGGCAGATGATAAGTGTCGTCGTTACTCAAAAGCTGGAGAATATTCACGTGACCATGCGTGGATTGATGCCAGTTGGCCAGATTCACCCTCAGATCACAGTAAATTTGACGTGCAATTCCAAGGGCGGAAGGCACAGGAAAACATCTTAAACCGCTTGCATTGAGCTCCATCTAGCCCCAGTGATACCCATTGCAGCCATCCCTTCGACCATGACGACCATTTTCTGTAAATTACCATTATTTAGGGCCTCCCAACAAACCAGACATCCATATGTTATTATTGGTTGGACTAACGCAGTAAACAGCCACATTGTCACCTTCGGGTTGAGTCTTCAGTTCCAACCCACAGTTTAGTTTGGGTAAAGACTAAAAAGTTTAGTTTAATTTGGATAAAGAGTTCCGACATATCTTTTCGATGTTTCTTCACCAATTCAGCTTCTGATCAAGAACAACATCGAATAATTGGACTCCATTGAGAGCTTCAGTACCACAACATTCAGTCTCGGTGGCCTAATGTCCCTGACCTTATAACTACGGGTAAAGTCAACCAATTTCGTTTTCTGATGGTTGACCCCAAAACCATAGGTAATTGCCCATCGTCACAGCATTTAAAGGGCAGTTTGCAAAAGGTCGCACTTCGTTGGTACAAGTTTTCCAGTTTCCATTTTCGTATCATTCTCATTGAATGCTTTAAGTACTTATTTTAGCACAGAGAGCCATGGAAGAGTGGATAGGGCTGCCCCTATGGTGTTCCTCTAGTAGCTATCTTTTTCTCGCAGCTTTTCCCAAGTTTTGAGTTGACGCAACGGTTTTCCAGCATACAATCTAGCCAATTCACTAGCGGTCCTGAAACATTAATGTTCTCCGGAGAGTTTTTTATTGCGCATGCCGTCACTTTATTGAAAGTAAAGGAAGGTAGCTAAAGTGAAGTCACCTAAAGTTTGCGCACCGTAAAGCCAACCAAGTCAAGAAGAGCGCTCTAAACAGATCTTCTCGCGATGTACTCATGTTGAGATGTGCTTAAAGTGTGAGCGCTTAAAGACATCCTTACATATATACCAATCAATCTCCCCAATACTTTAAGCAACAAGTATTTGTTGGACTTACGCAGTTTATAGCTACATTGTAACCTTCGGGATAAGTTTCCAGCTCCTACATATAGGTTAGTTTGGGTGAAGATTAAAAAGTTTAGTTTGCATAAAAAGTTCCGGCACCTTTTCTCAATGTTCCTTGACAAATTCAGCTTCTGATAGAGAACATTACATAGGTAGTTGAACTCCGTTGAGAACTTCAGTTCCACAATATTCAGTCTCGGTGGCCTGAAGTCAGTGAGGCTAATTAGTCTGTAATCGTAAGGGGAGGCATGATCGGTCTTACTCGACTTAGGTATAAAACCACTCGATTTAGGTATAGAACACAACATTTCTCATGAAGAGCGCTCTCGTCAGATCTTCTCGCGATGTACACATGTTGTGAGGTGCTTAAGGTTTCCTCAAAAACTTTGAGAAAAAAGCATAAGGCTAATTATTCTGTTATCCTTAGAGGGGGCATTATCGGATATAAATATAATATAATATAAATTATATATTATACCATCGGACCAGGCGATTTGTAGGCCTCCAAAGTACTTATAGCCCACTTCACCTTTTTCTCAACCACCATATTATCTACAAAATCAAATCCGTATAGTTGATTAACGTTAGTGGGCTCTTACTACCGACCGCATTATGGTTAGCATATAAACAGTCCAAAAATTGTTTATCCATTAGCAGCTCCAGTGTTTCAGCGTTGGACTCGGTCCATGACCCATGAGTCCTATAAATGAAAACCAAAACATTCAGGTCCTTAGACAGAACCTTTTTGATCATCATCTTCCATCATCTTCCAGGTACCTTTATTGGGTGAGGGGTTTTGTTTTGCCAGCTGGTCATTAGCGGCCTTCGTCATCATAATGTGTAGTGGAATCCCAACTGCAGCGATCCGCCAAACGACTTCCAGTTTGACGCCAGGCCAGAATTCTTATGTTTCTTAGAGAGCAAAAAGTCATTGCAGCCCTGCAATCATGCAAGGATATTACAGGACCTCCGATACACGTTACGGTCCTTCTGCTTCTAAGACCACTTTCTATTTCTACCAGTTTTGTGCCCTTCTTCTGTTTCACCCTTCTTTTCCATACTGAATTCGTCGACTTACCTCTTAGGTTGCCCTGATTGACTGTGGCCTGAAGTGTACAGTTCGATGGGGAGACAGTGGAATTTTGGCGGGTCAAGGAAGTCTTCTCAGCCCTCTCAGTAGTAGTTGTTGTATCACAGTCTGGTACAGGCTCCCTTGGATCATGGGTGGTGTCCAATAGAGACACTCGATGATCGTATCCTTTAAGTCCTCTTCCGACAGGGTGGAAATTGGGCTTCAGGATATTTTTTCTGGAATTTCACGACGTGTTCCTTATGCCTCTCAATAAGGATTTTCTGCTTCTTAGTGAACAGCATCGCATCCTGCAACCCCGCAAGGATGTCCCAGAACTTTAGGTGCGCATTACGGTCATTTTGCTTCTTAGACCGCTTCCTTTTCCTTCCAGTTTTATCGACTGCTTTTGTTTCACTTTCCCTTCTTACACATACCGAATTCTTCGCCAATCTCTCAGGTTGCCCTGATTGGCTGTCGTCGAATCTGTGCAGTTCGTCGAGGAGACAGTGGCATTTTGACGAGTCAGCAATCAATATTAGTTTTTGTGTCACAGTCTGATACAGACTCCGTTAGGTCCTGGGTGGAGTCCAATAGAGAACACCCGATGATCGTATCCTAAAAGTCCTCTTCCGATAAAGGGAAAACCGGGCTTCAGGATAATTTTTCTAAAACTTCATGAAGTGTTCCTTATGTCTCTCATTAAGGTGCTTCTTCTTCTCAGAGAGCAAAATGTCATCGCAACTGTTTCCTTTTCCTGCCAGTTTTGTGGCTTCCTTCTGTTTCATCCTTCTTCCCCATACCGGGAGAAGGTTGCCCTGATTGGCTGTGGCCGGATGTGTACAGTTCATAGGATGAAAGTGTCATTTCGGCGGGTCAAGAAAGTCTTGTCAGTCGTATCAGTGTTCCCTGTACCGATTGTGTCGATCTCACTTATAAGCAGAGTACGTATTGGCTCGCTCATTTCGGCTCTCGGCTAGCGAGCCAGGAGCCACAAATTTCAAACGAGCTGTTGGTTCGGCTCGGCAAGAGCACAAAAAGATCTGACTCGCGAGCCAGGAGCCAAGAGCCCAAAAAAGAGCCAGCTTGAGAGCCCATTTAAAATTTTGTGGCTCTTGGCTCGCGAGCCTAGTACCAAAGTTATGTATCAAAATTATGCCAAAAGTACTTTTATTGGCCCAAAAACACTTTTCAATTGCACAAAGTACTTTTTTTTTACCAGAGTACTTTTTTGTACCAAAAGTACTTTTATTGTAATATTTGGTTCAAAGTACTTTTTTGTACCAGAGTACTCGGTTGTGCCAAAAAGTACTTTTATTGTACTTTTCGGCACATAGTACTGCTTTTGCACCAAAGTACTTTTTTATGCCAACAAGTACTTTTATTGACACAAAAACACTTTTTATTGCACAAAGAATTTTTTTTGTACCGGAGTACTTTTTTGTATCAAAAGTACTTTTGATATACTTTTCGGCACAAAGTATTTTTATATGCAAAAACAATTTTTGTTGCACAAAGAACCTTTTTTTTTACTATAGTACTTTTTTGTACCAAAAGAACATTTATTGTACTTTTTGGTTCATAGTACGTTTATTGTACATTTTGGTACAAAGTACTTTTTTATGTACCGGAGTATTTTTTTGTACCTAAAGTACTTTCAATGCACTTTTCGACACAAAGTACTTTTTTTCGTTCCAGAGTAATTTTTTGTACGAAAAAGTACTTTTGTCATTAAAAAGTTTTTTGGTACAAAAGAAAGTACTTTGTACCAGAAAGTAATATGAACCAAATCTTATTTTTTTTGTACAGAAAAGTTCTCTGGTACAAAAAAAGTACTTTGTGCAACAAAAAGTGTTTTTGGGCCATAAAAAAGTACATTGTGCCGAAAGTATTCTGGTACAAAAAAGTACTTTGTGCCACAGAAAAGTGTTTTTGGGCCAATAAAAGTACTTTTTGGCATAAAAAAGTACTTTTGGTACTTAGCTCGCGAGCTAAGAGACATACATTTTTAAATGGGCTCTCGAGCTGGCTCTTTTTTGGGATCTTGGCTCCTGGCTCGCAAGCCAGCTCTTTTTGTGCTCTTGGCTCGCGAGCCAGCTGTTTTTGGGTTATTGGCTCGCGAGGCGATAGCTCATTATTTGGGCTCTTGTTTCGCTAGCCGACATACGATATGTCGCTTAAAAAGACTCTTCTCTTTCTCAGAGATCAAAACGTCAGCGCAGCCTTGCAATCTCGCAGGAATGTTACAGGACCTCTGCACCTTAGACCGCTTCATTTTCCTGTCAGTTTTGTGGCCTCCTTCTCTTTCACCCTTCTTCCCTATACCGAGTTCGTCGATCTCATTTATATGGTTTCTCTATGTCGCCGGAGATGTGCAGTTCGATGGAGATACGGTGGCATTTTGGCGGGTCAAGAAAGTCTTGTCAGTCGTATCAGTATTAGTTTAAGTGTCACATTCTGATGAAGACTAGAATGTTATAGGACCTCTGATACGCGTCTGCTGCTTAGACCGCTTCCTTTTCCCTACAATTTCGACGCCTGCTTCTGTCTCACACTCCTCTTCCATACCGATTTTGTCAACATCAGCTTTCAGGTTGCCTTGATTGGCAGTTGCCAAATCAGTACAGTTCGTCGGGGAGACAGTTGAATTTTGGCGGATCAAGGAAGTCTTGTCAATCGTATCAGTATTAGTTATTGCGTCACATTCTGGTATATACTTGGAACTTGGGTGGTGTCCAATAGAGAAAACTTGATGATCGTATCCTACATTTCTTCTTTCGGCAAGGTGGAAACCGGCTTCAGGATTTTTTTTCGAACCTAGGTCACGTGTTTCTAACCTATCTCAAAAGTACATCAAGCATTAGCGTAAAAATCGAAGTTATTCAAAAAAACCGTTCGATTTCATATTAAACTTCCATCACTCCCTGTCCCCACACCCTGTGCAAACTTAAATTGTACAAATTAGTTTGACCAGTGATTTCCTTTATTATACCATTTTTTTCCTTCTGTCATTGAGGATTTTTATTCATTTTTTTTTCGTCGGCCATAATTATGGGACTAAAGGAAAGTAAATGAATATGAGCCTTTTTTTTCTTGTTAAAAGGGATCTTCAACCACATTTACATATAAGAAGTGAATTTTTTCTGTTGTTGCCGCTTCTGTGTTTATTTAACGCTAATGAGCTTGAGGCAAATAAGATTGTATTGTTTCCCAAAATTATGTGAAATCCAAAGGAAGGAAAACTTTAACGCGGACACTGTGTGATGAAGTCCATGGAGTTTCTCCCGAAACAAAAAAAAAAAAAACATGCTGAAAATCGGACAATCTTTTTAACCCACAAACACTACGTTTTTATGAGAAACGTCACCAAAATCTTTAATGCCTGTAGCGGAGGTTTTCTGTTTTCTGTGGCGCTCAAATGAAACCGCAACAAAATAAACAAAAGTGAATTTATAAACCTTTTTCCTTTTGTTTCATAGCAAATGTGTAAGGAACGTTGTAGAGAAGCAAACAAAACAAAAAAACAACAACAAACCTAAATTGCCACTAAAATGACCGAACGAAAGGATTACACAACACATTAGAATATTCATTCCTTTGGTTTATATTGTGGCTATATATATTTCCTGCGCTATGGCGAGAAAAAAGAAACTGATACGTTTTTTTTCGTGTTTCTGATGCGGAAGAAATCCTTTCTCGCCGCTACAGCTATTATTTCCAGTGAGGAGTCCGTTTGCCATTGTACCGCACATAGAAAAATCTCTGTCAGAGCATTAAGTTGTCACAGCATTGTAGGGTATAACAAATGGCTGATGATAGAGTATTGTTATGGACTTGAAATGACCTTGTGGTTTCCACAGGGTATTTGAGAAGTATTACAACAGAAGGTTTTTTTTGTTGTTGTTTTGGTTTGGGTCAGAAGGGTCAGATTGTGGCTTGAGGGCAGCTTTCTAGGGTTACAATATGTTACTGTTGGCAATTATGTGTTATTGTTGTTGTATATATTTAATTTTTTATAAGACCGTTACTAATCATTTTTTCATTTTGGTTTTTATGCACTGTAGTCAGATATTCAGATTGTTATTAATTTGGATAACGACATCGATGTGGTCAACCTCATCCAAACGCAGCAAATACACTGTCTGGAGCATATTGTGAGAATGGATAGAAACGCTTCAGCTAAATCGGGCTAGTGGTTCTCGAGTTATGTTAAACAAAAGAGCCCAAAACGTGACAAATTTCCCTATACGATACTTACTAACTTCAAATCGATACTAAATTATGGCATGTAACTTGATAAAAGGAATGATGCAGAACTTCTTCTTTTTGGGGCTACTTTCACGTGCAGTTCTCAGAATTGAGTCCCAAAATCATGTGTTGTACTGTGTAATTTAAAAAAATCATTTTACATTCAATATTTCTCTTCTTTGCTCACATTTAGATTTTAGTATATTAAATAAAAACTAATTATGGTAATTATATACATTTATATCTATGATATAGACATTAAGATATTGGTTTCTATATATATGTACATTAGCTATGGAATAGTGTTATATGGAAATTCTTAGTAACGACTTTTTTACATCGCGGAACCTCTTATTTTGTGAGGTTCAGTAAAAAAAAGCTGGAGGCAAAAAATGGTGGTGGTGGGGTCAGGTTTAACCGTCCCGCATTGGGGTCAAAGTTCAGAAAAATTTGGAAAAAATGTACAACAGTCCTCCTAACTACCATGGGGTTGTCGTTAGGGGGTTGGGATGTATGGCAGACCTTCATGAATTTCTTTTGCCAACATTTTCTCCGAACATACTTACCCCCTTTCTCCACTCCTTCGGGGGGCTCCCGTACAAATTTTTAATTACCCCCTTATTACTCCGTATAATGTTCCCGAAGCCCTAACTTCACTAGGGTCACCCCTAGGGGGTTAGAATGTACGACGGATCTCCAGGAAAATCTTTTCTGAACATTTTCTTCGAACATACTTACCCCCTATTTTCTCTCCTTAGGGGGGCTCCCATACAAACTGCACCAAAACCCTCCCTCAATATAAGAAAAACCGCCCTACCTATCCAGGTGTTGTCCCTAGGGGATTATGATGTATGGCGGACCTTCATGATTTTTTTCCCCCAATATTTTCCCCAAACATACTTACCCCCTACCTCCCCTCCTTATACTGGCTCCCATACAACCTGCACCAAAACCCTCCCTCAATATGAGAAAAACCGCCCTACCTATCCAGGAGTTGTCCCTAGGGGATTATGATGTATGGCAAACCTTCATGATTTTTTTCCCCCAATATTTTCCCCAAACATACTTACCCCCTACCTCCCCTCCTTATACTGGCTCCCATACAAAATGCACCAAATATTGGGATGAATCAAACCAATTTATTTTTATCGTGCGACGGATATTTCTTGCGATTGGCATCGACGACCTGAAGCAAGAATTGTTTCTCATTTTCGTTTCGACATAAAACATTGTTGTAATCCTGCATTAATTTGACACCTCTCTCTGCAGTGTCGTTAAGAACATGCAAGGTGCTTACGATCTGCTTCGCTTTGTTGTAGTCTTCCCGGTTTTCCCAGGTTTTTGGATCGGTTGAAATTAACTCATTTGGTAATCCAAAGCGATCGAATAATTTAACTCAGTGCCGGAGTCGGTGTATGGCCTTTTGTTAGATTGGGAAATATCTGACCGCGTTCAGGCCATTTCCTTCGATACAACTTCAACAAACACTGGCTCGTTCCAAGGTGCGTCACTCATTCTTGAACAGTTATTGGAACGAGATCTTTTATACTTACCGTGCAGACATCATATTTAAACCGGTATTGAAAGAGGTGTTCGATGCCAAATTCGGTAAAACGTCAGCTCCAGGTGTGCCTTTGTTTGCTCGATATAAATGTGATTGGGAAATGATGAAAGACAAACGATATACCAGTGGCATAACAGACGATAAAGTCGCTATGAAAATACCTGTTAATGTTCTGATTGAAGTCAAATCATTTTGTTTGGCTCAGCTACAAGAGAAACATCCCAGAGCAGACTACAGAGAATTCCTGCAGATCGTTTTATTATTTCTTGGAGAAAACATTCCCAGTTACCATTTCCGCGCTCCAGGACCTACCAGCCATGCCCGATGGATGGCCAAGGCCATATACTGCATAAAAATGTTTCTATTTCGAAAACATTTCAATTTAACCGAAATTGAATTAGAGAAACTTCGCGGTATTTGCATATTTATCGTGACACTTTATGTGAAAGCTTGGTTGGGAGCACCACGGCTGTCGAGGCACCCAATCAAGACTTCAATTTTTTAAAAGCGGCAGTCGCTCAGTCAATTGATGGAAATGTGTCACAGAAAGTGGTGGATAAATTGTGCAATCACCTTTGGTACATCAGTGCTGAAGCTGTGGCTCTTGCACTATTCGATAAAAACGTTTCCCATAATATCAAGCAAAAAATGGCGAATGTAATTCTTTCATTCCAAGAAGACGACGAAAACGTAGAATCTCAATCTGATGACGAGGAAAACGAGGGAAAAGGCACTGAGGAGGAAGAGAGCGAGGATGAGGATGAAAATCAAGGCGTTAAGTCTGCTTGTTCATGTTCAGCTATTGTTGTCGGCTCCAAAGGTGTGAAAAAAATTGAATTGCATTCGAAACAAGTGAAAGAATTCATTGCAAAAGATTTGAGCCATTTCGTGACGAGAGACACAGTTAAATTATTCGATCGCTTTGGATTACCAAATGAGTTAATTTCAACCGATCCAAAAACCTGGGAAAACCGGGAAGACTACAACAAAGCGATGCAGATCGTAAGCACCTTGCATGTTCTTAACGACACTGCAGAGAGAGGTGTCAAATTAATGCAGGATTACAACAATGTTTTATGTCGAAACGAAAATGAGAAACAATTCTTGCTTCAGGTCGTCGATGCCAATCGCAAGAAATATCCGTCGCACTATAAAAATAAATTGGTTTGATTCATCCCAATATTTGGTGCATTTTGTATGGGAGCCAGTATAAGGAGGGGAGGTAGGGGGTAAGTATGTTTGGGGAAAATATTGGGGGAAAAAATCATGAAGGTTTGCCATACATCATAATCCCCTAGGGACAACTCCTGGATAGGTAGGGCGGTTTTTCTCATATTGAGGGAGGGTTTTGGTGCAGTTTGTATGGGAGCCAGTATAAGGAGGGGAGGTAGGGGGTAAGTATGTTTGGGGAAAATATTGGGGGAAAAAAATCATGAAGGTCCGCCATACATCATAATCCCCTAGGGACAACACCTGGATAGGTAGGGCGGTTTTTCTTATATTTAGGGAGGGTTTTGGTGCAGTTTGTATGGGAGCCCCCCTAAGGAGAGAAAATAGGGGGTAAGTATGTTCGAAGAAAATGTTCAGAAAAGATTTTCCTGGAGATCCGTCGTACATTCTAACCCCCTAGGGGTGACCCTAGTGAAGTTAGGGCTTCGGGAACATTATACGGAGTAATAAGGGGGTAATTAAAAATTTGTACGGGAGCCCCCCGAAGGAGTGGAGAAAGGGGGTAAGTATGTTGGGAGAAAATGTTGGCAAAAGAAATTCATGAAGGTCTGCCATACATCCCAACCCCCTAACGACAACCCCATGGTAGTTAGGAGGACTGTTGTACATTTTTTCCAAATTTTTCTGAACTTTGACCCCAATGCGGGACGGTTAAACCTGACCCCACCACCACCATTTTTTGCCTCCAGCATTTTTTTACTGAACCTCACAAAATAAGAGGTTCCGCCGTATAAAAATCGAGAATTCGCGCACTATTCCATAGCTAATGTACATGTAATCATAATACTCATATTATAAACTTTCATCTACAGTATCTTTAATATTTTTATCGCATACGCGCATAAATTTGATGCAAAAGCCCTTAGCACATCTCATTAATTTATATTGCAGCTATTGAAAATTCATAATAACTCTCGAAACAAATTAATTATGATTAAAGGCGCGCTCGTGTGTGTGTATGTGCTTTAAAAGCACATCGAACATTCTCATAAGCTAATAATCTCATGTGTTGTGTAGAGTACCTGAGCCACCCTAGACTATACAGTAGTAGACAGGCCATTGACTCTAAGCAGCATATAGCTGCAAGTATTCTAAAGGATAATAACAAGTTTGAGCATCAGCATTTGTTGTGAATGGTAAATGTATTGAAAATACAAAATATGTCTTTACATGTAAGCAGTTAATGTAATTAATCTGAATGGAAAGTTATGGCTGGCATCATAAGACAAGTACATGTCGATACAAAAAGCCTTGTAGTCGTGTGTGCGGTTTAACATACTCAGCGAAGAAAGGCGAGGAGGCGGTACTGCAAATGTGCCTATGAATATCATAGAAATTCTTAAGGAATTTTGTAAAAGAGTTTTATTATGTGGCTAAAAGCCACATGCTACTTGCGTACGCTGATAACGTAGACATCATCGGTCAAAACTGCGGGATGTGACTGCAGCCTTCTCAGGTATACAGAAGGAATCAGCGAAAATGGGCCTAACGGTGAACGAGGACAAAACGAAGTTATTAGTTTCAACGAACAAAGAATCTACTCGTTTGGGAAACTGCGTGAACGTTGACAACTATAATTTCGAGGTGGTAGATAATGTCGACAAAGAAAATAATGTCAGCCTAGAAATCCGGAGAAGAATCCTGCTTGCAAATAAATGCTACTACGGACTAAGCAAGCGATTCAATGACAGAGCCCTCTCTCGACGAACAAAACTCCAGCTATACCAGATACTGGTTCTACCTGTCTTAATGTATGGCTCAGAATCCTGGGTTATGACACAAGCAGACTCCGTAAAATATTTGGGCCCATCATCGTTAACGGAGAGTATCGGCGTCGTATGAATCATGAGCTGTACAAGCTGTACACTGACATTGACGTGGTCAAACGCATTAAGGTGCAACGGTTGCGTTGGCTAGGTCATGTTGTACGCATGGACGAAAATGCTCCAGCTCGAAAAGTCTTCGACAATGAACTCGATGGACGGCGTAGAAGAGGGCGACCAAAACTCCGTTGGAAAGACCAGGTTACTGAGAACCTTACAGAACTCGGTGTGACTAACTGGAGAAGAAGCGCAGAAGATCGAGGCGCTTATAATATTTTTCTACGTGCGGTATATAATCCACTGGGATTGCATAGAAGTACCAGCTAAGTAAGTAAGTAAGTAAGTTTTATTATTGCGGAGCAGATAAGATCGGCGTAATATCGAGAGAGCGTCAGAAATTATATAATACTTCATGAATTTCCTAAGTCGTTGAAATTCAGCAGAAGTCCTTTGAGTCATCATGGAACGGTGGTTTCTGTTTTCAATGCATGGGAGGGTTTGGATTTTGAGTAGGTTTAGATTATTTTCCCGATACCATATATATGAACGAGCCATGGAGATCATCGATACTCAGGATCTGTTTGAGATATGGTTATAGTGCTGGGTTTGTAGATTTCTCGTCAATTCAGGATCAAATCAGTGATCAGGGATTGAATAAAAAAAAAACGGATGCGATGGTTATTTTGGCAAGGATCATCGATTTAGGTCTCTCGACAATCAGCTTCAAACAAATAATTCAGAATGCAATATATAGTATGGGGTGCCGTTGGGGATGTAAAGTGAATCTTGCATTTCAAGCCGACTCACAACCTCCTTCGTGGTGGCACCTGGGCAACATTGTTCGTGATATTTTTTTATCGTAAAGAGCGGCAGATATTGATTGCTACGAAATACGAAAAAGTAATAAACGGAACCCCCAAATGTTGTCGACCCCCGCAAACGTTATTAGGACCATGACTTACGGTTATGCACCTGATTTGTCCGAACTCTCTACAGTGATGATGCCTCTATCCAACTGGCAGATGTCGTCGACAAATACTAAACATCACTAAACATACAGGAAATGCGATGGACGGGACAGGGATGCACACGACGAAAGGATCGTGACATCTTTTATAGCTGCCATGTAGGAAGCCACGAATTTGGATGAGGATTCATAGCCGGTAAAAGACTTCGACATCTGGTCTCGCAGTTTAAACCTTTAAGTGACCGATTAGCTATTATTCGCATCAAGACGAAATATTTTTACATTACGCTGATTTGTATACACGCCCCGACGGAAGATAAAGATGAGGACATTAAAGATGCATTCTATGAGCGCCCTGCATATGATATTAAAATTGTTCTGGGAGATTTTAATGCTAAAATAGGAAGGAAGAATGCTCTTGGTTCAGCAGTCGGAAAATTCAGTCTGCACAACAACAAATTCGATAACGGATTCAGACTGGTTACCTTCACGTCGGCAAGAAACATGATAGTGAGTTTAATCAGAATTCCGAAAAAATATAACCACAAGGCAACCTGGATATCCCCTGATCAAAGTACAAGATAGCAGATTGATCACGCGGTAATTAATGGAAGGCATGTCTCATGCGTTATGGACGTGTGTGTAATGCGCAATGCGCGATACTAATATTGATTTGGATCACCACCTAGTTGCAGCCAAGGTACGCACGCGACTCACCAGTGCTAAAAATGCTCATAACCAAACGGAAAGGGAGCACAAAGCTGCATACCACCGATAGCCAATGCCTACTTCAACTCTCTCAATAACTTCGAACGATCCCATCTAATTCTGATGTTCCCGACAACCAGGGGCATCATATTGAAAATTACGAATGACCACTGCCGCAACCACGTTCAGACAAGCCCTTGTACGGTGAGAATGTCGCGAACAGGGCAAAACTGCAGCCAAAGGCGACGCGTGCGGTAACGGAGCGTTATAATGAAAAGAGAAAGAAAATGTGGGAGAAAAGAGGGACCCAGGATATCGCAAACTACAAGGAATGAGGTGAAGCCCGAAAGTTTTACCAAAAGGTTAAAAGCAAAGAATTTGGAACAGGAATCCATACCGACCTCTATTCGTTCCCGAAGGCAACGAAGTAGATTGACGACGGAGTAGATTGTCCACCACCGAACCAAAACGAGATCAGCACGGCAATCGTAGTCTAGAAATAATGAAGCTGCGGAAGCTGCCGTTTGAAATAACTTAAAAGAAATTCGTGAAAATCTGTTAACAACTCTCTGAGTTCTGCGAACAGGAGGAAGTCACTTTCGAGTCGTTGTATGGAAGCTTTGCTCCAAAAATTTAATTGCTTGTAAAAAACTTTAATGAGCTGATCTAGATAAATTGGGAGATACGTATATTTTTATTTTAGCTATATATTCAGAATCTGGTCCATGGTAATGAATAGTAATGAAAAAGATGAATAGCATTGTATTGAAATATATGGTAATGTAGACCATCACATTATATAACGAAATTTAAGATCTTAGAGAAATACTCTACTGTCTACACATGTGACTTTTGCGTAAAAGTGAAGTGCAAGGAAAGTTTGCTGAACTTCAATAATAGGCCTACATTTAGGCCTCTACGCCCATCAAGTTTTCCATTGTATTTATTCTTTTAAGTGTAACTTTTTAAAAAGTCGTCAATAAGTAATCTATATATATAAAAATGGTGGCTAGGCCGATTTTGCTCAAACTTTTTTTCAGTTGTTCGTTATTGCCAGGAGCAGGTTTATGTGAAAGAAAATTTAGGGAAAATCTTCCGGAAAAGTAGGAAAATTGGAAAAATCCAAAATTGCCTTTTTGTATGGCATTTTGTGTGTAATTGTTACAGAATGGCTTTTCGAATAGAAAAATGGAAAAATTTTGTTGAAAAATTCGGAAAATTCCGGAAAAATTCAAAAAGTTTGAATTTGTTGTTCGACGAAATTTTGCATATTAGCGTATGATTTGATAATTTTGGACGATGTAACAGTGAACAATTTTGGATAATTATTCCGAACCGACTTTCCGAATAGAAACATAAAAAAATTTTCGGTGGAAAACTCGCAAAATTCCGGAAAAACTCGAAAAATTTGGATTTTTTCAGAAACATTTTGCATCGCAAATTGAGTTTTTGTATAACTTTTTGTGTGCAATTGTTCCGTAGTGGCTTTTCGGTCGAAAAAATAGAAAATGTTGGTTGAAAAATTATGGAAAAATTCCAAAAATTTGAATTTTTTTCGACGAAATTTTACATTTTATTGTGTGTTGATAATTTTAAATGATGTAAATGTGAAAATTTAGTATAATAATCATTCCGAAATGACTTTTAGAATGGGAAAATAGAAAAACTCTTGGTGGAAAACTCGGAAAATTCTGGAAAATACTCGAAAATTTTGGATTTTTTCAACGAAATTTTTCATTGTATCGCTTGCTGCTTCGAATGGTAAAACAGAAAATTCTTAGGGAAAAACTTGAAAAATTCCGGAAAAGTCCAAAAATTTTTATTTTTTTTTTGTTGACAAAATTTTGCAATTTTCGCATGATTTGATGATTTTAAACGATGTCTAGGTGGAAAATTTCGGTTAAATGTGGGTTGGTAACGAGAAAAATAATATTTAAATAAAATATCCGTCGAACCCGACGGGATGTGCTGCAATCTTCTGTCGACATTGGTAATGCCAGCGTCAAATCTTTCGGTGCAAGATGCATTCGATCGCGAATTTCAACGGGAGCAAGACTATAATCTAGATGAGCTGGCCGGAAGAGTTCGAACAAATGTGCCGCTGTTAAATACCGACTAAAATAACGTGAACGGTTCACGATGAAACTGGAGGTATTTACTTTCTCGATGCTACGAGTGGGACAGCCAAGACATTTTTTGTTGATTCCGGCAACAATGTGGTCAAGATTTCAAATAACGTTAGCCGCTGCATCCTCTGGCATAGCTGCCACATTGTTGGAAGGCATTCAAACTGCAAAATCCGCTTTATAACTTTCGATGAATATTATCACGGTTGAAAAGCCAAAGTACACAATGACCAAGAATTTCACATCGGCGAAGTAGATGCGGGAATGCCAAATCAACATTTCGGATGAATGCGCGATAACGATTAAACGAGCTTTGGAATTAGTTGACCAAACAATAAAGGATTTACGAGGGAATTTAAACGATTTGGTGGAGCTATGATTTTGATAAAAATGTCTAATGCTGCTGATTTACTAAAACCATGCTAGAAAACGTTGTCAATGTCAAGAAGTTTTAATTGACCAAAAAATTAGGGGCTCATGCCAGAACCTCCCATCTTCTGCTGAATTCCCGAAACAACTGCTAGCGCTTGGCAATGGCCAAATTCGGGTTGATGTTTCGACTGAATTGATATCGTTCCCTGCAAATTTTTGCCAGTTCACATCTCATGACATTGCACAAAGTTATAAAAATCTCGATTGGATTAATTTACGGGCAGTATGTTACTAGCAGAGAAGACTAAAGACATCAATAGCTAGAATTTCAAATTAGAAAGTTAAATCGCTTGAGAACTGCATTCGTACAAATCTGTTTACAGCGTGACCATAGAGAATGAAGCGACCAACAATCTGACAGAACTTTCCACTCGCTTAATGTTCCGCATAATTTACAGGTAAAGGTGGGATCGATCAAAATCATATTGCGGAATCTGAATCAACCGAAATTGTGCAACGGTACGCGGTTCTTCGTCAAGAATCTGATAAAAAATGTGATTTCAGACGATCATAAATAACAAATTCAAAGAAGAGGAAGTCCTTATCTTACGAATTAGATAATTCCAACTGATCATCCATTCCAATTCCCCGACGACAATCAAAAAATCGCAAGGCCAATCGTTGAAAGTATGTGAGATTAATCTCGAATTTTCCTGTTACAAGTGCGGTCAGCTGAACGTTGCTTTTCGAGTTTTGGAGAACCGTCTTCGTTGTTTGTTTTTGCGGCGGAAAACTAATCGAAAAAATTTGTTTATCAAACATTCTCTACCGAGTTTATCTGAAGGCATAAAATTGGGGCGAGGCGAAGTTCGCCGGGTCCGCTAGTTAAGCATAAATATTTAAAGTATACAAACAAATACACCACTGCAGCGTATTAACATAATTAATTACTATCATCATGTTAGGAACATTAAAAAAATTCAAATTTCCTAGCTTAACGATCGTAAAAACGATACTTCACTTCAAGTTTTTTGTGAAAAGACGTTAAAAACACGTTGAATTTTGAATCCCAACCATCTACTGATAGTTGTTAGTCATTTCGTTGTACACGACAGCTCTGTGACATGTATCTGGTAGAGGCTTCTTAAAGAAACAGAGAAAGGAATATCAATAATGCTTGGATTAGTAACAAAGTGGTATTTGTCGATAAATTATTAAATTAAAATTTCAAATGCATTGCAATTTTAAACTGACTGCGAAAAAAACCAAAAAAGCCAAAAATTCCATTAATTCTCTATAATTTTCAATACTTTTTTTGACCAGATGTTGCCCAAAGTTGTTAAATTAGCGTTGCTATTATTTAATATTTCCTAAATCTGTAAGGATTTTAATTAAATTCAATTGTGACAGAAGATAGAATTTCGTATTTAGCGACATCCCACACATTTGCACTCACCATCGTGTTTGCATACATAAATTATATGTTGCCACTTGCATTTGCATGTTGTACGACACACCTTTCGCGAATCGCATATGATTCAGTTCAGTTTAGTGTTTTTCGATTTAGTTGTCCCGTAATAATAAAACATGTTTTCGTTATTCCCACATTATCTTATTTACCTGCAGGACATTTATTATAATTGGGGTTTACAAATTGAAAGACCAGTCGCAAAACTGCGATGGATGTAGAATTAACAATGGGGTCCTGTATGGTTGTTCCATGTGTTAAGCTCTCCCAACCAAAACAAAAAAAAAAAAAGGATCAAATATTATTTCGTTTTGTTGATTGTGCTTTTGTCATATGTAAATTTGTTATTTTCCAATAACGATGGTTTATGCGTTTTTAGGTGTTTCATTTTGTGTATGAGAGAGTATGTTGAGTGACTCATTCCGTAAATTTAGTTATGAATATGCGATATATTGTCCTTTTGTTTAAATTGGATTTTGCAGTTGAAGCTTTAAATATGTTATGTTACGTAAACACATTTAAGGGATATTTGGAATTTAAAATTTAACGATGGTTAACTGAAAAAAGTTGAGAAAAAATAAGTTAAGACAGTACAACACATGATTTTGGGACTCAATTCTGAGAACTGTACGTGAAAGTAGCACCAAAAAGAAGAAGTTCTGCATCATTCGTTTTGTCAAGTTACATGTCATAATAATTTAATATCGATTTGAAATTAGTAAGTATCATATAGGGGAATGTATCACGTATTAGGCTCTTTTGTTTAACATAATATAAATACTATATGGTGGCGTATGATTATCATAAGTAATATTCAACGTAAATCATACGCTACGGAGTACAACAGTTTTATTGTAACTGCTATAAAATAAACCCAGTTCAAAATCATTTAATGAATGGAAAAGTGAAACTGTTGCTTATATAGGGAAACGTTATATGAACAGATTAAAGGAATTGCAATTCTTAATTTTTTTTAAATTTGTTTCAGCTTAATCGGTCTAGTGCTTCTCAAGTTATGTCAAACAAAAGAGTCTTATGACAAATTCCCCTATACGATACTTACTAACTTTAAATCGATATTAAATTTTTATGACATGTGACTTGACAAAACGAATGATGCAGAACTTCTTCTATTTGGGGCTACTTTCACGTGCAGTTCTCAGAATTGAGTCCCAAATCAATGAGCTGAAAAATGTTGTACTGTTGTCTCCAGGTTGTCTCCAGAATCGCCGTAAGGATCCACAAAACCTAAGAATAAACTGGATAAAGTATTTGGATAAAGTATTTTTATATGAAAACAATTCAGATAAGGATGTGTGTGTGTTCTGTTAGTTGTACCCAGGCCGATTTGAGTTGATCGGAAACTTTGGTATATGCTCGGGATGTGTTAATGTGATTGGTGAGACTGGGGTCGATTTAAGAAAATAGGACACTTGAGATGCTCGGTTACTTTGTATTAGCTCTCCTCAAATAGGTCAGGATGGTGCCAGGACTCCGGAAAGGGTTCTTGTGTGTGATTTTTGTTTATCTGCCATTCGGGTAATATCAGCAATCCGACATCGTACTGACCGAAGGTTTGTCAGTGATTTAGGTTAATATCAGTTATACCGGATCGGTGATTCGGGTTTGTAGGCGATTCTGGTGAACATCAGCAATTCGGGAGTGCACTGATGATTCATAGTTGTCGGCAGTTCAAGTTCATATTAACAATCGTGTTTATGATTCGACCGTCCGGCCTGCCGATCTGAAACTCGTGATCGAGTAGGCATCTCCCGTTCTTTGGCAACTTAGCTACGTATCATCATTGCTCTCATTTGCGTAGGAGAAAACCCACTTACACGGCGACCAAAACATGTTGGCCAACAATGAATATACAGAGGACACGATATGTGCTGAACCTGTCTACAGTCCATCTGAAAAGCTTGGTCATCGTACCCTTGTGGACAATACCTGGCGATTTGCGAAGATCCATGTCTTCATCAGAGCAATGAAATGACTTGAGAGCGACATTGCCCGAATAGTTTTACATTTAGTATTACCGTAAAGGTCTGACCAGATGGTGGGCTCAACCCCACTTGAACATACTACAATGTCGCTATTAAAGCCCGTATTTTTGTTTGATGCACAGTGAGAGATGCGAGACTCGTGTGGTATCAAGGGACACCCAGCTCCATTTCTATCGAACATCAAACTCTTAGTGTACTTAGAGTATTAACCATTAGTCCCTTCGTGGTACAGCTCAGGTCCGTGGGGGCGATACTGCCAAATGACCTCCCGTAGGAGGTACCCTTGCGAGTATTGACCGAAGTATTGAGTATTGAGCGGAACTCATAGTACTAGGACCCATGTAAGCTATGCTGAACGCGGCTGTCCAATTAATCTAACCTAACATAACTTCGTATCTGCTACTCAGAATAATTTTGTTGATAGTGCCAAAATGCTACGGTGCTAATTTCTATAATACTACTAGGACGAAGAGTATCATCGTATGCTAAGCCATTAAGCCAACCTCAATTGGATTCAATAGACTAAACAGACCGGAGTTGAATTAAATTAACCAACAAAAGTTGGTATCAAAAGACAACTTGAATTAAGCCGAAGCAAGTGGATTTAAACCAATAGAAATTTAGTTCAATCTACCGAAGTTGGATTTAACAAACCGAAATTCGATTAAACCGACTGAAGTTGAGTTAAAACAATATAAATTTGGTTCAACCAACCGAAGTTAGATTCAACAGACCGAAGTACGATCGTAATATTGTAATAACCAGTAAGAAAGTTTTTGTCCGGTAACTTGATTTACTTATACCCTCACCCTCAGTAAAATATAAAATTTTCTAGGATATTGATGTTATTACTCCATCTCTAAAGTGGGCGGAAGGGAAGTACCAGAAGGGGCGTGGCTCGACTTCCAATTTGTTCTCCAAAACTTTATACTGTTATAGTTTTACTAAATACAGAGTTTGTGTACGATCGCGTTGAGTGTATTGTTAATATAACCTGATTTTAAAAGTGGGTGGAGTGGTACTTTTGTATGGGCTAGCAGAAGGGTTGGACCATAAAGCCCATTTCCAATACCGTAAGTAGTTTTGGGAAAATACTAACCTATGCAAAGTTTCAAAAGTTATCGTGTGTACCAGCCGGACAGACAGGCGGACATGGCTAAAACGATTTGAAAAGTCATGAATCGAATTTAGTGTAAAGAAACATGGGGTCTAAAATGACTCCTACTATGTGTCACACTTTTGGGTCGTATTAAGTTATATATACCCTACTACCCATAGGATAAGGGTATAAAAAGTGGGATTCAACAGACCGAAGTCCGATTGATCCGATTAAATTCGGCTACTTAACTTAACTTAGTTTCTGTTTAACCCCCTAAAATAGGTATGGGATAGCTTCTCGCGTTGTTGTGAACTAACATGCTTTCTATTTTTTTATTCACAACTAACGGTACCTACTTGTTTGTCGACGAATACTGCGAACTTCACTGTTTGAGTAGCTTTTACAAGACATGCCGATTAAATCGACACTACATTACGAAGTTGCTGTCGACAACATCGAAGCCAGCAATGAAAGAAGAATGTATATGACTGGAGCTGGTAATTGTACTACGGATCTCCCGCATGGTAGTCGCGTATTTTAAACATCATGCCATTGTCGGTCTGCGGTCATGCCATCGGCTACAACCAATCGCAATTGGGTTAAACCAACAATGTTGGATAATTTGCCCTAAGAAGTAGGATCGGGTACAAAGTAAATGCAACCTAGGGTAACGCATGCTGTGACAGCACGATATATCGAGAAGAGGTGTAAAACAAGACTCCTATTCAGACTGAAAAGGTGTTTATGGTAGGAAAGCGAATACCGAAAAGTACAGGGATAGAAGTGAAGCCCGAATGATTCAAAGTTTTTGCAACAGTTATCCCCAAATGTACGTACAGTGATGGACATCTGGTAACGGACACGCAGAGTGTGCTGCAAATGTAAAGGGAACAATTTCGTACTCGTTGTTTTATTGGATCGGCAAAAAAATCGAGGTGCGGCAAAGCAGATGCGACCAAACGTTGGATAGATTAGGTAAAAGAGCTGTTTTTTAAACTTGGTGGGACGAAATTTTTACGTAGTGCAACAGATCACAGCGCATGGAATCCTTTCTCAACATACGGCTTCTGATAGATGAAAATAAGAAGAAGAATGCCATAAGTCCTGTTGGCTATTGCAATCATCTATAACCAATCGGTTATCTTGCTGCAGCAAACTGTATTTGACGATTAAATTAAATAAAATATGCTCAAGGTTCTTTGTTTACCGAAAACAAACTTTCCATATATTGATAATTTTACCCCATGGGCTAACCAATAGTCCGTGATAACTTTAACATAATAACATTTATCACTTCAATGTTCATCATTTATGTAGCATATCGTACCCACAAAGTGCTTACGGTCGGTCATTCGAAGCATCAATAACAAAATCATTACAATATCCAAGAGCCATCAACAGCGTCGTTCTCAGCATCATCATTACAGTGAAGTTTATGGGTTTATTCGACAAATTAAAAATATACTCGGAAATAATTTCTTGGACAGCTGAAACATATTCGGTCATGTTGAATCTTTAAATATGCTTCACTTTTCAGAATAAAAGAAAAAATCATTTTGAGAAGCATTTACCAGACAATTGCTGATTACGGCAAAGTGATTTAAGAAATGTAGATTATTATGTCAGGACTCGAACCTATGATCATTCACATAATAGTCGAGTGTTATTATTGCCTGTTTGATCGCATATAGCTACTGAGCAAATTTGCTGATTTCGCGTTCCTCAGCTGGCCTGATACGAACACATATCACAGTCGCCTTGAAATGAATGTCTTCTGGAAAAATTAAGGCGTTTCGCGTATTTAACCAAAGTGGTAACTATTCCTAAATGTGAACGATGGATCAGACGTGCCATGCTAAAAGTGCATAGAAACCTTTTCAATCCATTCTTATACTTGTCCTGCATCATATCTAACGAACACCCAAATACACCATCCACTGTGTATGTATGTGTGTATACGCCGACCAAAATATAAAAAAATCAGCAATAATCAGCTTCGATACAGTCAGTAAACATAATTTTTTATTACAAAGTACTGCGGCCAAAGTAACGAAAACATGTTTTGTGGCAACAGATCACCACAGTCTGTGTGTGTATATGTGTTATCGCATTTCTTTTTCATTTCGTTAGTAGACATAATGCTACCACCAAGCCCCCCTCCCCCCACCCCCCCCCACTCCGCAACCGACAAATGTTGACATTACTGATTCATTTCCCCCCAGAGGAAAATGTGTTCCAAAGTACCATAAAAATATTCAATACGTAATTTTGTGCGAATGTATCACCAGTGGCATCATCATCATCATCATGGCTGCGACCCATTCATTCCATTCATTATGCACCGCAAAAACCACAAACAACAACACAAAGCAGCGCAACGCAACAAAATAAAATCAGCCGGAAGATTTTTATGTTGTTGTTGTTGCTGTTGCTGTTACAACGATTATTGAAAGCAGTAATATTTGCTTTTGGGAAAAGTGGAACGAAGCAGTGGAGGGATGGACATAAAAATCAACACTATTTGTTGATAAATATAAGTACGAAAGAACAGAAAACATTGTTAATTGCGCAAAGTATTTATTTTTAATTTGTATGCATTGTTTGGACGAATGAATTGGAATGAAGTTCGAATTTAATATCGGCTGCAGGAGGAGTAGGAGGAGGACGGACTGCCCAAAGGATACAGTTTCAGTATGGTTGACAACATTTTGGCAGGTGGGAGAAGGAAGGCATACGATTTAAGGGGGAGTGTTTTACGCCCATTACAATGGGGGTAAGTAGGGGATGGGTAATACTGTAGAAGGAGTCAGATTGACTGTGACAATATGGTTAGAATATGCTTCTATCAAGCGCGTGATCTTTGTTTGTGCTTCGTTACTATCATCTAAATGTATTTGATCGCTGGCAATATATAGCCGACTCCATAGAACGAACTGCGAGAAACGTACTTGGGTACTCAAAGCCGATGATGAATATAGCAATGCCACGAAAGAGACCGATGCAACATACAGGATGAAACTGAAGCCAATGGCAACGCGAGCGGCTCGTGAACGGCACAGGGAGAAGAGCTGAGGAGACAGGATGAGTGCACAGAGTTGCTCCGAAGTAGAGGGGAAATCAGAAAATTCTACCAGAGAGTTAGAGCGAGAATGCGTGGAACAGGGTTGCCAGCGGTGGCCAGCTAGTGGCGGACTCGGATAACGTTCTGAAGATATGGAGAGAACATTTTAGAAATATACTGTATTCGGACACCATTCCAATCCATGACGATGGTATTAACAGTCCACCTTCGACTCAGAGCGAGATACGTGTGGCAATAGTCCGCCTCAAAAATAACAAATCTCCAGGAGCCGATGGTCTCCCTGCTAAATTGTTTAAGGCTGGTGGGGAGGAGCTGTTTAGGACCATGCATCAGCTCATGAAGAACATCTGGCTAGAGGAGAGCTTGCCTAGGGATTCAAGTCTCAGTCTGTTATGTCTCATATACAAGAAAGGAGATCGTAGTGAGTGTTAAAACTACCGTGGAAAAAGCCTATTACCAATTGCGTATAAGGTCCTTTCGAGCATACTGTGTGAACGTCTAAAGAAAAATTTTAGAAAAACTAATGGACCTTAGCAGTTCTGCTTAAGACCTGGTAAATCTACGACAGATCAAATATTCACTTTACAACAAATCCTAGAAAAGCAGATCAACACCTTCCACCTCTTTGCGACTACGATGCTGCCTTCGACTTTCCGATAAGGAATGGGCTATATGGGGCCATGGCTGTGTTTAGTACTCCTACAAAACTAATTCGACTTTGCAGATGTACCTTGGACAACACCAAGTTCTCGGTTAAGATTGGTAAGGATCACTCTGAACCATTCAACACGGAAAGAGTTCTCAGGCAGGGTGATAGCTTGTCCTGCACACTATATAGTTATGGTGTCAACATATCTGGCTCATGCCACTAGCCTATGCCGATGATATAGACATCATTGGCCGAAATCTGTGGGATGTCACTGCAGTTTTCTCAACTATAGAAAAGGAGTCAGCAAAAATGGGTTTAGCGGTCAACGAGGACAAAACAAAAATAATGATTTCAACGAACAACGAGTCCTCTCGATAGGGACGCAGCCTTAACGTTCAAAATTATTGTTTTGAGGTAGTAGATGAGTTTACCTACGTCGGATCTTCCGTCAACAAGAAAAATAATGTCAGCCAAGAAATTAAGCGGAGAATAGTGCTAGCCAATAGATGTTTTTACGGACTTCGGCAGCACTTTAGTAATACCACCTTATCTCGGAATACTAAGAAACAGCTGTAGCTGGTGTTAATTTACCTGTTCTGTTGTATGATGCCCAATCGACAAACGAAAATAAAAAGCCTGAGAGTATTCGCCATCGAATGAACCATGAGTTGTATAATATTTACCACGACATCGACATAGGTAGAAGAGTCAGAATCTAACGACTTCGCCAGGATAAATGTAAATGCTCCAGCGCGAATGGTGTTTGAAAGCGAACCTGAAGGACGGCGCAGAGAATGGAGACCCAAACTTTGTTGGAGAGACGAAGTGGTTGGCGACGTGCCACCATCTGGTAGGACTAACTGGATAACGCATAAGACCGAAGCGTGTGGAATTCTTTAATGCTCTAGGCCTCTAATTTATGAGCCACGTTCGTAAGTGGTAATGGGTCACTTAAGTAAGTAAGTAAGTATATCTCGGTTGCCTTCTTGTTATCTTTATACAGGAATCTGGTTCCACTCATTACCATGTTACTTGCCGACGCGAAGCTAACTAGTCTGAATCCTTTAACGGACGTGTTGTTGTCTAGACTGCATTTTTATACTTCTTACCCAAGTGCATCATCCCTTTCCATTTTAGTACTGAAGTCATCCAGAACATTTCATATGCTGGGCAGCGGTCATAAAGTTTCTAAAAGCGCTCATAGAATCGTTAATGTCTTCGTCTTGGTCTTCCATCAAGGCGTGCACACAAATCAGCGTAATGTAAAAATGTGAATAGTGGTCACTTACAGGGTTAAACCGCGAGACCACGTGTCGAAGTATCTAGCCGACTATGAAACCACATCGAAACTCTTGTCTTTCTGCATGGCAGCTGTAAAAGATGTCACAGTTCTTTCGTCGTGTGCATCCCTGTTCCGTCTAGCGCAGTTCCTGTATGGCGGTGATGTCAGCCTTGTATTTCGCCAGTTGGAAAGAGGCATCATATCTGTAGAGAGTTCGGACATTCCAGGTGCATTATATCATGGTCCTTATAATGTTTGCGAGGCCATTAACATTTCGGGGGTATTCGTTTTTTCTTTTGCATGTGTTCATAATATTCCTCTTATTTAAAGAGGAATCTTAATTTGTTAGGGCTGCCAAAGCCACACCACCCTATTCCAAACATCCGCAGATAGATTTTGGTAGTTCCCAAGTGAATGACGATCTAATAACTTAAATAGGAGAATCCCCCATCAGTGGCAACAATTGGAGTTTTGAACTCGAAATTCTACTAGTCAGACGATATGATGGAAATTCTTGCGGAGGTGAAATAAAGTGATCATCAAGACCAACTCATGTCATCCTCAGTCGGAAGTTGCCTCGAATAAGCCGAAATCGATCGACGCCCTTAAAGGAAACAGTCCATCGCTTTAATTCAGCCGGATCTATGCGGCTGAGTCATAGAAAATTTGACTTCTTGGATTGGTACCACTGTGAGAATCTGTGACCTATGACCTATAATGGCACATATTGGTCCTTAGAAACCTCTAAAAGTTATTCATACAACTTGTCTGTATCCTGATAACAGCATTTATTAGCTATAGAATAAGTTTTTGGTTTTTTGTTCTCATTAGCCTGCTTTATACTTCCTCCTCCAGCTGATTTTGTACGACAACTATTGCCTTACGCCCGACACCCGACGTATGAGTAATGTTAAGTGGCTCATACGTTAGCATTCACATAGGAGGCAGTTCAACCGTGACTGAATTTAAAGTATGTTTCAAGGGGAAACATAAAATTCCCTTAAGAAAATTGTCTTCTTTTTGTTGTCATTTTATGAAATTTGTTAACTGTAAACAATTCTTTAGGGGAAGTAGCAAAAAAAAAAAAACTAACACAAATAAAATTCTTACAATATTTTTACGAACAGCATATTTACCTGTTCTATGTGATGAACCAAATATTTTTATTTAAGTTGGCATTTTCCGCAGCGTGAGAGAGAGATAGAAATCCCTTGCGAACTTTCTAAGTGAGCCGATGTGTGTTTGTTTAACAAAATACAGCTCTACGTCTTGGAGAAGTCATGCCCGGTGGCAACATAAATGAACTTGTGATAAACGTAACTACAAAGACAATATTAAATAACAAGCAGCAGTAGCAACAGCAATAAAGGATATGGTGGCATAACAAGACAACGAACAATGTTAAGGGAAGGAAGCCATAGAATGAGTCGTCAGAAGATGAAGAACACAAAAAACAAACGCATACAAATAATACAACAGAAGTATGCCAAAAGACAAATAACAATAATAATCATAATGATAAACACAAATATTTGAAATAACTCTACCCACACACACACTCATCGTGTTACGCTAGTACTCTTACACTAACACTTGATTTTCTGCCTCCCCAAGCTCACACTTTCACACACACGAAAAAACTACTCTAATGTGCATGAAAATAAGGTACGAGCGCAAATAGCTGTTGAAATAAGTTTTGTTTCCCAACAGATCGCAGCAACAAAAACTCTTACAAAACATCGCACGCATACATAGCAACGTTTTAACACAGTCGCACGCACACACACATACACACTTAGTTGCTAGAGAAAACTAACACAAATATTTTTTAGTATTTTCATGTACAACAAATACATTATTTTTGTTCTCTCTTCTTGAGCTTTTCCTCATTAAGATGATGTATGAACAAATGAATGTAAAGACAAAGAAATGAAGCATCAATGCCGCTGCACAGCAACATGAATGACATCTAATGGTTAGCACGAAAATGTGGTCGACTGACTGACTGACTGAGCAGTGTGTAATGGATTGTGTCAAAGATTTAGAAGTGATGACAAAAGAACTCGCTCCTTGGAAGGAGATGTGTGTGCGGGTATTTGTAGATGATCAAACAGTTTTCATGGTGACTTTTCATTATTACAAATTATACAAAAGATTTTTTATTTTCTGTTCTATTTAATTAACCATCTCCGAAAAATTGCTATGCATAGAGTGCATAAAGTATTTAAATAAAAAGAAACTAGTTAAAATAAATAATGTGGGCGTACTTTAGCTTAATTGATGTATAAATATTAACTCTTTTATTGCGCTGCAAATTATGTGTACCAACTTCTTAGTTTTCTGCCATTACTGTCATCCTTCGTCTTTGTCTTTTAAAGTTTACAAGGATTTTTCAGATTTTCAAAATGTATAATCAAGAAAATTTGGGAACTATATGCATAGGGTAGGGTATTTGCATTAAAAATTTAAAATTGGGTTAATTTGATATTTTTCCTATATGTATTATTTTCAAATACAAATGGCATACAATAATTTCTAACACATGAAATTTTCAGTTGTGAGTTTATATATGTTAATCTTATAACAGACGTCTACTCCAACCATCTAACTCAAATGCTGCGCAATACTCCAACCCCTGATTGTATTATCTCGCAACCGACTCTATAGAACAAACTGCGAGAAGCATTCTTGGGTACTCAAAGCCGTCTCAAGAAGATGCCTGGTACGATGATGAATGTCGCAATGCCTCGAGAAAAACGGATGCTGCATACAGGCCGAAACTGCAGCCAATGGTAACGCGATCTATTCATGGACGGCACATGGTGAAAAGACGAGAGGCAACTCGTCTTTTTAGACGGAAAAAGATGGAGTTGAAGAATAGACAAGATGTGTGCACAGCGTTGCTCCGAAATAGAGGGGAACATACCCGGGGATTGGAGTCTTAGTCTATTATGTCCCATATACATGAAAGGAGATCGTGGTTAATGTAAGAACTACAGTGGAAAAAGCCTATTACCAATTGCGTACAAGGTCCTTTCGAGTATATTGTGTGAACGTCTAAAGTCAATTGTAGAAAACTAATTGGACCTTATCAGTGCAGCTTTAGACCTGGTAAATCTACGACGGATTAAATATTCACATTACAAAAAATTCTGGAAAAAACTCATGGTAAGCAGATGGACATATACCACCTCTTTGTCGACTGCAAAGCTGCCTTCGACCCTCCGATAGGGAATAGGCTATATGAGGCCATGTTTGAGTTTGGTTTTCTGTCATAGCTGTTTTGACTTTGCAGACAAACCTTGGAAAACACCAAATCTTCGGTTAAGATTGATAAGGATCACATTGCACCATTCAACAAGAGGTCTCAGGTAGGGTGATAGCTTTGTCTGTACACAATTTAATATAGTTATGGAGAAGGTGATGAGAATGGCTGGTGTCAACATGTCACTAGCCTATGCCTATGATTTAGACATCATTGGCCGGTATCTGTGGGATGTTACTGCAGTTTTCTCATCACTAAAAAAAGGAGTCAACAAAAATGGGTTTAGGAGTCAACGAGGACAAAGCAAAAATAATGATTTAGACGAACAAAAAGTCCTCTCGGTACGTTGACAATTATTGTTTTGAGGTAGTCGATGAATTTACCTTGTACCAAGGATCTTCCGTCAACAAGAAAAATAATGTCAGCCAAGAAATCAAGCGGGGAATAGTTCTCGCCAATATATGTTTTTACGGACTTGGGCAGCACTATAGTAAAAAAACTTAATTTCCCTTTGCACTCCATGAATGAGGTATAGGATAGCTTCTCGCGTTGTTGTGAATTAACACGCTTTCTATTTTTAGATTCACAACTAACGGCACCTACTTGTTTATCGACGAATGCGAACGTCACTGTTTGAGAAGCTCTTACTAGACACGCCGGTTGACTCGACACTTAATACTGCGAAGTTGCTGTCAACAACATTCGAGGGGAGCCGACAATGAAAGAACAATTTTTTTTTAAGATGACTTGAGCCAGGTTTGAACCTGCGATCTCCCGCATGGTAGTCGCGTGTTCTAACCACTATGCCACGGACGGTTCCAAGTAACACCACCTTATTTTGGGATACTAAGAAACAGGTATACGTGGCACAGTGGCACTGCCCCATACATTACAGACTCGGACCTTTCATTTTTTTATAGTTAGAGGGCTAAGCAAGGCAAAGCACATAAAGTTTTTTTCCATCAAAAAGTGAAAAGTTGATATTTTTTAGTATAATTTTTGATAAATTATAATAATTAGTATACCTTTCCAATTTCAATAATTTTTTTTTCTTATAAAAGAGTAAGTGCTATATTTTCACTGAAAAATAAAACAAAAGCCATAGCTATAAACGTACACACACAAAAAGTACTTTATTTGGACAGTAATTTTAATCTAATTTCATTGAATAAATTTCCGTTGACTTCTGTTAGTTTTTTTAACTACAAAATTGCACTTTTCATAAAAAACCATGTTGAATTTTTCTTATCCAAATATTTCTTTACAAAACCCAATCATTAAAATTTTGAAATTGGAAAGTTGAAAAACCCTATTTTTTCACCGAAATACCACTGTGCGTGGTGCCAATTTTATCCTTTCTGTTGTATGCTGCCGAATCGTGACCGCTTACGACAACAGAAATACAAAATCTGAAAGTATTCGAAAGAAAAATACTCCGAAAAATATATGGAGCTATTTGTGTTGACGGCGAGTTTCGCCATCGGATGAATCATGAGCTGTATGAGCTTTACCACGACATCGATGTTGCTAAAGGGGTCAGAATCCAACGACTACGATGGCTGGGACATGTTGCCAGGGTGTATGTAAATGCTCCAGCGAAAAAGGTGTTTGTAGCCGAACCTAAAGGACAGCGTACGTTCGTATGTTGTAATGGGCCACTTAAGTAAGTCAGTAAGTAAGTAATCTTATAATTTTGATTCAGGGTATGGTAAACTTTCGAAGAAATTTATCTGAATATATATAAAACACAAAATTTGTTTTTACTTATGTCCATTATAGTTACAGAAGACCAACACAAAGGCTCTCCGAGTGGCACCTAGTGGCATTGCATAGCCCCAAGAAACTAGGATATGGCGAGGTGGTCTAATAAGCCACTCTCCTTAAATAAAAAAACTATTATAAAAACAGGAAACCCCAAATATTGACGACTGATTTATAGATATACACCAGGTCTACCCCGCTCCTTTAGTTCGGTACACTTTTTCTCGTATCAAATGATAAATACCATCATTCCTAAAGGTGATGGTATAAAAAGTTTAGCCTTCACTCTGAAATGGAATATCTCACCCCCTCAGACAATGACCTTGAAAATGTTCCACAGTGTAATCAGCTCGTTGATTTGTTATGAAAATGAGAAAGTGAAGAAAGGAAAAAAAGAAAATGTAGATGCACCTCCTATGGACCAGAGCAGAACACCTATAAAGAAGAAGTTCCATCGTCCAGACTCCTCCTCGCCCTTCACACGCAACTGTAGTCTGGTTTGGATCTACCCCATTTGATCAGTCTCAAATTGCTCCTGCACAGTCCAACCATATATTCTAATTGGGAACTGTTATATTCGAACCACAATGATCTAGCAGTTACATAGTCTCTTTTGGAAATCTAACATGTGTTAGCTTTTTTCTACATCTAGCCCTTTACTAGACCACATCTATTTAAGCAGAGGTTTGTCCGTCCACTAGTACCGATTCCTCATCTTATGATATCATCCGCGGACCAAAGTGGGATAGCATCAATTAAAAAGTTGGCAACAAACTTAATAGTAGTTCTTGTTCGATCTTGCTTATCTTCAAACTTAATCTGGGTTTGAGGGATAGAAGATTGCGTACTACATGTAAGCTATATTTCTCCTAAACTACGGCTATTATAGCGGGGATAGGCAGACTGACAACCCCAAAAGATGTGTTTGTATCGGTGGTGGGGTAGTTATTATTCGATCTTGCTAATATTAGAGCTTAACCTCCGCTTAGAGGGTATAAGCTTGCCTATTGAATTTTAGCTCAATTTATCTTATACTACTGCTGTAATTGCGGGGACAGATAGATGGAAACCCCCAAAAAGGGAGTTTGTATGGGAGGTGGGAGTATTTTTTGTCTTCTTTTGTCTTGTCCTTTTTAGAACTTAACCTCTGGTTAGAGAATAAAAGCTTACATACTAAATTTCAGCTCTACTGTAATTGCAGGGACAGACTCTCTCTTGAACGATCTTACTCATCTTAGAACTCAGCCCACGCTTCGAAGATACAAGTTTACATTCCAAATTGCAACTCGATATCTCTTAAACTACTTCTGGGTTTTTAATGGGACGGGGTTTTTGACCAATCGGGCTCATCTTAGAACTTAACTTCTGCTTAGATTACGGAAGCTTGCATACATAATTTCAGCTCGGTTGTTTTTAAACTACGGCTGTAATCGCAGGGGGGGTTGTATGGTAGGCGGGAGCAGTTTTCGATAGATCTGGCTCATATTAGAACTTAACCTCCGCTTGGAGGCTTGCATTCCAAATTTCAGCTCGATATCTCTTAAACTACGGCTGTAATCGCGGGGACGGACAGACATGCAACGGTCACCTGTAAATCGACTCATATTTCGATGCTGATTTATATATACGTTTATATTATTATACCTAAAACGCCTCTTTATGGGGGTTCCAATTGGAAGAACAAAGTTAATATACCCTTCCCTTCGTTTGTGCGCGTGGTGAATGGTATACAAATAGAAGTTTAACAACATCGGCCGCGCCTACTGTTAAGGGATATTGAAGTGAAATTTACCAACTCTTTATATAGATGGTGCCTCTATCCAATTGGCGGATGTTCTCGACGTATACAAGGATGACATCACCGCCATACAGGAAATGCGATGGTCGGGACAGTGATGCACATGACGATAGAACCTGTAACCTCTTACAGCTGCCATGCAGAAAGACACGAATTTGGATGTGAATTCATAGTCGAAAAGAGACTACGGTCTCGCGGTTTAACCCTATAAGTGACCGTATCGCCACTATCCGCATCAAGGCGACATATTTGTACATCATGCTGATTTGTGTACACGCCCTAACGAAGGAAGACAAAGACAAGGAAAATGCTTTTGCATCAGCAGTCGGAAAATTCAGTCATCACAACAACACCTCCAATAACGGTTTCAAAATTGTTAGATTTGCGTCGGCAAGAAACATTGTAGTGAGTGGAACCAGATTTCCGCATAAAAGTATGCACAAGGTGACCTGGATATCCCCTGATCCAAAGACAAGATATCAAATTGATAACTTGGTTATCGATGAAAGACATCTCTTTTGGCTCGGATCACCACCTAGTTGCACCTAAGGTACGTACGCGATTAAGTAGTGCTAAGAACGCTCGAAACCAAACAAAAAAGGAAGCTAAACACAAAGCTGCATACCACCGAGATAGCAAATGCCTATTCCAGCCAACTCTATCAATTACTTCGAAACAACCCCCATAATTCTGATGTTCCCGGCACTCAATGGCAGCATATTGCCAATTCTATGACCACTGCCGCAACGACCATACTGGATTATGAAAAACCACGCTCAGACAAGCCCTGGTACAATGAGCTGGCAACATGTATGTACCGATGGTTGGAATCTGAGAATTCTATGTACTGTGCTTAAGAAAGGCGATCAAAGTGTGTGTACCAACTATCGCGGGATCAGCCTTTTACCCATCGATTACAAGGTCCTGTCTAGAGTGTTATGTGAATCACTAAAGCCCATCCTAGCTAGCCTGATTTAACCTTGTCAGTGTGGCTTTAGACTTGGTAAATCCAAGACCGACCAGATTCTATTTTTTTCTATTTCATAAACCACTGTGCGCCACTGGCAAAGTGAAATATAACAATATATAAAAACAAAAGAAAAAAAAAGTTTGAAATTATTAACGAAGTTGTAGATTGTAAATATTGTTAGTGCTGTTTTTTTCTGTTATTTTCTGTTCATACTTTTCATCTGTTTGGTTTTTTGTTGTTGTTATGTTCCTCAAAACAGTATAATTTGGTAAATACTTGTGAAAGAAACGAAAAGAGAAAAATGAAACAACAAGAAAACGTAGAGGATAAAATTATGATGGGGTATGGTACAAGTTTGCTGAAGGCCAAACTCTACTCAACGATAATAAATATATGTATATATATATATGACATACGTTCACATACTTAGGTATAAACATAGCACATACAGTTATACACATATGTGAGATGTTAGCTATGTTTAAAATCAACAAATGAAAACAATGGAAATATGTCAAGTGAATGTTCAAGGAAACGCTTGAAGAAACAAACAAAGGTCCTTGAATATCCTGAATGTATTCAACTTTGATTTCAGTTACAATTGGTTAATATTATGGGATTTCAATTTAATTTATGTACACATTGCCAATACCATACAGTTAGGGATCAATGTGGTAATAATATTCAATCTGGTGGAACTTGGAATTGAATTAATTAGTAACATAATTATTAGGGGAAAAAATTTGGAATTTGTTAAAAATGATCTGAATGGGGTGGATAACGATGATGTATTGATGGAAGACTGTTTAAGATTTCAAAATGGCCAATGACTTCATATATCCGCGCATTGTTTTGAATACAATAAGGGATAAGTAAGAAATATAGTGGTACTGTCCTTTCTCTATGAACATAAATCAAGTATTCTGCAGCACATAGCAATACAATTAGAAATATGTTTGGGAAGTATGTCTACATGTAATGCTATGTACTGCAGAATACTAGGAGATGACTCCAGCGGTTAAAAGACGATATCAAATAACTCCAAATGAAATATGTCCAAATGAAATAAATCCCACTGACATTACCTCCAGAGATATTTAAATAAGTTCCAAAAAAATTATGAAATAAATTCCAAAAAAAATAAAATAAATTTCCAAACAGAAAATAAACTAAGTCCCAAATTTGGAAGTAATGTAATAATGAAATAAATTCAAAACCAAAATTATGAAATAAATATAATTTATTTATATACTACTTGCTTAGCTGGCACTTCTTTGCAATCTTATGGTATTATATGCCATACATAGAAAATTATTATATGAGCTTCGATCGTCTGCGCTTCTTCTCCAGTTAGTCACACCAAGTTCTACAAGGTTCTCAGTAACCTAGTCTTGCCAACGGAGTCTTGGTCGCCCTCTTCTGCGCCTCCATCCATTCATCGAGTCCATTGTTGAAGACTTTTCGAGCTGGAAGATTTTCGTCCATGCGCACAACATGACCTAGCCAACCGCTGCACCATAATTCAACATCGCATTTTTCGCAAGCAGTTCGTACTATTGATTTGCATGTATTTCCAGCTCATAGTCGCTTCTTTTCAATATATTCGATCATAGCGGAGAGTATTTTGTACTGAATTTTTACTTGCACTGACGGTTTGTGTAACACTTCTGGCTCAATTCCGTAGTGGTTATAGTAGTACATATATGGTCAATTTGATCAAATCGATCAACACTGGGCATATATTTATTGTACTTGGTAACAACACAAGGGCGAGGAATGATCACTTTTTTGTGCACTTCCTTGCTTTACCGAGATGCTGACGTTTTTGGCTTTTATTAAAAACAAGTTGATGGGAAAACTAGCTGCAATGCCATTGAAATGTCTCTACACCATGTGAATCTGCTGTCCCTGTTCGCTGCAGGAATTGGAAGATCAGACTTGTATGTGTGAACTCGACATATCCTTTTTGATGACCTTGGCAAAGAATCATCCACCGCATTTGAAGAATGAGAATCACAATTGAATGCCGTTTCAGAACTGATGCGCACATCTTCAAGTATTTCAATACGTCGACCGTTATCTAAAATTATTTTGCATCCTGACTTCAGCTGTGCTGGACATACGTTATTTGGTATCCCCCCATCATCTTTGTCACTTAAATCTCGGTCAAAATTGGGTGGCTCAATATAGAGCTCTTGTATATTTGTTGGAGCTTCGTTACCATTCTTGTACGTAACTTTTCTAAAATATAAGTAATATGTATATAAATAAATAAATTTTTTAACACAACAAGAACTTTACTCGGTAAACCAGTGGCCTGGGCACCCTGGCGTTGCCATATGGACACACGCACAAACAACAGAAAAAAAAGTGCACAAAAAGCTACTTTTTAAATAAAAATTTAGCATAAAATAAATCTCTCATTTATACACTACCAAAAAAAACCAACTTCACTTTTCGATTTTTATATATATTATACGTTTTCGGCGTATATAATTTTGTAAATAGGTTTTTTTTACACTAAAAATTTTTGCTCACTTCAGGACGCTTTAACTCCTACAACCAAATACGCACTGAAATCAAAATGACTTTCTGCAGAAGCACAACCGATTCCGAGTTTGACATGAACTCTGCAATAACGGTACTTTATTCGTTTACGTGTTATGATCGTGTAAAAACATGTCTATCAGCGTTGCCATATGGCAACCACAGGGTCATTCGGGTTAATGCGTCAGATCACGTCAATTTTAGTATACTGTTCGTACAGCTCATGTTCTATACAACAGCGATACTTTCCGTTAACGATGATGGGCCCATATATTTTATGGAGTATTTTTCTCTCGAATACCGCCAGAACCGATTCATCCGCTTGTGTCATAACCCAGGATTCTGAACCGTACATCAAAACAGGTAGAACCAGTATCTGGTATAGCTGGAGTTTTGTTCGTCGAGAGAGGGCTCTGCCATTGAATCGCTTGCTTAGTCCTTAGTAGCATTTATTAACAAGCAGGATTCTTCTTTGGATTTCGAGACTGTCATTATTTGTTTTGTTGATGGCGGAGCCTAAGTAGATATAATTATCTACCACCTCGCAATTATAGTTGTCAACTTTCTCGCAGTTTCCCCAAAGAGTAGATTCTTTGTTCGTTGAAACAAATAACTTCGATTTTTCCTCATTCACCATAAGAACCATTGTTGGTGATTCCATCTGTGTACCTGATAAGGCTGTGGTCACATCCTGCGGTTTTCGACCATTGATGTCTATGTCATCAGTGTCTGAGAGTAGCATGTGGCGTTTATTGAATATCGTACCACTCGTGTTAACTGCAGCTTTCCTCGTATTCATCTCCATCACTATGTTGAAGAGGTCACACGATAAAACGTTGCCTTCTTTTAATCCAATGGCTCCGTATGGTCCTTGCCAATCTTCACTGAAGACTTCTTGTCAGTCAGCGTCATTCCGCAAAAGCGTATAAGCTTCTCTGGAGTACCAAACTCAGCCACGGCAGCGAGTAATTTCTGCCGTATCAGGCTGTTAGGCTGTTGAAGGCAACTTTATAGTCGACGAAAAGATGGTACGTATCGATCTGTTTCTCTTGGGTCTTTTCTAGGATTTGCCAAAGTGTGAATATCTGGTCAGTAGTTGATTTACCAGGTGTAAATGCACATGATAAGGCCCGATCAGGTGGGTTAACACTGGCTTTAGTCTTTCACATAGCACCCTTGATAGGACATTATATGCTATGGGTAAAATGCTGATCCCCCGGTAGTTGGAGCACACACTTGGACCACCTTTTCAGCACAGGAGATAATACGCTTAGATTTCAATCATCGGGCATGCAATCGTTAAGCCAAACCGTACGTAGGAACTGGTGCATGCTCGTTATCAGCTCCTCGTCAGCGGACGTGAAAGGTTCTGCAGAAGTCCGTCTGCACCGCCTGCTTTATTATTTTCCAGTCGCGATATTGCTCTTCTTATGTCGGTTTAACTTGGTGATGGCCAACTAATCCGTCATCCACATTTGGCGTGATATCTTTACGTGCGTTGCCTTCCGAAGCACACTCTGCGTATCTGTAATCAGATTTCCATCCTTACAGAAGGGGAGCCCATTACCATATCCTTTTGCTTATACTAACTGGTAAAATTTTCGGGCATCATCTCTATTCTTGTATCGCTTTATACCCCGGTTCCTCGTCCCTTCATCTGACGTTTTTTTTGCCTCCTTGTGCCATTTCCTAACAGTACCGGTAAAATTAGGTGTAACATTGCCCTATAAGCGCATCCTGTTCTACAGATGCTATGCGACATTCTTCATGCCACCAGAATTCGTCTGAGCGGTGTTTTTCATATCAAAGCGGCGGTTGGTTGTTGCGGCGGTTGCCATGGAATGTATAAAATGCTGCCACGGTGTATCGGGATCGTCAGAAAACCGTGCATTACACACACGTCCATAACGCTAGAGACATGCCTTCCAACAATTTCCACGTGATCAATCTGATTTCTTGTATTTTGATCAGGGGATAACCGTGATCAATCTGATTTCTTGTATTTTGATCAGGGGATAACCAGGTTGACTTGTGGATATCCTTATGCGCGAATCTGGTTCTATTCACTACCATGTTTCTTTCCGACGCAAAGCTTACCAGTCTGAATTCGTTATTGGAGGTGTTGTTGTGTCAAATAAACTTTCCGACTGCTGAACCAATATAATTCATCCAGACGCTTATAGAATGCATCTTTAATTTCCTCGTCTTTGTCTTTTGTCGGAGCATGTACACAAATCAGCTTGATGTAAAAGTATTTCGTCTTGATGCGGATAGTAGCTTTTCAATCACTTACAAGGAGATCTGATGTCGAAGTTTCTTGCCGACTATGAATCCGCATGTGTCTATTCGTGTCTTTCTGCATGGCGGCTGTAAAAGATGTCACAGTTCTTTGGTCTTATGCGTTTCTGACCATGTGTGTTACGTCGTCAATAGGTTCTTGTTTCAGCTTTTCCTCGTGTTTTTATAAGAGTTATTCTATTTAAGGAATGTGGCTTTCTAGGCCACTGCGCCCGATCCTAGTTTCTTAGGGCTGCCAAAGCCACTAAGAGAGCCTCTGTGTAAAGCTTCAGTAGCTTCTATTACCTCCTTCCTAAGACGCATCAGTGGTAGCATGCCATTTAGGTTACACAACATTGCGGACGTTGTAAGCTGCTTGGGGACAATCAGTGAGAGAATTCTGGTTACTCCCAGATGATTAACAATCAAAATACTCAAAGTAAAAAATCCCCCATCGCCTATCTTTCTGCATGCCAGCTGTAAAAGATGTCACAGAATCGTCTGCATCGCTGTCCCGGCTATTGCATTTCCTTCATGACGGTGATGGCAGCTTTGTATTTGTCGAGGAGGTCAGCCAATTAGACAGCCAAAGAACGTTTTTTCTTTGCTTCGTGTTTCGATAATAGTAGTTTTATTTAAGGAGAGTGGTTTATTAGGCCACCGCGCCTGGTCCTAGTTTCTTGGTGCTGCCAAACCTACTTAGAAAGCATTTGTATTGAGCTTCAATTACTCCTTTTACCAAGTTCTTAAAACGCATCAGTGGTTATATGCTATTGCCCAACATTGCGCTTCCTCGCATTTGCTAGCAATGGCATTGCCCGGAGATTACATTGTAAATTGCTTGTGGACTTCCAAAAAGAGAATTCTGGTTGTTCCCAAGTGAATAACGATCGGAAAATTCAAAGTAGAGAATCCCTTTTTCTCAACATACTTAGGTTAGGTTAGGTAAATTCGGCAGCCATGCCATTTCGTTGCTCTGATTAATGGCATGGATGTTCCGCAAATCGCCTACTGATAGACAGGTATTGTGTAGAAGTGTCCGATGACCAAGCTTTTAAATCTAAGGTCGCCAAAAGCAGGGTAGTAGTAGATTCTCCGTGGTCTCCTCTTCTTCCTCATTTTTGCAGCTTCTACAAAAATCTTTGAAGGGTAGTTTCAACCTCTTAGTGCGTTTACCAAGTGACGGGTTATTAGAGCTATGATGTTCCTCAGGTGTTCCTCTGGACATGTTCAGCACAAATCGTGTCCTCTGTATATTCACAGTAGGCCAAAATTGTTTGGTGTCCATGCAAGTGGGTTCTCTCATCCATCTCTTCAATGTATCGGCTCTTTGGTTACCATATATGTCCCCATGTAAGGGTAACCATCGAATATCTCGCTAACTCCTCAAGAGACGACCGGCATTCTCGAATATTTCTCGAGGTGGTGTACGCGTTAATAGTGGTTAGAACATGCGACTACCATGCGGGACTTCGAAGGATTAGTGTCGAGTCAATCGGCGTGTCTAGTAAGAGCTTATCAAATAGTGACGTTCGCGTTCGTCGATAAACAAGTAGGTGCCGTTAGTTGTGAATCTAAAAATAGAAAGCGTGTTAATTCACAACAACGGGAGAAGCGATCCTATTACCTCATTCATTGGGTGTAAAGGGAAATAAGGTTTTTAAGTAAGGTGCACGCGTTCTCCAGGGATCTGATAGCCGCTTTTCTATCATAGAAAATTGCCGCCTAATATCCCACTATACTAAATTTTTCTCTACGGTTATTCTAATGGCCGCTATTTCTAGTGATAGTTACAAATTCAACTCCTTCGAAAAGATTCCACAGCCTGCTCTTTCCTTTAATTTCGAATTGTCTGTGAAAATTAAAGATGACATCCTGACCAAAGTTTAAGGCATTATCATTATCATCATAGTAGGACCTATCCGGGATGTTCCTTATAAAACCCGGATCGAAGACAGGTTCTGGTATGGTGTAATCCGTGTGACAGCTCACGTTTTTTCCATCGTCCTAAGGAGAGTGTTGATGTTGAGATTCCATAGTAGTGGAGAGAGTACTCCTTCTTGTGGAGTACCGCTAACCTCCATCTTGGAAATATTTGACACACCCAGACTAGATCCAATGCGCCGTAATTTTAATAGTTTATTAACTAAAGAGATGACCACTGGGTTAATCTCCAGTTGTGCCATTGAGTCAATTACAGATTCAGGTTTGACCTTATTAAAAGCTCCCTCAATATCCAGGAAGGCGGCGAGTGCGTATAACTTGTAGTTCAGAGATCTTTCAGTGAGGCTAGTTTTCGAATGTAATGCAGTTTCCGTGGATTTTCCCTTCGTGCAGGCATGCTGAGCCTAGGAGAGGACTTCCGGTTTAAGAGATGATATGATATATGCACCAATTATTCTCTCCAAAGTCTTAAGTAAGAAGGAAGGTAGGGCTAAAATCTTTGGCTGTAGTGCGGGATGCTTTACCCCCTTAAGGGTTAAATATTGTTTTGTTGGTTGTTCATATCGTTGGAATGTGCGACAGCTTCAGAGAGGCTTTAAAGATTGTCAGAAGCCAGGGCGTTAATACTTCGATGTTCTTTTGTTAATCCGCGGTAATAATTCCATCGGGTCCCGGTGATTTAAAAGAGTGGACATTTTTGGTGGCCTAATGAACTTTCTTAATCTTAACTTAATTTCCCTTTACACCCCTGAATGAGGTATGTAATAGTTTCTCGCGTTGTTGTGAATTAACTGTTTTTAGATTCACAGCTAACGGAACCTACTTGTTTACCGATGAGTGCGAACTTCACTGTTTGAGAAGCTTTTACTAGACGAGCCTTATAGACTCATTACTTATGAAGTGATGGACAGCTCGAGGGGGACCGGCAGTGACAGAAAGTGTAGAACGACGGTCGACTTCCATGCGGGATGAACCTGGTATATCCCGCATGGAAGTCGAGTGTTCTAACCATTATGTCACGGCCGGTCCCAACGGCTGTCATCTTCTAAGTAATCGAGTTATTCGGCTTGTCTAGTAAAAGCTGGTACCGGCCGTGGCATGATGGTTAGAGCACGCGACTACCATGCGGGAGATCACAGGTTCAACTCATGGCTCTAGTCATCTTAAAAGAAAAAAAAATTATTTCACTGTCGGCTCCACTCAAATGTTGTCGACAGCAACTTCGCAGTATCAGTGTCGAGTCAATCGGCATGTATAGTAAGAGCTTCTCAAACAGTGAAGTTCGCATTCACCGATAAACAAGTAGGTGCCGTTAGTTGTGAATCTAAAAAAAAAAATAGAAAGCGTGTTAATTCACAACAACGCGAGAAGCTATCCCATACATGGGGTGTAAAGGGAAATTACGTTATTTTAAGTTAAGTAAAAGCTGATGATCAGTCCCATAGTTAAACTGCAGGTCCCCTTGATTACATTTATAAATTAAAGCGTGTCAATTTCCACCAACGTGATAAGCTCTTTCACAACTCATTTATTGAATGCAAAGGGAGAAAAGTCTTCACTTAAACAACTGGACTATGACTGGTTCATTCAACTTTAATGATGTAAGCGACATGTTTTTCTCAGACACCATGACAAAACATTATTGAATACCAACAAACATAACTCCGATATGACCATCGATACACGAACACGCAAAAATTTGTTATTAATTTAATGAGAATATTTAGAAAATTCGAAAAAAAATATCACTACTGAAAATCTTTAGATTGCGTGTTAAGCTTCAATTTTTCAATGTTGAGCTAATAAAGCAGAGTTAACATAATTAATTAAAAAAATATCCCTAATATCTCTTACGTTACATAACAAAAATTACGATTTTACCAACCAGATTTATACTTTGTTTTTCATACTAATATTTATATCAGCAAGAAACAGACTCAGCGCACACACACACACAGGCAACACACCTTATCCGTCAATTTGACGCCACACCCGAAGTGATGCATATCCTTGCTATTTGCTGTTGTCTTTTGTGATTTTGTTTTTATTGCTTTCATTTGTGTTTTTATGTTCTAATCAACCAACGATATCTTGAACATTTTGGACAGCACAATGTGGTTTGAATTAAAATTTATGTTATTTTTATTCCGTGAAATGCAAAGGATTTCGTTTTTTTTTCTTCTTCGCAGCGTTGAGAGACAATAAGCAAGGTGTGTTTATGTGTACGGTGGCAGAGAGGAGTTGTGCTCGAAGGTGATTCATGTGGGTGTGAAAAGAGTTATAAAAATGTTTCGTTTCTTTTTGGAATGTTGTACAAAATTGTAATAATATGCAATTATAGTAAATAGGTAGAACGACGACAAATTAGTCATGGTGGTTTATCAATAGCAACAAAAAAAAGGATAAGGTGTGTAGTTTAGTATAGGTAAGGTGTGTTTTGTGGTATTACACATGTGAAGGAATATGTTTCTTTGTGTCTAAGATTTTGATTGATAGCAGGGAATACTAAGTAATGAAAAATATAGAAAGGATAACTCTTATATTTAATATGCTAACCCTGATTTATTAGCTCAACTTTAAAAAATGTCAGCCAAACATGCGATCTAATAATGTTAATGTTTGCAATTTTCTTTATATTTTCATAAAATTATTAACAGATTATAGATTAGTCGAGGAGGTAAAGGTAAGCTATGAGTATGAGAAATTGTCGACCTTTTTCGCAGAGTCCTTTAAGAGACATGTATGATTGTATTCTATAATATTTTGATATCCTATCCTATTAATATTATAAATGTGTCTGTCTGTTTGTTTGTATGTTTGTTGCTCAATCACGCCTAAACGGCTGAACCGATTTCAATGAAATTTGGAAGATAGTTAGTATACTATTTGGAAATTGCCGTAGGCTATAAATTTTTTAAATTTTTGATCTTATGGGCGGAGTGGGCGTGGCAAAACTTTTTTTTGTGCTAAGGTGATAAAATTTGATACACAGATAGTACTCGACAACACGAATATGAATATGCAGACGAAATTTAAATTTTTGACCCTATGGGCGGAGAGGGAGTGGCGAAACATAATTTTAGAACTTGGGAGATAAAATTTGATATACAGAAGACGCTCGGCAACATGAATATGAAAATGCATTCGGAATTTTAATTGTTGACAAAATTGGCGGTGTGGGCGTGGCAAAACTAGAGCTAGAGTGATAAAATTTTATACCCAGATAGTACTTGACAACACGAATATGAATATGCCGACAATATTTTAATATTTCATCCAATGGGCGGAGTGGGCGTGGAAAGACTTTGTTTAGAGCTAGAGTGATAAAATTTGATACCCATATAGTTCTCAACCACTCGAATATGAATATGCAGACGAAATTTTAATTTTGTACCAGTGGGGGGAGTGGGCGTGGCAAAACTTTTTGTTTAGAGCTAGAGAGATAAAATTTGATACTCAGATAGGACTTGACAACACGAATATGAATATGCCGACGACATTTTAATTTTTCATCCAATGGGCGGAGTGGGCGTGGAAAAACTTTTTTCGTCTGCATAAATTTTGATACCCAGATAGTACTTGACAACACGAATATGAATATGCCGAGGATATTTTAATTTTATTCCAATGGGCGGAGTGGGCGTGGAAAGACTTTGTTTAGAGCTAGAGAGATAAAATGTGATACCCTGATAGTACTCGACAACACGAATATGAATATGCAGACGAAATTTCCTTTTTGGATCCAATTGGCATTGTGGACTTGGCAAAACTTTTTTAAAGCTAGAGAGATACAATTTGATACCCAGATAGCACTCGATACCATCAATTTGAATATGCAGACCAAATTTTAATGTGGACCCAATGGGCATTTTGAATCAGTGAGTGGAGGGCGTGGCAAAACTGTATTTTAGCCCTAAAAAGCGGAGGGGGCACGCTTTAATGGATTCTTAGCCCTAGAAAAATAGAATTTGGTACACAGATAGAATTCGGCACTACAATTACAATATTGCAGACGGTTGGTCATACCGATATATAACATTCGACACAATAAAACGTTGTTGATTTAATAGGTTTGGGAGTTACTTGGGGTAACGAATTGTTTACCAAGGGCATGAAATTAACGCTTAAAATTAGCCTAATAAGAAAGCAAGTCAAACATATTAATTTTAATTAATATTTGTGTATAATATTAACTTAATTTTGTAATATTAGTCAATTATGCAATAGCGAAGCATTGCCGGGTCCACTAGTGTTATACTATTTCAGAAAACAAGTACCACTTTTATCACATTGCAACAAAAAATGGTAGAAATTTGCATCACAAAACAAACTGTGAGGAAAACTTGAAATACCTTTCATAATAACACAGTACAACATTTATTTGGGACTTAATTCTGAGAACTGCACGTGAAAGTAGTCCCAGAAAGAAGAAGTTCTGCATCATTCGTTTTATCAAGTTACATGTCATAATAATCATGTAGTATCATATAGGGAAATTTGTCAAATTTTATGCTTTTTTGTTTGACTTTACTGGAGAACCACTAGTCCGATTTAGCTGAAACTAATTTAAATTAGGAGTTACAATTCCCTTGGCTGTTCATTAACGTTTCCATACATAAGCAACAGTTTCACTTTTTCATTGATCGCATAATTTTGAACTGTGTTTATTTTGGGACCGGCCGTGGCATAGTGGTTAGAACACGCGACTACCATGCGGGAGATCGCAGGTTCAAACCTGGCTCCAGTCATCTTAAAAGAAAAAATAAATAAAATTTTCTTTCATTGTCGGCTCCCCTCGAATGTTGTTTGACAGCAACTTCGCAGTATTAAGCGTCGATTCAATCGTCGTGTCTAGTAAGAGCTTCTCAAAAACAGTGACGTTCGCATTCGTCGATAAATAAGTAGGTGCCGTTAGTTGTGAATCTAAAAATAGAAAGCGTGTTAATTCACAACAACGCGAGAAGCTATCCCATACCTCATTCATGGGGTACAAAGGGAAATTAAGTTTTTTTTAAGTTTATTTTGTAGCAGTTACAATAAAACTTTTTTACTCCGTGGAATAATCATACGCCACTATATAACAATATAACAAAGGAGCCTAAAACGTGACAAATTCCCCTATACGATGCTTACTAACTTCAAATCGATATTAAATTATGATGGCATGTAACTTGACAAAACGAATGATGCAGAACTTTTTCTTTTTGGCGCTACTTTTACGTGCTGTTCTCGGAATTGTGTCCCAAAATTATGTATTGTACTGTGTAATGTTATTAAAATTCTTGACAAAAGATCCAAATTTCGTACTTAGTATTAGTACTTGGTGTAACACATTTTACCTAGTTCATAACCCCCAGCTCATAATAAAACCTTATCACAAAATTACACCACTTGGCTTCAAACCCACAGCATACAATCCTTGTTAACATCAGAGTGATATAATCACAAAATAATTTCAAATCATTTCACATGCATGCACATCGACTGTATGACAAAAGGTGGTGTAAATTGATATTTGTCAATTTCAATCAAAATTAAACCCATTTCATGACAACACACTTAAATTTGTATCAGCTTTTCTGAACCCTTTTCATGACATTACTGTTAAATTATATCTCTTCTTTTAAATCACACGTTTGTCTGCCCGAATGACGCACGCCATTATCGTTGTTGTTGTTGTCATCATAAAACATTGTGTTCATTTCGGGACACAAATAAAATGATGAAATACATACTACAAGTCTCTACTCTTCCTTCCGACCAAGGATTTCATTATTACAATGCTGTGCGTGTGTGTGTGTTTGGCATGGAAATTGAATTATTTCAACACAAGTTATTATTATAATTAATAATTAATAAGTTTACATAGGTAAGCATAAATAGGTAAATACATCATTGTATACGTACATACTTGTGGCAAGGACACGCACCGTAATGTATATACATCGGCAGGATACAGTCTATCGCATATGTAATTAAAACGACTTGTATTATGCATGTTTAAGTCAATCCTAATGACAAACACAATCTAATGTTCGTGCGTGTGTGGGTTTGAGTGCGTGTCAACACAACAAAAGTATGCGTGTTTTAGCGGGTAATCTATATAATGTGAGATACATATACGTATATACAAAGCAACGTTCAGGTGAAGTAGGAACTTTGTATACTCATCACGTTACCAATGAAAACTGATTAGAATATCGAAAAGTGTCTATGATTTTTAGTCAAGTTATTCAACAGACATAATGTCTAATAAATTATGTAGGAATACAGTGGCGGAAGCAATGTCAGAAAGGCCTTGAATAAACGGGTCACGTATATATGATACGACAAAAAGCGCTGGTTTGTTGCATAGTTTCCTAGACTTCAGTCAGAAGAGGTTGAATAATTTGTTAATGAATGAATAGTTATTGAAGAAACAGATGATCTTTGATCTGAAAAACTAAAAAAAAAACAGTAAGAAAGTTTCAGTCGAGAAAATCGACTTAGATATACCCTTACCCTCAGTAAAACGTAAAATTCTGGTATATTGATATTATTACTCAATTTTCAGAGGAGGCGGTGTGCTACATTTGTATGGGAGGTACCAGAAGGGGCGTGGCAGACTTCCAAATATATTCTCCAAAACTTTATCCTGCAAAACTTTATTAGCCTTACTAAATACATAATTTAGGCACGATCTCGTTGGGTGTATTGATATTATTACTCCATCTCTAAATAGGGCAGAATGGTATATTTGTATGGGATATACCAGAAGGGGTGCGACTTCAAATTTTTTCCCCAAAATTTTATACTGTTAGGTTTAACAAACTACACAATTTGGGCACGATCGTGTCCAGTGTATTGATATTACTACTCGCTTTTTAAAGTGGGCGGAATGGTACATTTGTATGAGAGGTACCAGAAGAGTCGTGACTTCCAATTTTTTTTCTCCAAAACTTTATCCTGCTTTAGGTTTAGGTTTAGGTTTAATAATAAATGATTAACTGGTACATTTGTATGAGAGGTAACAGATGGGGCGTAGCCATGTAGCCCATTTACAATGCTGTAAGTGGTTTTGGCAAAATATTAACCCGTGTAAAGTTTCAATACAATTGGTTGCATCTTTCGAAAGTTATCGTGCGTAGCAGCCGTTCAGACAGACGGACATGGCTCAAACGACATACAAAATCATGAATCTAATTTGGTTCAAAGAAACATTAAGTTTAAGGTGACGCCTTCTATGTGTTACACCTTTAGGTCGTATCATATGATATATACCCTCCTACACGAAGGGTGAGTATATAAAGATAACCCCCTCTCCCCCCCCAAATTTTGGAGACCCCCGCAAACTTTACAAAGACAATGACCACTTAAGCATATGCACCTGGAATGTCCGAACTCTATACATAGATGCTGCCTCTATTCAATTGGCGGATGTCCTCGACAAATACAAGGCTGACATCACTGCCATACAGGAAATGAGATGGACACAGCGAAAAAACTGTGACAGCTTTTACAGTCGTCACGCAGAAAGACACGAAATTGGATGAGGATTCCTAGTCGGGAAGATAATTCGACGTCTAGTCTAGCGGTTTAACCCTGTAAGTTACCAAATAGCCACTATTCGCATCAAGGAGAAATATATTTTTATATTACTCTGATTTGTTTACACGTCCCGACTGAAGACAAACACAAGGACATAAAGTATGAATTCTATGAGTGCCTGGAGGAAATATATGACCTCTGGCCTGGTCAAAACATTAAAATTGTTCTGGAAGGTTTCAATGCTAAAATAGGAAGGGAAGATGCTCTTGGTTCAGCAGTCGGAAAATTTAGTCTACACAACAACACTTCCGTTTACGGATCCAGACTGTAAGCTTCGCGTCGGCAAGAAACATGGTAGTGAATGCAACCAGATTCGCACATAAAGATATCCACAAAGCAACCTGGATATCTTCCGATAAAAATACAAGAAATCAGATTGATCACGTGATAATTGATGGAAGATATGTCTCAAGCGTTATGGACGTGCGTGTGATGCGCGGTACAAATACTGACTCGGATCACCACCTAGTAGCAGCCAAGGTACGCACACGATTGCTAAAAAGATTTGTAACCAAATGCAGCCAATGCCAACTCTCTCAATTACTTTGAACCAACCCCCCCAATTCTGATGTTCCCCACACCCAGTGGCAGCATATAGGGAATTATATGACCACTGCCGCAACGACCGTATTGGGTTATGAAAAACCACGCTCGGACAAGTCCTGGTACGATTAGAAATGTTGCGCAATGTATGAGGAAAAGGATGCTGTATACAGGGTAAAATTGCAGCCAATGGCCACGAATGATGTGACGGAGCGTTACAATGAGAAGAGGAGGGAGATGACACGTCTCTTTAGGCGGAAAAAGCGTATATGGAAGAGAAGAGAGAGCCAGGATATCGAAAACTACAGGGTTAGAGGTGAACCCCGAAAATTCTACCAAAAGTTAAAAAGCAAAGGTTTTGGGACAGGGAACCCCACCTGTAAGGGCATGGATAGAAATCATGTCACGGACAGTTAAAGTGTTCTGCAAATATGGAGGGAACTCTTTCATTTTACGCTCGTTTCCGAAGGCAGCATCAGTCACGAAATCACGTCAATCATCGACGATGGAGTATACGGCCCACCACAGAGCTAAAATAAGATTAACACGGCAATTGCACGGCTTAAAAATAATTAAGCTGCGAGAGCCGATGGACTACCGGCAGAGCTGGCAACACACATGCACCAGCTCACAAACTCGATTTAGCTTAAGAAATGCATGCCTAATGATTGGAATTTGAGTGTTCTTTGTCCTGTGCTTAAGAGTGAGCATCCAAGTGTGTGTACCAACTATCACGGGATCAGCGTTTTACCCAAAGCTTACAAGTTTATGTCTAGTGTGTTATGTGAAATACTAAAGCCTAATCCTAGCGATCCTGATTGGACCTTATCAGTGTGGCCTTAGACCTGGTAAATCGATGACCGGCCAGATATTCAGACTACGACAAATTCCCAAGAAATGCAGATCGACACGTACCATCTTCGACTACAAAGCTACATTCGACAGTGCGATACGACAGAAACTATTAGGTGCAATGGCTGAATTTGGTATCCCCGCGAAGCTTATACATACGACATTGCAGGGTTACATGGACTGACACGTGTGCTTCGATAATCCATTAACGGTTTTTTGTAAGACATCTTATTTTTCGATTTATCAACTCACAAAATTTAAACTTTCTTTTAAGACACCCTAGTACAGAATAGGAAACAGATTTATAACATAAACTCCACTCTTCATCACGACATACATCGCTGGGTCACAAATAATCTCAGTGATTGGCAAGAGTTCAGAGGACAAAAATAAAGATACCGCAAAATAAAGATGGGCGTGCCACAGTGGGTTACTTTCTTGCCCCTACTCTTTAACCTTTATTTAGCAAATTTAGCAAAGCTTCATGTCCCTCCTAAGGTTATTTCGATGATGTTGTCCGCAGGCGATTGCAACACAGGTATGCTTTTGTAGAGTTCAGAGGTCAAAAATAAATGTACCGGGCGTCTTACTGAGGGGTATTCCCTTGCCCATACACTTTAACCTTTATTAAGATAAGCTTCCTGTTCCTCCTCCAGTTATTTCGATGGTATTGTCCGCAGACAATTGCAACATTTTTTCATCCAGTGTAAATTTAAACGATATTGGTGCCAAATTCATTGACTACCACGAAATTTTCTTAGGAACGCAAGCTTAACCTATCAACTTCAAAGTCAACAGTGTTCCTTTCACTAATTAGACTAGAGAAGTAAGGATGCATGTAAGGATCCCATGGTCCAAAGAGCTTAACTTCTCTGGCTCCTTACGTTTTTTTTTCGTTAAAATTCATTCCTCTGTTTGCGGCGACTAATGACTTAGAATACAGAAATAAACTAAATTTATTGGAAACGAGGTTTCATTTCATTTAATCTATTATAGCAGATTTTTAAAACCACTGTTTCATATCCAACTTTTTCTCTCTCTCTCTCTCTATAGCTCATCAGTATCCACGCATATTCTGTGTTAGTATATCACAGCAAATTTTTGTTCGCCTTCGAGCATACTTGACAGGTGATTGTTGTGGGATCGTTGAGTTTATATTTGTATTATATCTTAATATTATGTCAATAACACTCCCAGCTACGTCGCGCGTTCTAAGGGATTGTAATGAATAAAACAAATTTATCCATAAATTCAACGCCTCTAAATATAACAAATACCATGGAAACAAAAGCCAAAGCACATTGACATGTAACTTTATCACACTTATGTATATGCCGGCACTAAATCTAACAATCAAATCCCAGCCCCAATACAAAATGTTCGTTAACCGCCCTAACCGCCCACACAACGACTGCTGCTACCAGCCAAAAAGCTTTCAACGTTCAGGTATAACGCGTTTTCATATTACGTGGATTATAATTGAATGACAGACGTTAAAAATTTATGTATGACATGGAATTATTTTCTACATATGACGTGTACATATGCAAGAGTGTGATGCGTGAGTGTGTGTGTTCGCTTATGTGTATGCACAACAGCCAAAGTCAAGTGAACATTTTTGTGGAATTGAAAATAAAACGCTTATGTATCGGGTTTAGTGGAGAAATATTTTGAACATGAGGACAAAGGTATTATTGACATTTTTCTAAATACCATAATCGTTTCGGCAGCTAGAATATAAAAGTTTAAATGTGTGTATAGACGTTTGGTATGGCGAATGCAAACGAATATCTTGGAATGTTAGCGAATACTTAACATTTCAATGACATTCTTGCAGTTTGCATAGTCAATACTGTCCTGCCAGTGTACATTGTACAGTTCATTGACAGCTGCATATGATATTTGTAGTGTACTATGTAAATTCTCGTACATTTGAATTGAAAAATGTAATATTGTAGTTATTCAAATTTTGACATGGCTTTCATAGTCGACAAAGTTTTGTTATGCCAGCAGCAAACTACATGAACACAGTAAATTTAAAGTGGACAAAATTGTTCTACTGTTTCAATTTGTTGTTTTTAAAAATAGTAAATTTTTAAAAAATATAAAAATCTGAAAGCGAATATTGTAGAAAGCTTACGACTTTAGTAATATTTACAAGCAGCCGAAAGAAAAAAAATTCCAAAACACAATTAATTAAAATCTTTGCTCAGTATATAAACCTATTAATAGCAGGTTCCGTACAACAATAAGCAGATACATGTTTTGATAGGTAATTAAAAATATTTTTAGCGCATTTCCCACATTTAGTTTAAGCCAATTAACATCAATTTCAAATAAATTTCTTTTCAATTAGATTTTTATAACTACCACTCTTTTATTAGACTACTCAAATATGATTTTACAACAATTATATTGTTACCTTTTTGTGATGTTTGCCTTCTTAGGCATAATAATTTTACTGTATTAAGAAGAAATTGCTGCTTATGCTATTAAATTACACTCAAGTCTTTTCGAACTGCGTTCTCCAATTTATTTGTGTGTGTGTGTGTTTTTTGTTGTTTTTGTTTGGTAATTAAAATGCAAATATTCTTTGAACAAAGAAAATAAAACTTCCTTTAATTTCATTAAATTTATGCACTTCTGTTCTGTTGCTGGTTTTTTTTTGCGCATGTTTCTGCCTTGGTTACAGCTTTGCACTCATACAGAATGTAATTTTAAACAGAAATGCTTTATTGCCAAATTAAAAACCATACCAACACCCAGACATAAACAAGTATGCAGATAGGCACCCGTAAGTATGTATTTGCAAATTGTAAATCCCACAAATATTGTACGAAAGTTGTATGTGAAACAACGTGACATGACACAGTGAGAGAAATTTGAAAATAGTTGTGAATGTCTATAACACAGTACAACAATTTTCAGCTCATTGATTAGTGACTCAATTTTGCACGTGAAAGAAGCCCCAAAAAGAAGAAGTTCTGCATCATTCGTTTTGTCAAGTTACTTGCCATAATAATTTAATATCGATTTGAAGTCCCATGTTGAGAATTGAGTCCCATGTTTTGTACTGTTTAAGATACATGACTGAAATGTAATTTTGTATAAAGGGGGATACAGCAGATATTTATATCCATCAATAGTCACACCTAAAAATTAATTCCAAGGGATTCAGTATTCTGTGAGCCGTAGGTAGTTAGTCATACCAAGTTTGGTTAAAAGCTTTTTAAGTAAGTTCTGGTCACGCTATTCGGATTCGTCATAAATGTTGTTGTTGAAGACTTTTCACACGAAACACCCAACCAGCTAATTTGCATTATTTGGACGTCTTTAATAACGACGATGTCATTATTCTGCTCACGATTCATACGACGACGATACTCTCTGTTAACCATGATGGATCAAAATATTTTGCGGATTATTTTATACTCGCAGGCAACTAAAAAAAGTGACGCAATTTTAGACTGGGAGGAGCATGTTAGGTACAGTTGTACATTTTCTTGGAAGAGATTTTTGTCATTAATATGCGTACTAAGCGCAGAGTAGGAGCGATTTGCGATTGATACAAGTCTCTTTACTTTGTCCCATCGCACATTTGAACGCTTATCTTCTTCATGAATTGTCGTAATGTAAATATCGGCTACCGGCAGTAGTAAAATGGTTACAACACAATGTTATCATGATTTATTCCTATCCTATCAGAGATTGATTCCTATCGGTTTTCCCCTCGATGATGTGGACAGCATTTTCGCAGTATAGTGTCTAGTCAATCGATCAATCTAGCTTCTCAAACAGGTGACGTTCCCATTCATCTATAAAAGAAGGTGCCGTTGTGTGTGTCTAAAATTGGAAAGCGTGTCAATTCACAATAACTCATTCATGCAAAGGGGAATTAAGTAAGTTTTTCTAGAATATCTGGTCAATCTTGCATTTACTAGGTCTAAGACCACTCTAATATTTCTTATTTGTTTTATTACTTCCTCGAAGTTATAGTTGTCAATCTTTACTTAGATTTTCAAACTAGTAGATTCTTTGTTCGTTGAGACTAATATCCATCTTTTTGTCCTCGTTCACCATAAGGCCCATTTTCGCTGATTCCTTCTTTAGACTTAAGAAGGCTGCAGTCACATTCCTCAGTTTTCGACCGATGATGTCTATATCATCGGCGCACGCGAGCATATCGTGCCACTCGATTTTAATGCAGCTTTCCTTATTATCATCTCCATCCCTATGTTGAAGTGGTCACACGATAGGCCGTCGCCTTGTTTAACGTCTCGTCTGGCATAGAAGTGTGAATATCTGGTCAGTTGTCGATTTACCAGGTTGGATAAAACTGGCATTAGTCTTTCACATAGCACACTCGACAGGACCTTATATGCGATGGGTGAAAGGCTGATCCTGCGGTAGTTGGTGCACACGCTAGGATCATCTTTTTTCAGCATGAGACATAATACGCTTAGATTCCAATCATCGGGCATGCACTCTTAAAGCCAAACCGTACGCAGGAGCTGGCGTATGCGCGTTAACAGCTCCTCGCCAGCGGACTTGAAGAGCTCTGCCGGAAGTCCGTCAGCACCGTCTGTTTTATTATTTTTCAGCCGAAATATTTCTCTTTTTACCTCTGTTTGACTTGGTTGTGGCCAATCTAAGCCGTCGTCGACAATTGACGTGACACCTTTACGTACTTCCGGAATCAGCAGTTGCTGGAAGTGTCATCTCCATATATGCTGCACACTGCGTGTTAGTCAGATTTCTATCTTTTTCCTTACAATAGAGGAGCCCACGACGGTAGCCTTTTGATATTACATTCTGGTACAATTTTCATGCCTCACATCTATCCCTGTATCGCTCTTTATTCTCGTTCTACCGTTCCTTCACCTGACGTTTTTTTCGCTTAAATAGCTGTCTAACCTGTTTTGCTGTCTCCTTGTGCCGTCCCATAACAGGCCGGGTTAAAATTGGCTGTAGCGTTGCCCTATAAGCAGCATTTTCATCGTACCAGGATTCGTCTGAGCGCCGTTTTGCGGCGGTTGCCATGGAATACTCAATATGCTGCCACTGTGTATCGGGAACGTCAGAAGTAGAGGCGTAGTGTCGTATTAGTTGGGAGAGCTGGTTGGAGTATGTAACATAGCGGCTATCTCTGAGGTTTGCAGCTTCGCGATGCCCAGCTTTCTTTGTGTTTGGTTACGTGCGTTTTTCGCTCTGCTCAATCTTGTGCGCACCTTGGCTGCAACCAGACAATGATCCGAGCCAATATAAGCACCACAGACCACGCTCACTTAAAAAAAACTTAATTTCCCTTTGCACCCCATGAATGAGGTATGGGATAGCTTCTCGCGTTGTTGTGAATTAACACGCTTTCTATTTTTAGATTCACAACTAACGGCACCTACTTATTTATCGACGAATGCGAACGTCACTGTTTTGAGAAGCTCTTACTAGACACGACGATTGAATCGACGCTTAATACTGCGAAGTTGCTGTCAAACAACATTCGAGGGGAGCCGACAATGAAAAAAATTTTATTTATTTTTTCTTTTAAGATGACTAGAGCCAGGTTTGAACCTGCGATCTCCCGCATGGTAGTCGCGTGTTCTAACCACTATGCCACGGCCGGTCCCAGACAATTACCACATGATCAATTTCATTTTTGTTGTTTTGATCTTGAGATAGCCAAGTTGTCTTGTGGATTTCTTTGTGCTGGAATCTGGTTCCACTCACTACCATGATGAGCCTTCCTGCTGCGAAGCAAACCAGCCTAAAGCAGTTGTCTGCTTGTCGGTATTTAGGCTGAATTTACCGATCTATGGATTAAGAACATCTCCCTTTCCTATTTTTGCATTAAAATCTCCCTAAATTTAAATTCATGCTTTTCGGCATGGCAGCTGTAACTAGGGTGTTCAAAACCGAAACCGAAAAACCGTAAACCGGTTTTTTTATATAAAACCGTATGCCGGTTTTTGCAAAAATGCCATTTTCGAATAACCGGTTTAACCGAGTTTTTTCCTTCGGGTACTCGGTTTTTTTTAAATTAGTTTGAAATTGAATTTTAAAATTTTAAATTAAAATTCTTGTTTATAAAATATAAAAAGATTTTTCTAAATTAATTTGAAATTTTATTTTAAAATTTTCCAAAGCTTTTAAAAAAATTCTCGTTTATAAAATGTTAAAAGTTTTTACTAAATTAATTTGAAATAGAATTTTAAAATTTTACAAAGCTTCTAAAAACATTTTGGTTTATAAAACGTTAAAAGTTTTTACTAAATTAATTTGAAATAGTGTTTTAAAATTTTACAAAGCTTCTAAAAACTTACTTGTGTATAAAATGTATAAAGGTTTTTCTAAATTAATTTGAAATTGAATTTTAAAACATTCTCGTTTACAAACATTGATTACCCTAATTATATGCATTAGGACCGGAAAATATCCTACAAGCTAATCCTGTGTAACGATGGAATTTGCTAACGAGCAGCAACAGCAAAGTCTATTTACAGTTCAGATTGTGAGATGGGGGAATCTCCTAATGGTAGTCTTTGCAACAATTTAAACAGGACAATAAATAACATCCAAAATCCACCAGTGAAATCAAATTGCAATGACACAAGCCTATATGATGGTTTCAACTATTTCGATAGATTTAATAAGACAGAAAAGCTCACATCCTTCTAAAAGCTGTTTTGTCAATAATCCTACTTCCACAATAAGTGAGCGCGTGTTTTCTGTATCAAATACTTTTTTAACCAGTAAGAAAGTTTCAGTCGGGTAAGCCGACCTACATATACGCTTACCCTCAGTAAAACAAATAATTTTCTAGTATATTGATATCATTACTCGATTTCTAAAGTGTGAGAAGTGGTAAATTTGTATGGGAGGTACCAGAAGGGGCTTTAATAAATTCAGAATTTGGACACGATCACGTTGGGTGTATTGATATTACTACTCCATCTCTGAAGTGGGAGAAATGGTGCATTTGTATGGGAGGTACCAGCAGGTACGTGGCTAGGCTTCCAAATTAGTTCTCCAAAATTTTATCCTGCTTGAGCCCTACTAAAAACAGAACTTGGTCACGATCGGGTTGGATATATTAATAATATTAATCGATTTCTAAAGTGGGTGGCACCTGATGGGTATGGGAGGTACCACATGGGGCGTAGCTAGACTTCCAGTTTTTTCTCCAAAACTTTGTCCTGCTATAGTTTTACTAAATGTAGGATTTGGGCACGAACGCATTGGGTGAATTGATATTACATACTAAATAAATGCATTTTTTAAACCAAATTATATTTTTTATAAATATTTTTAACTTTTTAGGAAAAAACCGAAAAAACCGGTTAAACCGGTTTTCTTTCAAATGCTGTATTCGAAATCCGAATTTTCTAAAAAATCAATTTTTCGAATAACTCGGAAACCGGGTTTCTAAAAAAAGGAAGTATTTGAACACTCTAGCTGTAACAGATGTCGCAATTTTTAAGTCGCGAGCATCCTTGTCCTGTCCATCTCATCTCCTGGATGGCGGTGATGTCAGCCTTTTATTTTTAAGGACACCCGCCAGTCGTATAGTGGCACCTTTTCTATAGAGAGTCCGGACGTTCCAGGTGCTTATCCTTAAATCATGGTCCTTATTACATTTGCGGGGTCGTCAACATTTGGAGGGTTGCGGTTGTAACGTTTCCTTTTTTGTGTTTTCATAGCCAGTAAAGGACCTGAAGCTGGGTGACTAGCCCAACCATCAGGGATGGCTCACTATCTGCCGCTATTGATGATAAAAAATATCTCGAACAAAGTTGCCTAGGTGCCACCACGAAGGAGGTTGTGAGTCGACTTGAGATGCAAGATTGTCTTTACGTCCCCAACGGCATCCACGTGTGCAATCAGGTTCGTTAATTTACTTAAGCCTTTCTAATAACACCCTCAACAGGACCAGGCATACAATGGGTAAAGGGTTTATCCTGCGATAGTTGCTCCACACACTGAGATCCTTTTTCTTATGCACATTGTACAATATACTCAGACTCCAATCAGTGGCCATGCTTTCTCTCCGCTGAGCCAAATTTATGAGCATGTACATTAGGGTGGCAGCAAAAATTCAACTTTATATTTTGGGTAATGCCCAAGCGGAATATTGTCTCAGTTGTTATAAAACGGACAACATTTGAGCAAAATCGGACAAGCTCCTGGAAACATTTCCTGTAAGTAATAAGTGTTAACTCATTCAAATGCGGAAGCTGTCCCATATCTCATATCGGATTTGTACTGATCCAATTTTTAAAATTTAAATTTACTAAATTGATAGTCTAAATACGAATCCATATATTCTAGATTTAGAATCCAAATCCTAGAAGAATCATGTCAACGTATACTTTATGCAAACTGTTTGGAATAATCATGAATCATACGTCTCGTGTTCAAACTACCCAAATGTAATTTCTGTAGCTTTAAGAGTAAAAACAAACAAACAGAGGTTATGAAAGTACTTTAGTGTTTCAGATATTGTGAAGCTTTTTAAATAAATGTTCATTATTACACACGATGATGTGATAATCGTTTACTAATGTCAAAAGCCAAGCTTAGTATAGTTGACGAAAATAAAAAAAAATTGCTTAATATAACATATCTCATGGAATGGTCTCACAGTTATAAGTGCTGACATATATCACTTTTAGACATACTTTGGAAACTCTTCCAAAACTTGATAACAAAGTGTTGGGCCTGATTACTGTCCATACGTACCTCCGCTCACTTACCAAAATTTAAAAAATCCGTGTGTTAATTCATATCTTTGGTTCCGAGTACTATCTGTATGCAACTATTACTAAAGTCATATTTGTTTATTTTTATAGGGTTAAAAACCGTTTTAGCATGTAGAACCCGTCCGCTCATTAGAAAAAAAATTAAATATGAAATTGTATCTCTTTAACCCTAAACTATTTTGCCACGGTGAATGCGCCAGTTGAAAATTAAAATTTCGTCAACATATTCATATCTGAATACCAAATTGTATTTCTCTAGGGCTACAATACATTTTGGGCACGCCCACTTATTGCCCCATCACACTGTACTTTGTTTATCGACTTATGAAGATAGACAGAAAGAGAAAGTTGCTGACTGACTACGCAGCGATAATCCCATATTTACTTTATTTATCTTCATCTGTGGTAATAAATGGTGTTACTTCCAAATCGAATTGGATATAAGACCATATGGCTTTAGGCAATTTATAGCTTGCCATCTTAATAAAGGGTATATGCCTTCGATTATTGACCTCAAATCATTGACTTGTTCCTCACAAATAGACGATTACGCTTTAGTATTTACCATGTGGTTTTTCTTTTGTTATATAAAATCAGCTAACGTATACTTCATAAGCCTCCGAATACTTACCAAAATCCATCATTGTGCAATATCGAAGATGTATCGTCGCAGTAAGTAGTATTGTGCTCCTCTTAACATATAGAAGAAATTAAATTATATACAATTTCTTTATGTTTTAAATTTTTAATTAAAGCTCCTCTCGGTGCAAAAGGGTTCGACTATAAAAAAATAAAACGAGAAATGCTAAAAGAAAAATTAAAACGAAGAAAAACTCTTAAACACAATTGCACACACACACACACCCACAACAAAATCCACAAGACGCATTTACGACTGCACGCATACACATAACCAAAAGCGGTGTGTTGGTGGTATCGGTGGTGGTGTGGTAATTAAATTTGGAGGCATACGCTGCCAGCCGATGCTCAGATTTTAATTTCAGTTCCGAGCTGAAGCAGAGCTTAAACATAAAAGTGTTTAATTTAAATCGTGAAATGGCTGGAATAAATGTTAAAGCAACAAGGGGGAAATGCGTTTTAAATTTTCTTGCCTTTTTTCGTCTTCCTCTTGTAGCAAATTACCTTTATTGGCCAAAAGGCTGTTGCACTTTTAGGTTACTACCAGCCATGCCTTAGGGCTTGGGGGGTATTTCTTCCTGCCCCATCGAATAGAACTGCCAAAGTCCATTACTATTTTTATGACCACCTATAAATTTCATTGTTGTAACAACTTCGTGCAGGCTGGTCTGTTATGGAGTGTGTGTGTGTGTGTCCGTGTGTGTGAGTGTTTATAGGATGAAACATTGTTTAATACTATGATTTTTTGCCAATGACTTTTTGGGAATGTTTGCAGAACGTTTTTCAAATATCCTAGTTTTCTAAAACTTTATTGTGCGACTTTCGTAAATAGTAGTTAAGGCATTTTAATAGAACATAAAAAATTTTAGGTACAATGTTTTTTTTTCATAGCCATTGTAGTTGTTTACTGTTTGTGTGTGTGTGCGACGATGAGTTCGATGTTATTTATTAGTACGTTTAATATTTATAAAGAAGATTGCTTACAATGCACCTAGAAAAGGGGTGTTGGAGGTGAGCGTGGCTTAGTTATAGAGTAAGAGGTATCATAAATCTGCTGGACCCGACAATGCTGAATTGCTGCATAATTGTGAAAAGAAACATGAAAATATGAGTTTAAATGTTTCACTATATAAAATCGTTGTGAAATTTCAGTAAACACATCAGATATCGAAAATACAATAGACCACAGTGCTTTGAAAAGAGACAAAATGATTAGTAAAAATTGGAAATATTCATTTTTGTTCTAAAAGCACCTCAAGTAAAATTTTTTGAGCAACATTTTCGTAGAGCATATGATAGTTGTAAAGTCTTATTTAAAGGTCAATTTCTGATGTTTATTGAAGTAAGGAAGAAAAGGACATAGAGAGTTAAAACGATCCACAACAAAATTCTTTGTTCCATTTCATTGAGTAGCTGTGAATGTTCTAAAATCCATTTTAAGATAATTTTCTGACTTTTTCCGAAATAAGGACAAAAATGAGTAAAAAAATTTTCGTTAAATTTCATTGTAGTCATCTGATAATGAAAGTACACTAATACAATAAAAACATAGATGCTCTGACAAAATAATTAGTAAAAGTTAGAGATATCGGTATTTGGTCTAAGATCAGCTCAAGTAGAATTTTTTAAGTAAAATTTTTTGTAGAACATGTTAATGTTGTAAATTCCTCGCTAAATTTCATTGAAGAAATCTGATATCCATAGAGCACTAAACCAATAAGAAACATAGTTTTTTAGGGCCTATTTCAAACTTTATATTAGGTTAAACTGAAAACCACTTTTGAGCCGTCCAACGTGTTTACTGTCGAAGACTTGTTGAGCTGGAGCATTTTCGTCTATGCTAATAACATGATCTAGCTAACTTTATCGTTGCACCTGACTACGTCAATTAACAGCTCGTATACTTCATGATTCATACGTCGTCGATACTCTCCATTAACGATGAGTATTTTTCTCTCGAATAATGCTAGAATCGATTCATCCCCGTGTGTCATAACCCAGGATTCTGAACCATACATCAAGATAGGTAGAACCAGTATCTTGTATATTTGGAATTTTGTCCGTCGAGAGAGGTCTCTGTCATTAAATCGTTTGCTTAGTCCATAGTAGAATTTATTAGCAGGATTTTTTGGATTTTGAGGGTGATGTTATTTGTTTTATTGATGGCGGAGCCTAGTTAGATAAAATCAGCTACCAACTCCAAATTATAGTTGTCAACTTTCAAGCAGTTTCCAAAAAGAGTAGATTCTTTGTTCGTTGAAACTAAAAACTTCGTTTTGTCTTTGTCATTTGCCATTAGATCCATTTTCGCTGATTCCTTCTGTATACCTGAGAAGGCTGCAGTCACATCCTGCAGTTTTCGACAGATAAGATTTACGTTATCAGAGAACGCAAGTAGCATGTAGCTTTTGTTGAATATCGCACAACTCGCGTTTACTGCAACTTTCCTCATTATCATCTCCATCACTATGTTGAAGAGGTCAGATGATAGTCCGTCGCCTTGTTTTAGCTCTCGTCTGGTACAAAATGGCTCTGTAAGGTCTTTGCCAACGTCATTCCGCAATGGTGTATCAGCTTTGTTTAACTACCAGACTCAGTTGTGGCTCTCAGTAGTTCATTTTCCAGATTTAGAGCTACACTGATAAGGCCCGATCAGGTGGGACAACATTGGCTTCAAACTTTCACACAGCACACTCGACAGGACTTTATATGCGATAGGTAAAAGGATGATCCCGACGTAGCACAAGCTTGGATCACCTTTTTTCAGCACAGGAAATAATACGCTTATATTTCAATTACCGGACATGCACTCGTTAAGCCAAAAGGTCCGTAGGAGCTGGTGCATGTCTTTATCTGCACCGTCGTCTGCACTCGTCTCGTCTTACCTCGGTTTGACTTGGTGGTCGGCAATCTAAACCAACGTGTTCTCTCCGTATATGCAGCATACTGTAACCAGATATCTATCCGTGTCCTTTCATACTTCATCGTACCAGGATTCGTCTCAGCGCCGTTTTTCGTATATAAGCACGGTTGTTGAGGTGGTTGCCATGGAATTGGCAATATGCTGCCACTGTGTATGGGGAACGACAAAGGAAGAGGCGTTGTGTCGAAGTAGTTGGGAGTGCTGGTTGAAGTAGGCAGTATCTATCTATGGGGTTTGCAGCTTCGCGTTGTCCAGATTTCTTTGAGTTTGGTTACGTGCGTTTTTGCTCTGCTCAATGATCAGAGTCAGTATTAGCACCATGGATCAATTACCACATGATCAATTTGATTTTGGTGTTTTGATAGGGTGGTAGCCAAGTTGCCTTGTGGATATCTTTATGCTGGTTTCACTCACTACCATGTTCCTTCCCTCCGCGAAGCTAACCAGCCGTTATCGGATGTGTCGATATGCAGGCTGAATTTGCCGTTCGATAGACCGAGAACATATTTACTTCCTATGTAGGCATTAAATTCTCCAAGGACGATTTTTCTGACTCTGCAAGGCGAAAAGAGGAAGTAAGAAAGTACATATTGACGTGCTCCGACCATGGAAACTAAAGATGGTACCACGGGCTGTCAGGGGCCCAAGGTAGCGTAAAAACTATCTTCCTGGCCGAATGAGTATGGAACGACTAGTTCTAAGCCTCGTGCTGGCTTCAGTTAAACCAAAAGAAACGCTGGTAAACTAAGTATTTTAATGCTGGAGAGAAACGTAGCTGGGTATCTCTTGATTCCATACGAGTCTCGCATCTCTCATTGAGCATCTTACGGATTCTTAGTTGAGTGTTGGGCGGTGCACTCTCAGCGTCCTGGCGAATAGGTAGCGCCAAACCTCTAACAGCGATTGCAAGGATACTGTTACGTTCTTACGGACTAGTTCCAATATAAAGCGAAAGATTATAACTGTACCAGACTCTTTGAGCTCTTGGTTTTGGTTTTGGCGGGGTGGAGCAAAATTGTAGTTTGCATGAGTGCTAAGGAAGGAATGATTATTGCCCATATGAATAAATAATAAAAATATAACAACATCAAGTAGCAAATAATAACAATGGGGCCAAATCGGACGGAGTGCACTCCTTGAGTTTGTACTTGTCAGTCAATTTGGTACCCCCACATAAGAGTTACTGAACAGTTTGAATCTTTTGTGGAGTATTGAAATTAGATCAGGGGCTTAACAGCGGCCTAGTAGTATGTTCTAGTGGGATGGAGCCGACCATCTGGTCAGGTCTACACGACGATACTAGATGTAAAACCCAAACGTCTCATAAATCCACATTCAAATTCCGCATGGTAGCTGTAATATATGTCGTAATTTTTATTTCGGGATCATCCCTGTCCTGTCCATATCATCTCCTGGATGATCAGCATTGTATTGATTGAGGACATCCGCCTGCCAGAAAGTGGCACCTTCTCTATAGAGAGTCCGGAAATAACACGTGCATATCTGAAAATCATGGTCCTGATGATGTCTCCGGGGGTCGTCAACATTTGAGGGATTCCGTTTGTTACTTGTTCTTTTTCGTGATTGCATAGCCAATAATGGACCTGAAAGCGAGTGGCTAGCCCATTCATCTTATTTCGTTGCTCACTATTTGCTGCTATTCATGATAAAAATATTATGAACAACGTTGCCTAGTTGCCACCAATAGAATGGGAAATAAGGCAATATTTCCCAATCGAATAGGAAATAAGGCCATGGGTCTTTATTACCTATGACTTTATTGCACGGCACCGTTATTCAGCGGTGTTATTTCATGACTGACCTCGTGTTGGCTTTTTGGTGGATAATTTACTTTCAGAATCAAGCTTGGTGCAGTAATGTTTACTCCCTATTTGCAGCTCACTCAGCTTTCCGTGACTAGATTTCCATTTCTATCATCACTTGTTTTTGTAAAATTTTCGAGTTTCACCTATATTCTTGTACTTTCCGGTATCCTCGCTTTTACTTTATCATAATAGACGTTTTTTCCATTTAAAGAGGCGTTCTGTTTGTCTTCTCCTTTTCTTACATTGTTTCGATATTCTTTGACGTACCAGGACTTGCCTGAGAGTGTTTTTCAAATCTAAGTACGGTCGTTGCTGCAGTGATCATATAATGTGCAACAGGATGCCACTACGACACACAGTGACATCATCACTGTTTGCAGTAGTTGAAAAATATATATGTGTTCCCATGTGTATTTGAGAGAGTTGGTTGAAATTGGTTGGGTTGGTTTGGCTCTGCTTAAGTTCGTATCGTTGCATCAACGGGTGTTGATACGATGCTGTCTGATGGCTACATTAATTTCAATGCCACAACGATTATCATGTAAATAATTTGGTTTCCCGTCTTTTGATCAATTGATGTCCATGTTGCCTTGTGGTTATCATTGTATGGACAACTGGTTCAAATCATGGGACAAGGTGTCTAGGTGTCTTCTACTCACCACGAATCCATATCCGAATTTGTATCATTTTGCATGACAGCTGTAAAAGATGTCACAGTTCTTTTGTCATATGCCTCTTCGTTCTCTCCAGCACTATCCAGCACTGTCAAGGAGAAACGCCACATGGATAGAGACATTATCTCAGTATAGAGTTCTAACATTCCAGGTGCATATCGTTAAGTCCTGGTACATACAACGTTTGCGAGTCGTCAACATTTTGGGGTTGAAGTTCCGGTCGTGGCATAGTGGTTAGAACATGCGACCACCATACGGGAGATTCGTGGTTCGATTCCCGGGTCCAGTCATCTACATTTTCTTTCATTGCCGACCCCTCGATGTTTTCAACAGCAACTTTGCAGTATAGTGTCGCGCCAATCGGCATCTCTAGTAAAAGATTCTCAAACAGTGACGTTCGCATTCGTTGATAAACAAGTAGGTGCCGCTTGTTGTGAATCTAAAAATAGAAAGCATGTTTATTCACAGCAATGCAAGAAGCTATCTCATAGCTCATTCATAGTTTTGTAAAGAGAAATTGTGTTTGTTTTGTTTGTGTTTTTTGAAGTACTTTATTTTCTGTGTATTTTTATAACAATTTGTTTATTTAAGGAGAGTGGCTGATCCTAGTACTTGGTCGTAAATAAACATTTTATATTCAAGAAATACTTTTGAGACCTACTTATTTTCTTAAGATTTATCCAAATTAATATTTTTCGATTAATGTCTACCAAATGCATCTACGTGTGCCCTTTTCGAATTCATTACTTCCACTAATGTCCTTACAAAGGAAAATTAATAAAAAGTTACAAACTAAAACGCAGCATAACCAAATTCCTTGTGCACTTATATTACCTTTAAGTATTTCAATCAAGTCTGTAATGAAATCTTCTTTCCCTTCTCTAGTCATTACTTAATGCCAATTTTGCCGCTGTGATACTAAATGAAATTGGCAGGCAAACAACGAGAACGAACCACCAAGAATATGGCTGAACATTTGCTACAAAAAAAGTTTTACTACTTAATATTCCATAACACAATTGTTTACAAATTCCGCAAGTTTTTTTTTTTTGCTGTGGTCTTATGGAATAATTCTTAAATAATTTTTTCCAACATCATCTTCAAAGGCAGCACAATTCCTTAAGCGTCCACTGACTTTCGGCGAAATGCATTTTATTTCTCAGTCAGCGTAAGAAGAGGAAACCCAACCTCAGTATAAAGAGTGGCCGGTGTAGAACATCCAAACATTGTTAAGCTTATGTTTAAGGGACCAAGGAATGCCAATGTGCTCCACAAACAGAAAAAAAGGAGCACAGATGGAGCTGCAACTGCAAAATGATTGCAATACGTATGAAAACAGAAGAAAAAAAAAAACGTTATATAACGTGGAACAACATTGAAGGCAAATCTGTTTGTGGATATCCTCTTTGGGATGCAGCTCCCTTTTTGCTTAACATTTTGCCGTCTGAGATTATCTTTGTGCAATGCATCTGCAGCATTTTAGCATCACGAGCATTTAGTGATTTTAAGTTTGCACGTCGTGTTGTTTTCTGTTCCAGTTTTTGTTTTTTTTGGCTTTGACTACTTTTCTTTTTTCCGTTTTGTTTTCATTTGTATTTTAAGCATTTGTGTATTAGTTTTTTTTTGATTTTTTTTAAATTAAATTGAAAAAAAATTGTTTGTTTGTTTGTTATAATGCCGTTTTATTTTTGGACAGACACTTACCGACTTCTAAAGAGAGAGAAAAAAAAGGAGTAGCTCAAATGCAAAGAAAGAATCATATTGTGAAGAAGATTTTCGTAGCTGGAATTCTCTATATTTACCATTCATTGATATTAAAGTTTGTGTTGTCTTTTTGTTGGGCTTTGCGGAAAACTAAGCCAATAATGGACGGGGTGGGCATAGACGAAAGTTTAGGGAGCTTCAGTTGATAATTTTGCTAAGGTAAGATGTACTGCGAATAAAATGATCTTATTAAGTGGGGCGAAGTCATTAATGTAAGCGATTTGTCATAAAAGCTTGACCAACATAGGCGTATATGAACAATCAAAAAATCGGGAGTAGTCCTATTCAATAACCGAACATCAGCAAACACACGCGAAGCCGCACAAGGGCGTTATCATTGTTTGTCGATGTTCAAAGCGATCTTTGGTATATAATTTTCGGTAAGTCCTGTCTAAAAGAGACTACTATTAAGTTTTACTGGCTCTTTCCTTAAAATGATTGTAACGTGACAAAAGTCTACTGTACATACAGTGGTGTGCGATGAAATAGAGTTGCACCTAACCAAAATTGTCAAAGCAAGAAAAATGCACAAAAAAATATTTTTTTATGGAACTTTTAGTTATTTTTATTGAATTTCAATACTAATCTAACAAAATTGAATATCAGTGTGGAAGTTCAAAAATTAAAAAGGCACAGTCAAATAAAAATATCTCAAATTCCCAGGTTTTGGCTGTGAACAAAAATAGAGTCAAAGAATTTATCGACTTGAAAGTTAATAAATTAGTGACTTAAATTAAAAAAATGGTTAAGTTATATCTTTCTTTACCTCAGTACTTAGTAAAACAGACATTACTTTTAATTTGCTGCTGTGCAAAGCTTTGGCATTGAATCCCCTAACTTTTGACAAGTCTGTATTGGAATATTCTTCCAAGCAGCTTCAATTAATGTCCATTGTTCATTCCTTATTAGAAGGATTCATTCGTTTCAGAGCCATTTTTACCTCCCGCCACAAATTTTCATCATTATTTAGGTCTGGCAATTGTGCAGGCCATCTTAATACTTAAATTTTGTTGTTTTCGAAATTCATTTTAGCCAAATCCATGTGTGTTTCTGTTCGTTGTCTTGCTAAAACACTCATCGAAGTGGCATTTGCCATTCAGACTAAGGCATCATGAAGCCATTTAAAATATTTGTGTAAAATGTACCGTAAATTTTACCCTCAGACCGAAATACAGGCCCAGTACTATAGTACGAAAATTAACCCCATATCAGTATGTTTTCACCACCATGTTTTATGGTCATAATGGTGTGTTGGGGACGATATTCGTTGATGGGGACGATAATCGGTGTTGGGTGGTCTTTGTAAAGGAAGCTCGCTGCGATGAGAGTTAAAAAAAACTTCACTTTCGTTTCATATGACCACAAAATATACCGCCACTTGGTTACTGGCCAATCCGCAAGTTCTTTGAGGAATTAATCTCTTCTTTTTACGTTTCGTTTATGGTAAAATAGACGCTAAAGTTTACACAAATGTTCTGAATGACATCATTATACCTTATGCTGAATGGGAAATGCCACTTTGATGGGTGTTTCAGCAAGACAACGACCCGAATCACACATGGAAAATGTCAAATTCGATTTCGAAATAACAAAGTTGGAGTTTTAAGGTGGCCTGCACAAACGCCAGATTTAAATCCTGTTAAGAATTTGATGCAGGAGTTAGAAGTAGCTCTTAAAGGAAAAAATACATGTGATAAGAATGAACTATGGGCAATGATTAAAGTTCTGTGGTATAATATTTCAATACAGACTTGTCAAAAGTTAGGGGATTCAATACCAAATCGTTCCGCCGAAGTAATTAAAAGTAATGGCTGTTCTACTAAGTACTGAGGTAAAGAAAGATATAACTTAACCATTTTTTTAATTTAGGTCACTAATTTATTAACTTTCAAGTCGATAAATTCTTTGACTCTATTTTTGTTCACAGCCAAAACCTGGGAATTTGAGATATTTTTATTTGATTGTGCCTTTTTAATTTTTGAACTTCCACACTGATATTCAAATTTGTTAGATTAGTATTGAAATTCAATAAAAATAACTAAAAGTTCCATAAAAAAATATTTTTTTGTGCATTTTTCTTGCTTTGACAATTTTGGTTAGGTGCGACTCTATTTCATCGCACACCACTGTATATGCCTCCTACATATACAGTTCTATCGCTCTAATTACACAAGTATGACCTTTTACAATCTAACCACCAATAATATACTCGTCCAATCTGCATAAACTGTTTCAATTACTTCAAGGGCAAACAACAATACCATCTATCATACGACCGCCGTAAACGACGCTTTCGGCAATGCAATCGCCACGAACGGCGAATGAGCGCGACGACCAATCTTCAACGAAACACATTCAAGAAAGCACATCACAAGGGAAAGTTTTAATCGATGCAGTGCGATGCTATAGAATTCTCATTACATCGAGAGCTCCACTTAAATGATCGAGCATTTTGCTTGGTAAATTCGTTGGTTGGATACGTGCTGTTTAATCGGACTTCGGTTTGGTGAATCGGAATTCGGTCTGTTGAATCGGACTTCGGTCTGTTAAATCGTCCTTTGGTCAGAAGAATCGATCGAACTTCGGTCTGCTAAATCGGAGTTCGGTCTGTTGAATCGGACTTCGGTCTGTTAAATTGGACTTCGGTCTGTTAAATCGGACTCCGGGCGGTTGAATCGGACTTTGTCCTGTTAAATCAGACTTCGGTCTGTTAAATCGGACTATGGTCTATTAAATCGGACTAAAGTCTGTTGAATCGTACTTCGGTCGGTTAAATCGGACTTCGGTCTGTTAAATCGGACTTCGGTCTGTTGAATCGGACTATGGTCTATTAAATCGTACTTTGATTTGTTTAATCGGACTTTGGTCTGGTGAATCGGACTTCGGTCTGTTGAATCGGAATTCGGTCTGTTGAAGCGGTCTTCGGTCTGTTGAATTGGATTTCGGTCTGTTGAATCGGACTTCGGTCTGTTGAATCGGATTTTGGCCAATTAAATCGTACTTCGGTCTGTTAAATCGTACTTCCGTCGGTTTAATCGGACTTCGGTCTGTTTAATCGGACTTCTGTTTGTTTAATCGGATTTCGGTCTGTTAAATCGGACTTCGGTCTGTTAAATCAGACTTCGGTCTGTTGAATCGGACTTCGGTCTGTTAAATCTGACTTCGGTCTGTCAAATCGGACTTCGGTCTCTTAAATCGAACTTCGGTAGGTTGAATCGGACTTCGGTCTGTTAAATCGGACTTCGGTCTGTTGAATCGGACTTTGGTCTGTTAAATCGGACTTCGGTCTATTAAATCGGACTAAAGTCTGTTGAATCGTACTTCGGTCTGTTAAATCGGACTTCGGTCTGTTAAATCGGACTTCGGTCTGTTAAATCGGACTTCGGTCTGTTGAATTGGACTTCGGTATGTTAAATCGGACTTCGGTCTGTTGAATTGGACTTTGGTCTGTTAAATCGGACTTCGGTCTATTAAATCGGACTAAAGTCTGTTTAATCGGACTTCGGTTTGTTTAATCGGATTTCGGTCTGTTAAATCGGACTTCGGTCTGTTAAATCAGACTTCGGTCTGTTGAATCGGACTTCGGTCTGTTAAATCGGACTTCGGTCTGTCAAATCGGACTTCGGTCTCTTAAATCGAACTTCGGTAGGTTGAATCGGACTTCGGTCTGTTAAATCGGACTTCGGTCTGTTGAATCGGATTTTGGCCAATTAAATCGTACTTCGGTCTGTTAAATCGTACTTCCGTCGATTTAATCGGACTTCGGTCTGTGTAATCGGACTTCGGTTTGTTTAATCGGATTTCGGTCTGTTAAATCGGACTTCGGTCTGTTAAATCAGACTTCGGTCTGTTGAATCGGACTTCGGTCTGTTAAATTGGATTTCGGTCTGTTGAATTGGACTTCGGTCTGTCAAATCGGACTTCGGTCTCTTAAATCGAACTTCGGTAGGTTGAATCGGACTTCGGTCTGTTAAATCGGACTTCGGTCTGTTGAATCGGACTTTGGTCTGTTGAATCGGACTATGGTCTATTAAATCGTACTTCGATTTGTTTAATCGGACTTTGGTCTGGTGAATCGGACTTTGGTCTGGTGAATCGGACTTCGGTCTGTTGAATCGGAATTCGGTCTGTTGAAGCGGTCTTCGGTCTGTTGAATTGGATTTCGGTCTGCTGAATTGGACTTCGGTCTGTTGAATCGGATTTTGGCCAATTAAATCGTACTTCGGTCTGTTAAATCGTACTTCCGTCGGTTTAATCGGACTTCTGTCTGTTTAATCGGACTTCGGTTTGTTTAATCGGATTTCGGTCTGTTAAATCGGACTTCGGTCTGTTAAATCAGACTTCGGTCTGTTGAATCGGAATTCGGTCTGTTAAATCGGACTTCGGTCTGTTGAATTGGACTTCGGTCTGTCAAATCGGACTTCGGTCTCTTAAATCGAACTTCGGTAGGTTGAATCGGACTTCGGTCTGTTAAATCGGACTTCGGTCTGTTAAATCGGACTTCGGTCTGTTGAATCGGACTTTGGTCTGTTAAATCGGACTTCGGTCGGTTGAATTGGTCTTCGGTCTGTTAAATCGGACTTCTGTCTGTTAAATCAGACCTTGGTCTGTTGAATCGAACTTCGGTCTGTTAAATCGGACTTCGGTCTGTTGAATCGTACTTCGGTCCGTTAAATCGAACTTAGGTCTGTTGAATCAGACTTCGGTCTGTTAAATTGGACTTCGGTCTTTTAAATCGGACTCCGGGCGGTTGAATCAAACTTCGGCCGGTTGAATCAAACTTCGGCCTGTTGAATCGAACTTCGGTATCTTAAATCGTATTTCGGTCTGTTAAATTGGACTTAGGTCTGTTGAATCGGACTTCAGTCCGTTGAATCGGACTTCGGTCTGTTAATTCGGACTTCGGTATGTTTAACCGGACTTCGGTCTGTTAAATCGGATTTCGGTCTGTTGAATCGGATTTCGATCAGTTCAATCCAACTCCGGTTGGTTATACCGTTCCTGTAGCATTGTATTAGAAATAAGCACCGTAGCCTCTTGATACTAACAATCCGTCAAGTACAATTATTACTTCGGTAGCGAATCAATACAACTACGAGTTACATAAGTCGATGTACTGACGAACACGTGTCATCAACATGATCCTGAGTTGCGGATACCAAACTGATGTACGACGAAAGCCGAATCATCGACACAACCACGAGTTGCCAAATTCGATTTGCAAAAGAACACGAGTCATCATCACGATCCGGAGTTGCAGAGACCAAATTGATTTACGACAAAAGCCGAGTCATCGATACAAACACGAGTTGCCAAAGTCGACCTACTGACGAACACGTGTCATCAACATGAACCTGAGTTGCGGATACCAAACCGATTTACGGCGAAAGCGGAATCATCGATACAATCACAAGTTGCAACAGTCGATTTGCTGAAGAACACGAATCATCAACACAATCCTGAGTTGCGGATTAGGGTGATCAATTATTCGGGTTTTTGCGAAAACCGGTTTTCGAATTATTCGAAAAATGGCATTTGAAAAAAACCGGTTGCGTTTTTTGAAATTCATAAAAAACCGGATAATCCGGTTTTCAAATGTATGCCAAATAACAAATTAAAACACAATTTTTGACAAAACAGTTTCATTGAAAAATAACAGAAAATAATTCAAATATACTTATGTTTTTTTACAATGCAATTATTACAATGCAAAACATTACTGAGTTTGTTAATTTAACAAAGACAAACAAAACAAAACAATTCATTTGTAAACACTTGATTATATCAAAATATATTTAATTTAATCTTTAGTTTTAGTAACTTTTAAGAAATAAGATACAATTTAAGTGCTTGGGTGTATAACTATCATATAAATTTTCTGATAATTGGTGTTGAACGTTTTGCTTTCAAGATCAAGTGTTCGCACAGTAACATTTATGTATTTTATGTAAGATATATCCGACCATTCATCGACCACAATAGAGAAGCGCTGGTTTTTCTGCTGTAAGTAAATCAATTTTTTCTTTAACTTATCTTTTTTGGATAGATAGAAATCATATCGTATCGTAATCAGATCGTAAGCCGAATTTGATGTATCATTTGATTCACTTAACGTAAATTTAATATTATAAAAACACGATCGACTAAAAATAACAATCAAACAGTTTCAAATAGAAATCATATATTTTCTCCCATATTGTATTCTCAGAAGCCGGCAGAATCTGGAAAAAAACATGTACGAGTACACATTTAACACAATTATGAATGAATTTAAATAAAAAGGATCGAACGCCAAAAAACCGAGATTCGACAAAAAAATAACCGGATTATTCGATATTCGAAAAACAGGGATTTAAAAAAAAACGACGGTTTTTATGAGTGAAAAAAACCGAGTATCCGGTTACTGAAAACCGAACTGATCACCCTAGTTGCGGATACCAAACCGATTTAGGACGAAAGCCGAATCATCGATGCAGAAGTCAATTTGCAGAAAAACGTGAGTCACCTCCACTATTCTGAGTTGAGAATTCGAAGCTGAATTACCAACAACCCTGAATTAACAATATATTCCCGAATTACTGATATAAACCTGAACCACCAACAATCCGAATCATCAAGATGATCCAGTTCACATTAACCCAAACTACGGACAAACCCGAGTCATCAATCATCACTTGCTGATATTAACCTGAACCCCGACAAACCTCCGAATAACCAAGCAGATCACATACTGCTGATATTAATCGTAACCACCGACGAATCCGAATCATCAGTAAACTGCCGAGTTGCTCGAACATGCCTGAATTATCGAAAGTACCCGAACTACCACGTTCCTGTATACCGAAACGATCCTGACCTACCTGACCTATATAGATTTGGGAGTAAAGTATAAATTTCCCGATCACCTCAAATCGACCGAATCGTAAAGTTCCCGACTATCCTAAATCTACCCGAGTCCCGAAACCTGTCATTGCAGTCATATGCCATATCAATACTCGTCGAGCGTATACTAAAAGTTCTCGATCTACTAAAATCGGCCTGGGTACAAATTACCGGACAAGACAACAACACTGTCACTGAATCCAAATCTGAATGGTTTTCGTATCTAAATACTTTATCCAGTAGATTATAAGTCAATATCTACTGAGTTCTTATTTCGTAAGGTTTTGTGGGTCCTTATGGCGACCCTGGCGACGACCCTCAGCCGTTACAATATATCACACAACTTATGTTCAAATCTGAACTTGAATTTGGTGTAAGGTTACCAAATTTCCATATTCACATCGTTGCCTCACATCGAGTCATTAAATGTACTAGCGTAGGGTAATACCATAACACACATACACCGAAACTCCTCATATATTTTTAATTTATTATATTTTTCAACAACGCCTGATTAAGATTTTCGTTACAAACTCATTGCATCGTTATTTTATTTTGCTACTTTTCCTCTTCCCCTTCCCAAGGAGAACATTATGTTTTACATAGTAAATGTTTGCTCCAATTTTTGTTTTTCTTGTGCAACATGATAATTTCATGCATAAGAAATTGCTGAAATGAAATGCAATTACAGCTGTAAGATATTGGTATGGGCGGCAAATAATCAAAGCAGTCCTGTAGTAAAATAAAATGTAATCTCTTTAAATTGAGTTCGAAAATTTCAATTGCTGCAGAAATATTCGGGAGCATCGATGAAAAGAAACAAATCATACTAAGTAATATTCAAAGCAATGTACGGGTAGACAATGTTATTGTTATTATTCCTCCCATAACGATGTTTCACTAGTTTCATCTTTTATGTAGGTAGACGAAATATGACTAATTAATCCTTTAATATATTAATTTTCAAAAAAAAATAAATTAAACAAGCATAAAATTTGCTAACAATCAGCAGTGAGTGCAGCGAGATGTATAAGTATATGTTTTTCAATTTGTCGTTCTGTTTCATTAATCAAATCAATTTGCACTTATTTTTTGCACCTGAGATGTATGCAAGCTGTAGCCAGAAAGTTCGACACCACACAGAAGTTGCCAACAATGCCATTAACATTTTACTGGTTTGAAAGGATACAAAGTTAATTATAAAATTAATGAGAAAGAGAATTTGTGTATGTCCAACAATAAGCGCGTTCACATTGGAGTTACCAGCTTAAGGTGAATATTAGAATATATAAATGTTTGAGAAGTAGAATATTTTTGACGGTTAGGAATCTCCAAGAAGCATGAAACATGATTCTTCTTCTTCTATGGCAGCAACAACAGAAATTCATAAATCAGTAGCCATCATTTTTCACCAGACCCACTTCAACCGACTGCATCTCAAAGCTCGAAAAGGTCGCAGTAATTTTCCGCAGTTCACGGCGAATGATGTCTATGTAATCGACATACGCCAGCAGCAAGATACTTTTGTTAAATATGAAATAAAATATTATTATGAATTAAATTAAATATCTCCTTCACAACGTTGTCTTAAGCCTCTCTTGGTAGAAAATAGCCCACACAGATTTTGACCTTTTTTACTAAAGACTTTGTGTGAGTCAGTGGCTTCCAGCAAAGTCTTATCAGTTTGGACGGGCCACCAAACTCAGTCAAAGCATCTAATAATATCTGTTGTATGGGACTGCCAAATGCAGCTTTGTAATTGATAAACAGATGATAGGTATCGATCCGCATTTTGGGTTTTTCTCCACGTAGTGTGAACATCTGGTCGGTCGTGGATTTACCAGGTCGAAAGGTCCAATCAGGATCACTAGGATGATCTTTAGTCTTTCACATAACACACTAGACAGGACCTTGTATGCGATGGGTAAAAAGCTGATACCGCGATAGTTGGTACACACACTTGGATCGCCTTTCTTAAGCACAGGACATAGAACGCTCAGATTCCAATCATCGGGCATGTATTCCTTGAGCCAAGTTTTATTTACGAGATGGTGCATGCATGTTGCCAGCTCATAGCCGCCGGCTTTAGAAAGCTCTGCCGGCAGTCCATCGGCTCCCGCAGTATTATTATTTTTAAGTCGTGCTGATCTAGTTTTTGCTCGGTGCAGGACAATCTACTACGTCGTCGATGATTGGCGTGATTTCATCGCTAATACTGTCTTTGCGAACAAAAAGAGAATGAAAGTGTTGAATCCATATTTGCAGTACACTCTGATTGTCCATGACCAGATATCCGTCTCTGTGATTACAGTTGGGAATCCTTGTTCATGGTAGTCAGAGAAAATTAACCCACATTTTGCACAAGAAATAGACAAGAGGTGTTAGATGGCACCCTTATTTCTGAGGAGTAACTGATAGGATTATTTAATAGAAATTTCTGAAAAATTTCAGCAAGGTGTTGTTTTATACCCCCTACTATGGGCCTTGGTCTAAACGGTACTCTGTTCTCCCTTGAGCAGGATGGTTTCAAAATTGACGCATGTACAGACGATGAGGCAAATGTAATTCGGGGGAAGTTTCAGAGAACGCAAAGAGACATCCTTCAAGAAGCATTGTTCACTATGACAAAGCGAACGGGCGAATACGGAACAAACTAGACCGAGCTGGTTCTGTTCAGCAGGAGGTAAAAGGTTCCATTAGTGGAACCTATCTACTTTAGAGATTTATTGGACAAAAAGCTGAAATCCAAACTCAATATCCTAGACAGTGCGAAATAGGTCACAGTTGCACTATATGCGTGCAAGGAGGCAATAGGGAAGCAATGGGGCCTTAAGCCTCACATTGTTCACTGGTTGCATACTAAAGTATGAGAACTGATAATGCTATATGAACTTATTGTCTGATAAAATGCTTGTCAAAAGTTTACGTACTGTAGGATAGTAAATATAGTCCAATGATTGTCTAGCATGTATATGAGAGCGGCAGCGTAATGTAAGGACGATTTTTTGTTAAGGAAATTTGAAAATGTCCGACCGGAATATTATGTCATCTGATGTAAAAAATTTCGAAAATTTTACCACTTTTTCCCGTGCCCTAAAGAGGTCAAAGTTCAGGTTCATAGTAAATCCCATGTTTATAACCTCACCCTACGAGTAGGAGGGTATATATCATTTGATATGACCCAAAAGTGCAACACATTGAAGTAGTCACATTAGACGCTAGGTTTCTTTAAACCAAATTCGATTCATGACATTTTAAGTCGTTTGAGCCATGTTCGTTTGGCTGTCCGGCTGGTGCGCACGATAACTTTCGAAAGACGCAACCAAATGTTTTGAAACTTAGCATGAGTTAATTTTTGCCTAAAACTTTTTACGGTATTGCAAATGTGCTACATTGCCACGCCCCTTCTGGTACTTCCCACACAAATATATCATTCCGTCAACTTTAGAAATCAAGTAATAATACCAATACACCCAACGCGATCGTGCCCAAATTCTGCATTAAGGTTTCGGAGAGAAAATCTAGCAGTTTAGCCACGCCCTTTCTGCTAGAGTGGTAGATGATTTTGTCTACCTTGGCTCCGCCATAAACAAAAATAATAATGTCAGGCTGGAAATCAAAAGACGAGTATTGATCGCAAACCGCTGATACTATGCGCTAATCAAGCGATTTAACGACAAAGCGCTCTCTCGAAGAACAAAGATCCAGCTCTACCAGACTCTGATCCTACCTGTCTTGCTATACAGCGCAGAATCCTGGGTAATGACACAAGCGGATCAATCTATTTTGGGAGTCTTCGATGAGCTGTATGAGCTGGTCAACGACATCGACGTGGTCAAACGCGTTCAAATAGACCGAATGCGCTGGCTTGAAAACGTTGTACGAATGGACGAAAACGCTCCGGCTCGAAAAGTCTTCGGCAATAAACTCGATGGGCGGCGCAGGAGGGGGCGATCAAAACTCCGATGGATGGACCAGGTGACGGAACTGTTAAGTAAGCTTGGTATGACGAACTATCTACGGAGCACAAAAGACCGAAGCGCTTGGAATGCTTTTCTTCGTGCGGCTACTTTCTTACTGATTTTTTACTAATATTCGATTGAAGTATTGTAGTTTTTTTTTCTGGCAAATATGTAATAGTGAAAATTGACGTGTGTAGGTGGCACCTCGGTCTTTTTTGCCAACTTGGTTCGAACTGACCTGGTTATACCCATGCCACTTCCACCCTGGCTGTAATTCATACTGTACCAACAACACATACCATATACGTACTTTACACCTCTTATAGTTCATGAGATACAGACTTTTAAAGTTTCAAGCGTTATAGCACGCCCACTGTTCCGATCCAGCCCATTTTTTGTTGGTGCCAAATACATCCACACAAATTTTCGAGGCGATTGAAGAAACTATCTTAGAGATATTGCGGTTTCCAAAAATAGGGTCCACTGGGCGGGGCCACGCCCACTTGATATATCAAATATGCAAGTACCCTATTTTCACCACCGACCACACAGCTACAATCTGCGAAATTTTTTTTAAAAATCGGTTAAACCGTTTTCGAGTCTCTTTGGTACAAAAAAAAAGCAAATAAACAAACGCAAACTTATTTTAATATTTACAGATTTGACCTTTGACCTCTAGTGGATATAAGTTTGTATACCAAATTTCAGCTTCACAGCTCTTAAACTACGGCTGTAATCGGGGGGACAGACAGACGGACACCCCCAAAAGGGAAGAGTTTTGTATGAGAGGTGAAAGAAGTTTTTGTCCGATTTTTCTCATCTTATAACTAACGGACGGACACCCCCAAAAAGGGGGTATTTGTATATGAGGTGGGAGTAATTTGTGTCCGATCTTTCTCATTATAGAGGTTAACCTCCGTTTAGAGGATATAGTGTAGCATACCGAATTTCTGCTCGACAGCTCTTAAACTATGACTGTGATCGCAGGGACAGAACCCAAAAAAGGTACACTTTGTTTTGGAGGTGGGAGTAATTTTTGACCGATTTTTCTCATTTTAAAATTCAAACTCCCTTTACATAATATAATCTTACATACCAAATTTCAGATCAATACCCCTTAAATTATGGCTGTAATCGCAGGGGCAGTCCCCAATAGGGGGAGTTTGTATGAGAGTAGTTTTTGACCGATCTTGTCCATCTTAGAATTAAACTTCCGCTTTAAGGATAAAAGTTCTCATTTCAAAATTTCAACTCGAGATCTTTTAAATTACGGTTATAATCGCGAGGACAGACAGACAGAACGATATCTTTACATCGACTCAGAATTCAACGTAATTTTTATCCCTAAACGTACGAACATCCAAACTTAATTTCTGTCAAATTTCATCATTCTGTCTACAGCTAATTCTCCCAATCACTTAGTCAAGCAATTTCTATTAACATGACCGACATAACAATTTTTCCGTGGCACAGCCCATGTCCCAGGGAGACGTTATCCCCCATGTACCAATACATATGTTGCAAATCACATTTTCATGCCTTATATGGCTCGTGAAATATGACGATTCAAATTTTGGTTTGTATGGACGGTGCCACGCCCCTTTCTCTAATTGTGTTTTCATGTAGCCTACGATAGAGACACTACGGATTGTACAACACAATGAAAATTTTTTTGCCATCGGTCCATTTGTTTCGCCTAGATAAATATTTTTTAAAAGGGGCGTGGCATTGCCCATTTTTCAGCGAGACGCAATCCTCCTTGCACCAGTAACATATGTAGCAATATATTCATATTCATACCTCTAATGGCTCGAAAGATATGACCGATTGAAATTTCGGCTTGTGTGGGCAGTGCCACGCCCCATTGTCTAACTATGATTTCATGTAGCATATGATATATGCCCTGTGGACAGTATCACACAAAGAAAATATAATGGCAATCGGTCTATTAATATACCCTTCACTCCGTTCGTGTGAATTCATACATGGAATTCAAAGGGGAAAGAAATATTTTTCGTTTGATTAACTAAATACTTTTTAAATTATATCTTTACTATTTCAGCCATTTACGCATTTGTGATGCCCCACCGTTTACCCATTGCTGCGCTGTGTCTCGCTTCTCCTGTTGCGTTCACACGACCGTTCGTGTGAATTCATACATGGAATTCAAAGAGGAAAGAAATATTTTTTCGTTTGATTAACTAAATACTTTTTAAATTATATCTTAAATATTTCAGCCATTCACGCATTTGTGATGCCCCACCGTTTACCCATTGCTGCGCTGTGTCTCGCTTCTCCTGTTGCGTTAACCACTTCAGTGTGGTTGTCACCATCATCCTTATCGCCATTATGCCACATGATGAACCATCAAGTGCAGTTTCCTTGAATTTTCTCGTAAAAACCAATGTTGTTGCTTGTAGTTTTCGCATATTTGAAATGATTGATTAATTAAGTACTCAATAAATTCACGTACATGAGATTTTATCGAAAACGTGCTATCGAGGTTATTCATGATAGGGCAACAAAGGATGGAGTTTGTGGGCGAGGATTTGTGGTTCACATTCAGGGCCAAATATGTGATTTTAATTAATAAGATTTGTGCAGGGAAACTTATCAATTTGTGCCGAAAGTAAGCGTGAGCTGAAATTTTAAATATTACTAAGGATGGAGGAAATCGAAGTTTTAATTTAAGAATTATTGCTGAAGGAAATGGATTTTTAAAGTTAAGTAGCAAATGCCCTTTGTTAATTGTGGAAAATTTCATAATATCTATATATATAAAAATGGTGGCAAAAATGTATAGTAATTCATCAATTGAGAACGGCTGGGCCGATTTTGCTGAAATTTTTTTCATTTGTTCGTAATTGCCAGGAGCAGGTTTATGTAAAAGAAAATTTTGGGAAAATCCTCCGGAAAAGTCGGAAAATTCGAAAAATCGAAAATTGATGTTTTGTATGGAATTATGAGTGCAATTTTGTTTAAAAACTCGAAAAATTCGAAAAATTTTATTCTTTTTTTCGACGAAATTTTGCATATTGTTGTATGATTTGATAATTTTGACGATGTAACAGTGAAAAATTTCGGATAATTATTCCGAAATGACTTTCCGAACGGAAAAATAGAAAAATTATCGGTGGAAAACTCGAAAAATTCCGGAAAAAAGTCGAAAGTTTGAGATTTTTTCTATGAATTTTTCCATTGTTCAGAGGACGAAACGGTGGAAAATTCATTGGGATGCTTGGAAAATTTCGGATTATTGTGAAATCCATATGTATAAAAATGGTCTGAAAAGTGTATAATAATTTATCAAGTGCTGGCCCAGTTTGCTTCAATTTTGGGAAAATCCTTCGGAAAAGTCTGGAAATTGGAAAAATCGAAAATTGATTTTTTGTAAGGAATTATGTGCAATTGTTAAGGAATCGCTTTTCGAATGGAAAAATAGAAAATTCTTATGTAAAAACTCGGAAAATTCTCGAAATGCGCAAAAAAATTGATATTTTTACGATGAAATTTTGCAGTTTTTGCATGATTTGAAGATTTCGAACGATGTCATGGTGGAAAATTTCAGATAAATGTTGGTTGGAGAATTTAACGATATAATTAATATATAAAAAATATATATTGATATTCTATGCAATATTTGGTCATTTTTTTAAAAAAATTAGTTTACGTTTGAAAAATTAAGTTATCCACTTGGATAGCGGACATTCATTTCGTAACGACTTTTTAGTTTTTTAGGGAGAGTTATTTGCTTGGCTATTGCCACCTATGAGACGATCAAACCTTAGATTATGTAACCGTTATGCAATAATTAGTCAGACTATACACAGTTCATACACGTCAAAGTATATGCTTCTATCTTTGCTATCCTTTAATTCCTCGCCTACAATAGGCATTCGATCGCGAATTTTGACGAGAGCAAGACTATAATCGAGACGAACTGACCGAAAGAGTTCGAACAAATGTGCCGCTGTTAAATGCCGAGTACAAGAACATATATTATATGATTTGCTGATGAAGGTTGTTGACGTTAAAACGGGGGGCATTTACTTTCACGATGCTCCCGGGGGGACAGGCAAGACTATTTTTTATTGATTCTGGAAACAATTCGATCAAGATCTCTTATAACGTTGGCCGCTGCATCCCCTGGCATGGCTGCAACATAATTGGAAGGCAGTCGAAATGCAAATTCCGCTTTGAAACTGACGATGAATCTTCTCACGGTTGAAAGGAACCTCCCACCGTCTGCTAAATTGGCAACGGCCAAATTCGTGTTGATGTTTCCACTGAATTGATATCGTTCCCTGCAAATTTTTGCGAGTTCACAACGTCGGAAGAGCAAATCATCACATTGCACAAAATTATAAAAATCTCGATTGGATTAATTAACGGGCAGTACTAGCAACGAAGAATAGGGACATTGATGGCTTGAATTAGATTTTAGAAAGTTTAATCGCTGGAGAACTGAATTCGTACAAATCTGTTTACCGCGTGACCGACGAGGATGCTGCGACCAGCAATCGACCGAATTTTCCAACTCGATTAACGTACCGCATAATTTACAGATGAAGGTGGGATCGAATATAATCATATTGCGGAATCTAAATCAACCAAAATTGTGCAACGGTATGCGGTTGTCCGTCAAGAATCTGATAAACAATGTGATTTACCCGACGATCATCAAAAACAAATTCTAAGAAGAGGAAGTTCTTATCTTACGAATCAGATAATTCCAACTGATCATCCATTCCAATACCCGGAAGACAACAAAACATTGTTTATCATACCACTCTCTACTGAGTTTACCTAAAGGCATTAAATTGGGGCGAGACAAAGTTCGCCGGGACCGCTAGTTTAATATATTTTATAAGCGAATAACAAATAAAAAATATTTAAAAAATCTTCGATTTAGAGACCGCACAGAATTATACTTTCCATCATTTTTTGAGACCTTATATACTTCAGCTAAATATTTCGATTGCAATAACTTGCTTGTATACATCTTTCGTATATTACTTTTATATTGAAAACTGTTAGGTACTTTCAGGTTTATGATTCTCATCTTTCATTATTCACATCATGAATATTCACCTATTAGTTCAGACATGAATATTTCACATATTCTCTAAAAAAAATAACACCACTTTGTTATCCCGTCTTCTTTTTTATATTCAATTCACTTTATGACTGCAGCATTCGACACTAGACGACACTACACATCTGTTTATCACCAGCGAACATTTTTCTCGATAAATCAGCACCTTTTCGAAATTATCGTAAAAATGACATTAACACTCACTCGCTCTCTGTTGGCGAAATCTGCTTTGGAGTGCTATGAAAACAATATACCGTTTTGCATTCATATGGATGTTTTGATGCATATTCATATGTACTTGATAATATTTCACGGGTATATACAATATACTATGTGCGACATGTGTTAATATATCAGCTGGGCTTGCTCAAATGCGAAATATATATATAAAGAAGAAAACTTTGAGTTGTAGTCTAAAGGTAACACAATCATGCAGCGAAAACTTAACAATCACAAAAGATGAAAATGTTATCCCGTTAAAGCTCTCAACCGTACATGGGAAGTGTTTTGTGCCATTACTCAGAGAACAGTGGTTCTTAGTAGCTAATGATGATATTGAATTGATGTGGTTATATTTTAAAACTCAATCAACAGGACCTACAGTTTACCGGCCATACCATAAACTTAACTTCCTTTCACACCTACCTCATGAATGAGGTTGCGATAATTTCTTGCGTTGCTGTGAATTAACACGCTTTCTTTTTTAGGTTCACAACAAACGGCCCTTCTTGTTTATCGACGAATGCGAACCCACGACTAGGTTCTAACCACTATGCCACGGCCGGTCCCTAGCCTATAAAATTGGAGTCCAATTTTTGTAGTGGAACAACTTTTATACGAAATCAGGAAAATATGTGGCAGAAAGTCTGGATACAATCTAAATAGTTGCATGGAATTTCCCTCTTATTCTCGCATATTAGAATAATTTTTATAAAAAATTATTACGCTTTCACCACTGTAGGTTTCGCAGCATCTGCACACCAGCAGCATCAGCATATTGCTGCTGCTGCTGCTTCTGTTGTTTCTCCTATTTTAGATATTGTTTGGCATAAAATATTTTATCATCGTCAAATGTTGTAAACTTGGCATTTACCCCTATACATGTGCTTACAACACACACAAACATGTAGACATGCACATTTATGCACATAGACATCACATGTACATACATGTATATATTATTCTAATGGCAGTAAACTCAGTGACACCATAGCATTTTCTCTTATGCAGCAGATTTCACAGATTTTGAAGTGCCATAAAGAAGTTATGGTGGCAGTAGCTGAATCATAAAATATAAATTTACAAGTCATCGACAGGAGACAGATGTACTATGGAAGAACAGTGAATCTACCAGGAGATCTTAGGATGTCTTGCTTTTTACGTTCCAGGTAAACGGATCATTAATGCGATTTATTGATGCTCCGTTTAACATGTGGCATAATATTATTTTTGTTTTTTCTTTTCTCTCCCTCAAAAGTCATTGAAATAGTATGGAGTTCTGGTGAGTGGATTCGTAGACATCGATTAACATTTGTCATTAGTGACAGAACGGAGTTTTCTGTTTATTTAAACATTGAGGAAGGGTGGGTGCCTGTTGGGGTTCTAAAGCTACATAAGTATGTGTGCAAAAATGTACATATACGAAGGTTGAAATTTATGTTTCGGGATTAGAGAGCAAATACAAATATTAATCATCGAAAATTATTATTATTATCATCGAAAATTACTCAAAATATTCCCCATGAAGATTTATACACAAACTTTTTTGACAGTCAAATGTTTATGGAATATTAAACGTATGCTGGTCCTACTTATGTCTAAGGTGTTCTCAATCTTACGATAAGTTACATGACGATCAATGGTTTTCGGAACAACAGCTGATTTTGAACGACCTTCACGAAATTCGTCTTGGAGTGAACTACGACCAGGACTGAACTCACCATACCATCGATAAACACTGGTCCTTGATGGAGCTTCATCGCCAAAAATTGAATTAAGTTCATCCATGTGCTGTTGCTGAGTGTGGTAATCGATGGAAGTAAGTTTCAAGCGTTATGGACGTGTGATGCGTGGTGCAAATATTGTTTCGGATCATCGACTATTTCAAAGCAAGGTAAGCACGCAATTAAGTGGTGTTAAAAAAGAAAACAAGACATCACAAAGCTGTAAACCACCGAGAAAGCCAATGCCTACTCCACTAAACTCTCTCAATTACTTCAAACAAATCCCCTTAGTTCTGAAGATCCCAACACACAGTGGCAGCATATTGCGAGTTCTATGACCACTGCCACAACGACCGTACTTGATTATGAAAGCCCTGGTAAGGTAATAAATGACGCGAAATGTCTAAGGAAATGGGTGCTACATATAAGGCAAAACTGCAGCGAATGGCGACGCGTGTGGTGGCGGAGCGTTATAATGAGAAGAGGAGGGAGATGAAACGCCTGTTCAGGCGGAAAAAGCGTCTGTGGAATGAAAGATAGAACAAGGATATCGGAAACTACAGGGGTAGAGGTGAAGCCCGAAAGTTCTACCAAAAGGTTTAACGCAAAGGTTTTGGAACAGGGATTCCCACCTGTAAGGACAGCTACAGAAATCTGATCACGCACACGCAGAGCGTTCTGCTAATATGAAGGAAACACTTTAGTAATCTGCTCGTTCCAGAAGGCAGCGTAAGTGACGAAAACATGCCAGTCATAAAGAACGGAGTAGATTGACCACTGATACGACTTTGCGGAATGACACTGACTGACACGAAGTCTTTAGAGAAAATAGGCAAATAGCTAACAGAGCCATTTTCTACTAAGCAAGGCTTTAGACAATGCGATAGTCTGTCATGCGATCTCTTTAATATCGTAGTGAAGATGATCATGTGGGAGGCTGCAGTAGACACAACTGGTACCATTTTTAATAATTCATATGCTCCCGCTGCTTTATAAATCATTGACCAAGGATTGCTGGATGTTACTGCGGTCTTTTCAACCATTGAAAAGTAGTCGACAGAAGTCGGTCTAGTAATAACTAGGGGCAAAATCGAGTTACTTGTTTCAACGAACAAAGAGTCTACTCGTTTGGAACGCTGCGTGAACGTTGACAACTATAACTTTGAAAAGGTAGATGATATTGTCAACCTTAGCTCCGTCATAAAATACAAATAATAACATCAGCCTGGAAATCTATAGACGACAATTGATCACAAACTTCTGCCAATATGATCTAAGCAAGCGATTGGTTTAAAGATAAAGCCCTCTCTCGATAAGCGAAGATCCAACTGTACCAGAATCTGATCCTACTTGTATTGCTCTACACCGCAGATTTCTGGGTAGTGATGCAAGTGGATCAATCTAATCTGGGAGTCTTCGAGAGAAAAATACTTCGCCGTCTTTAACGGCGAGTTTCGACGTCAAATAAACCATGAGCTAGAAATAGAAACGGAGCGCAAAAGACCGAAGCGCGTGGAATACTTTTCTAGGTGCTGCTACTAATGAATAAATTTCAGTTGCTGTCAAATAATAATAATAAGAATAATTTGGTGGCAACATTTCCGAGAATGGCGAGCGCTACAGGCAAATAATTCGTGGTTTTCTTATTCATCATGGCATTAAAAATCATTAGGGGAGGAAGTGGTTCCAACATGGCTGAGCAATATGCCATATAGTGCGTAATACCATCGCTATGTAGAACTGAATGTTTGGTAACCGCATTTTCTCAAGAAATTTGCCTTAGAATTGGTAACAAGTTTGTGTGATATAACACTAGTGTTCAAAACCGAAACCAAAACATTTCCAAAAAGTAGTATTTTCCTAGAACATTGCCAGGTTAAATCTAGGCAAATTGACATAAAACGTCGAAATGAGTGGGAAACCGTCGAAATTCATATGAAGATCTTTATGCCTTTATTTCCCATACTAAGCGTCCAATGGTAAAAAGGAGGTTAATTTGCGATCAAACCGATTCTAAACCATGCTTAGTGCAAATTGTAAGTTTTGCTGGAAACGCATTCAAAGTTTGTGAGTTATATGGATTTAACTTATGTATATGTTAAGTTAAAATTTTCTAATAACTTCTGTTTTGAAGAGTTGAATATAAATTTATTCAAAACGTCTAATTAATTGAAAGGATTAAGGTATCGATATTCTTATTTAACTGGTTTTAATTTACAATTTTCGAAAAACTGAACGAAATTGTTTAAATCGTCTTTTTACTAAATTATATATTCGAAAACCGAATTGTTAGTAAAAGTTATTTTTGAATAAAACGGAAACCGGTTTTCTGAAAAATTCAAGTATTTGAATACTATAATACCGACATATATATATATTGTTGATGGTCTGGTGAACTGTTACGTATACGTTTTATTTAATATCATTTAAAGTAAAGGACTCAAGTACGTATACGTACTATGGGACCTTCAACAGCGACAGTATTTCAACATGCAATTGGCCGAGCAAATAATAATGTATATTGCTTCACTAGTGGGCGATTTTCTGATTTAAGTCTTTTTGATCTTTATTCACTTGGGAATTACCAGAATATCTCTTTGGAGGTTCGCATAATGGCATTGAACATCCATTCAGTGGTAGCAAATGTAAGAAGGCGCAATGTTGAGTACGCTAAATGTCATGCTACCGCCGATGCGTCTTAGAAAGTAGGTAACAAAAGTTACTGAAGCTCAACACAGTGGCTCTCTTAGTGGCTTTGGCAGCCCTAAGTGGACGATCAATTGTTTTTTTTTATTTATCATGTCATTGCACATTATTTGAAGGAGAAATGGTTCCAACACGACGGCGTTATATGCCATGCATCGCTTGAGATCAGCATTTTGTTAAGCCAAACGTTGGTGACCGAATTATCTCAAAAAATGGTAATACGAGTTCAATATATAGAGAGTATTCGGGTATATTCTTGGTTTGTATGAGAAGAAGACATGGCAAAGTAGGTTTTTATGGCTAAAGGCATGAAGCTTCAAACGAAGCTTCAATAGGAATAGACATAGTTAGTATACAGATGGTTTCTTCTACTACAGATAAATATAAAAATTTAATTTGATCTTTAGAGGGATTTCTGTTTCCGATTCATGAAAGAAGTGTTTTTTCTCCCTACATACAGACAAAACTTAATCTACATGTCGAAACTATATATATGACTTTGATAATGAACTTTTTACTATCGTCATAGAGCCTATCATATTTAGAATTTAAAACAATAAAACTTAATTAGTTAACTTCCATGTTAAGGAGTTACTTGAAATTAGCTACATAAGTTAATAAAACCAACATATTACTGTGGAGCTTAAGTACCGCTTTAAAGTACTTTGTAGACCTAAATGTGAAATATATTACAAGTTAATATGCAATAGCGAAGCATTGCCTACTAGTATATATCTAGAATGTCCGAACTTTATAGAATGCTTAAAAAGCCGAATTATCGTAAAACCGTCTTCTTCGACCCTGTCTTCGAAAATCTTTGCTAAAATCAATCACATTGTAATAACAATATATCGACTCTTTGTGAGATAATTAGATGTAGCAACAAGTCGTCGTACCTAACACTATAGGAAGCCACACCATTAAACTGATCTTCTTAAAAACGTTAATATATAATAGGACCTTGTTACTGAAAACGCAGTACTATTTCACTATTCTTTTGGAATATGGTATGGACTGGATCAATTAAAGGAGTGTGCATGTTTCATATAAGGAAAAGTATAAAATAAATAATGAATGTTTCATATCTACTATCAGCATAAGAATAACTGTGAGGATCTTAGATCTCTGCATGAGTTGCTTCGCCACTAATGTGCTAAATTTGTCGAAGAATGGGATTGATCGGAACAGTTGAAGTGGCGATATCAAAAAAATGAGCTAATCGTTTTACAATTGTAGCAGAATGAACCGTCTTAAATCACTTAAGAGGCAGGACGAGGTCGCTCTATATGGCGGGAAAAAAGTTTATGTTTTCTCCCCCCAGTTTTGAAATAGTATTTAATATGTTATATCATCATTTGATAACCACTCGAAACGTGGTCCAAATCGTTATTCAAGGTTAATTGAGGGCAACATTTAATTTATTTGAAATTTCTGACCCCGACTTCAATAGAGGCGGCTATTCTTAAGGCTGCCAAACTCTTTCTCGCCAAACAAATCGTTGATTCCACTGTATTAACCCTTAAGCAGAAGCATTTTAAAATACTACAACAAAAAACTACTCAACTCAAACATAAAATCAATCTTTAAGATACTAAGTGAAAAAAACTGCATGCGTGATGGATTTCGTAAAATCGTTTGGTAACACTTTAAAAGTAAACACAGCAACTGAGGAATCAAACCCCATTATACAATATGTAAATTGAACATTACCATAAACATATGCAGTCAGTTAGTCACAGCGCCAACCATTCATCCCCTCATGTTTACACACACCCGTCAGGAGTCATTCGGCTCATCCATCCAACAAACAGCAACTTCCCTTGCATAGTTTAAATTTGCATACGAGCGTTTAACGAACAGGAACATTTACCCTTTTTAGTTTTTATCCTTGAATTGTTTAAATGCTGGCGTCTCTCTTAAAAAAGGGCGTTCCTCGCAAAATTTTGCAATTGCATTGTAATGTTTTTCCACTTTTTTGTTTTTGTTTTTGATTCTTAAAGCAATAAATTATCATCAACAGTTTTTTTTTGTGCTGTAAACTAAAGTGAAATTTTTATTTGAGATATTATTCTCTACTTTAAATGGAACATGTGTCTGTACCAAGCTACCGGTTAGTTATCATGTGTAATGGCAAATAGGCAATGTAGGGAACAGTGTAGGGAAAGGAAATAGTTGCAGCTAATTTGACAATGGAATGAATATGTTGGGTGTTGGAGTATGGGGAAAATTTAGCGAATATTATTCTATAGTACTCATAACAGGAAAAACAGTACAAACACAATGACAAAATTCCAACAAATACAAACTTACATGTTGTTTGTGTACAAAAAGAGCCTACAGAGGACTTCTTGCCGTCCCTGTGCCATTAAATATGTTGTTTACTTTTATATGCCTACGTACATATGAACACAAACAGTTTGACGCTGATCCCTTTTAACTCCTTCATTCGCTCTATGATCAGCTACTCTCACTCTCTGTCCCTATAACTGAATTGCAATTCGTTGCAAACAAAAAGCTAATCCAACATTAGAAGGTCGGTGTGATAACCCAACACATGTAAAATATAAAATTTTACAAAGTCTCTTTTAAATAAACACACGTTTCAAGGAGAGAGTCTTCAGATAACTATAGGTGTATCTTATAACAATATAAAGAAAATCAGTTTGCTGTGATCTTCATCCATTTAACTCAAACAAAAACTTATTTTAGCATTACATCCTTCATTGAGACACTACTGTCATCTTAAAACGATTGCCGTAAAAATTAAACTAAAACGAGTTCTCCTAATATATGAGCCTGCACAAGGCTACCGTTTGTCATGATGCTGTTGTTGTTGTTGTTGCTGCTGCTGTTATTTGTGAGCATATGCTGCAACTACGAAAACTATAACAAGTTAGCAACTTCAAACATTTGCAACGCTCGCAATTCAAACAGTTATTAATGTATTATAATACCATAAGTCTTTATAGAGCCGTATGCATATGCCCGCACACACACACTATAGCACTAACATATATGCAAATGCCGATGCAACTATACTGCAAGCACATTCCTTTCCTCATATCCTTTTTCGGGTAATTGTGTTTTATCTCTGTGTGTGTGCGATGATGTGTTTCGGTATGTTTCGGAATACCCTCAGGTAAAATTTTCTACCAGCTCTCTTGCAAAGAAACTGCCGTGGCTGGCTGGAGCCCTACGAGCATTTCCTGCTAGCGCCAACTTAAAATATTGCGCCATTTCTCATTGTTCGTCTATGGCAAATAATTTCCTTCTTGTTACACACGAACAGGCACAAAAAACACTAAAGTTCCCATTTCATGTCCTTTTTCATGGATACAACAATGCGTTTGTAAGAGTGCGTGTGCGTGTGTGTGCGCTAAAATTGTTGCAAAACGACTGATGTTCCCCATATATATTTTGTGCCGACATCCCCGTTGTTGTTTGCAAATTACAAGATAAATGATAGTTTAGCAGACTATAAGGTGGAAGTGAAACACAAGTGTAGCGAGAATGGAATCTACATTTGAAATCACTTTAAAATGCTACTTAACATGTGGAAGTTATGTTTGTCACTGCCAGACAGATTGAAATCCTGTGTAAAGGAAGTAATTTGTGGCAGACACGTCAAAGGAAATTTGGATTAAAGACAGAGAGTTGGAGGCTTATTGAAAGATGATTGAAAGCTCAATGATGTCTAGTCATACTAGTACACATATGTAGAATTAGCTCATGTGGAAATTTAAAATGAAACAACTTTGCTGCGATATTACTTTAAAGTAAAATATGCTAGTGGTAAGAAATTTTTACAAACAATACGATTAATTTAAAAAGTAATGAACATTGCAGCAGAAAACGTTCATAGAGTACCACAAGAAACAATTAAAGTATTGCTAATGGAATAACTTTTCATTGCTTCCACAACCCACTGATTTTGAATGGGGTCCTTTTCTTTGAATATTGTCTATTTGGATAGTAGTTACTGTGTTTTCTAATAGTTATTTACTTGGTAATAAACAGAAACTCTCTGAGAAGGTTCACGATCTACTCACAACAGATCACGTATTTTCCATAACAATGACACTGAATATTCATTTAGTGGCAGCAAAAGTAAGAGAGCGCAATTTTAAGTAAACTAAATAGCATGCTCCCATCAATCCGTTATAGAGAGTAGGTAACAAATGTTACCATAGCTCAGCACATCTGCTCTCTTAGCAGTGTAGGCAGCCCCAAGAAACACAGGTTGGAGCGCGGTGGTCTTACATGCCACTCGCTCTCAATAAGCTCTGCAAAAAACGATCCCTGACAGTTTTCCTGCTGATTCTAATGTAAAATGACGTCCTGCTTCTGAATATTACCCAAGTTGGCCCATCCCATACCGTTTTGTCGGGAAGCCTCCAATTTTTCGATAACACTGCTCTGGGTGAAAATCGAACCCGACACTATTCTTGCTGATTATTATGTATAATGACTTTCTGAAACCTGGAACGCCCCCACTCCAGTTTCAGTTCACTTTTGTTATAATTCCCGTGAAGCAAATAAGGGGGCGTCCCGAGAAATAGGCGGACGATGAGGAAATTGGAAGAAAATTGGGGGTGGTCATTGTAAATAAATAAAGATGAGTCAGCAGTAATGTCGACGATCGCCGCGTATTTTATATAAATTATGGTTTAAGAATATCTACCTGGAATGTCCGAACCCTCCAAACATATAATGCCTCTGATGTCTTCGACGAATGTAATCAAGAACACTAATGATGCGGATGATGCGCTGCCATAATCACGACATTTAATTTGTACTGTGACATTTTAATGTTGAAATGGGATGGGACAATGATTTTTGTTCAGCAGTCGGAAAATTCAGTCTACACAGTTATACCTTTGATAACAAGTCACAATAGTTAGATTCGCGTCGGCAAGAACATGGCAGTGAGTGGGACCAGATTTTTACTCATATTGATCACGCGGTAATTAATGGAAGACATACCTTAAGCATTATGGACGTGCGTATAATAACTACCACTACTGTACTTTGGGACCGGCCGTGGCATGATGGTTAGAACACGCGACAACCATGCCAGAGATCAGTCATAAAAAAAATGTCTGTCATTGCCGGCCCCCTCGATGTTGTCGTCAGGAACTTCGATTAGTGTCGAATCAATCGGCATGTCTAGTAAAAGCTTCTCGTTCGCATTCGTCTATAAACAAGTAGGTGCCGTTATGTGTGAATTTAAAAATAGAAAGCGTGTTTATTCACAACAACATTTGAAGCTTTCCCATACCTCATTCATGGCGTGTAAAGGGAAATTAAGCAGTAGTACTATACATTCCATGAATGAGCTATTGGAAAGCTTCTGAAATTTGAAGCAGTTAACACTATTCTTACTTTAGTATCGCCTACAGTTAAACGACGAGTGCGAATGTCAGCTGTTTGAGAAGCTCTAACTAGACATGCCGATTAGTTCTACTATTAAGATGTTGCAGTCGACATCGATGGGGGTTGTAGCCAATGGTAAGATGTGCTGCGAGGAAACGATATGACGAGAAGTGGCAAAAGGATATAAGCAGAAGAGGCGAAACGTTCTCCACACTCTTCAGACATCGAAAAATTTAAGAAAAGAGGTGAAGCCCGAATATTCTCCCAAAGTACAATGTAAAGGTTATGTAACAGGAATCCTTCACCGGTAGAGACAGAAGTGGTAATCTGGTTCATTACGCTCAGAGCGTAAGTTAAGTAATAGGCTGGTAACCTTAGATACCAAATTATTATTTATTGTTATTGTTATGATCTAAAAACTTAAAACGTAAGAAATGGTTTATTTTTTATGATTTTTTGACGTATTAAGTAAGCGACATCCATAGAAGTTGGTGAATATACGTTTTAGGTACGTAGCTTGTGCTGCAAACATGTAGAGAGTATAGTACGACAATTACACGGCGTAGACAAAATAAAGCGGCGAGTGACTACGGACTGCCGATTGAGAGCATTTCAAGGCTGGCGGCGAATTGCTATTAACAAGCATGCACCAGCTAATAAAAATAATTAGGCTACAGTTATACATGCCCAATGATTGCTTTTTTTAATTTTTGTGTCCTGTGCTTAAGAAAGGTGATCCAGCAACAACTACCTCGATATTAAACATTTACTTATCGCATACAAGGACTTGTCGTGTGTTATGTGGAAGACTAAAACCCCTCTTAGCGTACCTGATTGGACCTTATCAGTGTGGCTTAAGATCTGGTAAATCTACGACTGACCAATCACTCATACTGAGTACAAATATTCTCACTGTTATACTTCTCCTGATGCCGATATATATAGGAGGTGCCACGCCCACAATTCTGATCTTACGAACTAATCGGTCAATTACACATATAAATGGAGTTCATGTGAGTTTTATATGAGTCTCGTCATGAATGGAACAAGCAACCGTAATTGTCGCCTCTCTATTCCAGCCAAAAGATACCAAATTGGGTATGACAGTATTGTACAAACCACCTCTTGGCCAAGGCGAGGAGTATTTTACCACCTCTGCTACTCTATGGGTTTGTAGAACCCGGTGTCAATTCAACTCCATGTTCGAAACCGAATAATCTACCAGCGACTTTGGTATCAACGACAGCACGCTTGAAGCTCCCACAAGAGCAACAAGTAACGGGCTTACTGATTCTCACGCCACCGACCACACTCACCGTTGGGAATTTCGCAGACAAGCTGGAAAAATCTTGTAGTCAAACAACTTCCAGTTTTAACCAATTGTAGTTCAATTAATGGTCAGTGGCAGCCGTTATTAGGCAGAATAATGAACGGCTCGATCCAACAGCCTTGCAATCTTAGAAGCACGATGTACGATGCAACATCCCGCAGTCCACGTCCGCTGATATCTGTGTATTGCATGATGATCTTCATTACGATGTTAAAGAAATCGCATTACAGGCTATAGCCTTTTCTAAAGCCTTGCTTGGTAGATAATGGCTCAGTCCATGACTCAGTGTCATCCCGCAAATTCGTATCAGCTTCATAACCCAGTTCGGTCGTTGCGGCGGTGGAATCGCAACCACCAGAAGTAATTGGGAGAGCCGGTTGAAGTGTTCTTTGGCTACCTCGGTGGTACGCAGCTTTGCTAGCTTTCTGTGCATTTGGTTACGAGCATTTTCAGCACTACATAATCGTGTGCGTACCTTGGATACAACTAGGCGCTAATCGAGTCAATGTTTACAACCCGGATTACACTAAAAAAAAATGTAAAAACTTAATTTCCCTTTACACCCCATGAATAAGGTATGGGATAGCTTCTCACGTTGTTGTGAATTAACACGCATTCTATTTTTAGATTCACAACTAACGGCACCTACTTGTTTAACAACGAATGCGAACGTCACTGTTTGAGATGCTCTTACTAGACATGCCGACACTAATACAGCGAAGTTGCTGTCGACAACATTCGAGGGGAGCCGACAATGAAAGTAATTTTTTTGCTTCTTTTTTTTTAAGATGACTGGAGCCAGGAGTTGAACCTGTGATCTCCCGCATGGAAGTCGCGTGTTTTTAACCACTATGCCGGTCCCCATCACACGTACATCCAAAATGTTTAAGGCATGCCTAAATCATGGACCTTACAACGATTGCATCAACTTTTGGGGTTTCTTGTTATAGCCTCACCCTGCGGGTAGGGTGGTATATAAAGCGATCGTGCTCACATTCAGTATATTGTTAAGCTATAACAGTATAAAGTTTTGGAGATAAAAACTGGAAGTCTAGCTACGCCCCATCTGGTACCTCCAATACCTATACTGGTCCCGCCTAATTTATAATTCGATTACTTTATAATTAATACACCCAACACGATCGTGCCCAACTAATCTGTATTTTCTTAAGCTGTAACAAGATATGGGACCGGCCGTGGCATAGTGGTTAGAACACGCTACTAACATGCGGGAGATCGCAGGTTCAAACCTGGCTCCAGTCATCTTAAAAGAAAAAAAAAAATGTTTCTTCATTGTCGGCTCCCCTCGAATGTTGTTGACAGCAACTTCGCAGTATTAAGCGTCGATTCAATCGGCGTGTCTAGTAAGAGCTTCTCAAACAGTGACGTTCGCATTCGTCGATAAACAAGTAGGTGCCGTTAGTTGTGAATCTAAAAATAGAAAGCGTGTTAATTCACAACAACGCGAGAAGCTATCCCATACCTCATTCATGGGGTGCAAAGGGAAATTAAGTTTTTTTTTTTTAAGTAACAAGATAAAGGTTTGGAGAACAAATTGGAAGCTACGCCTCTTCTGGTACTTGCCACACAAATATCCTTTCCGCGCAATTTAGAAAGCGACTAGTAATATCAATAAACTAGACACGATCACAAATTTGAAGTCTAGCCATGCCCCTTCAGGTACCTCCCAAACAAATGTACCATTCCGCCAAAATTTAGAGATGGAGTAATAATATCAACACGATCGTGTCCAAATTCAATATATGTATAATTATAGCAGGGTAAAATTTTGGAGAACAAAATTGGAAGTCAAGCCCCGCCCTTTCAGTAAATTCTGTGTTTTGTTTAGCAAGTATTATATTTTAATCGGTTTACCCGACTGAAACTTTGTTTTTTATTTTTTTTTTGTGTTTTTATAGTAATTGTTTTTGTCTAAGGATAGTGGCTTATTAGGCCACCGCGCCCGTCCCTAGTTACTGGGGGCTGCCAAAGTCTCTAAGAGAGCAGTAGTGTTGGGCTTCAGTAACTTCTGTTACCTACTACCTAAGAAGCATCGGTGGTACCATTCCATTTAGGTTAGTCAACATAGCTCCTTTTGCTACCACTGAACGGTTGTTCAATGGCATTGCTCGAGGCATACGTAAACTCTTGGACATTGTGATTGAGAGAGATTCTGGTAATTCCCAAATGAATAATGATCAGAAAGACTCAAATTAGAAAATCCCCAAACCGTACCCCTCATCCAAGTATTACTCTCACATTCTTGGTAAATTGTTGGCTAATCATACCACTATGTCGAATGCAGTGTTGGTATGTGGAAGACTATTTGCACCGCCCCTCTTATGCTTAAGAAAATCCCCCTAGTTACTTTTGTCTCCATGATCGACTTATATGCAACATTTTTTTTTCAGCTGCTTTGTGACTTTTTTCATCGTACTGGGCTAGACTTAAAACGTATGTTAATGAAAAACATGGGACAACATAAAATTAGTTAAAGTTTTGTAACATATAGCAATTATTGACCCTACAAATTACATTTGACAGAAATTGATTGCACTACAGTCAAATACAAGCTAACGCCGTCAATGTCTTTTGCTTTCTCAGTCTTTCACCGCATTTCCTCGAATTCAATTAAATGAAAAGTATTTGAAATATCCTATAAATCATTTAAATTTTCTAAGAAAACAATCGATCTGTCCATTAACGATGTCTGCATAACTTCGACATTGTTTTATGATTCAAATGGCATAGCCCTCCTTAGCTCTTTTACAGCGCTTTATTGTCTACCCTAATTAATTAGTTGCAAACTTCAGGTCATGTCGTTTTTCCTATTGGAGTTTTCCAAAAGTATTTCAGTATCATTTGTTGTCCGGTCATTTACACCCCAGGTATTTGTGAATGACATTAAACTTACATCCTACACCGGATTTGCATCTTACAACCCCAGCACAATGCTAATGATTTTGATAAAGTTTATAAAGTTTTTTTTTTGCTTCCTGCCACATTTACCTGCACAATGCAAGTACAACAAACTATAAATCCCGTACTTTCTTCAGGGGTTTATCTTTCTCCTTTGGCCAATTCGTTCAGTTCACGAAACAAAGCCAAAAAGAGATTGAAGTTTGAAATGTTTGTACGTGTACGTGTAACTAGGAAGGAATACAAAAAAAAACCCTTAAATCTCTGATGATAGATGTGACACACTGTGTAACGCCATTTGTCAGCGGGTGTGACACACAAACACCCCTTTGCATGCCCACCACCGTTGTAGCTACATCCCGCTCTTAACTCTATAAGTGAGACCCTAGGAATTACCCAATAAAAATCTAAAAGTAAAGAAAACGTAAAGAAAAGCAACGGAATATTGGGTACATTGTGAGTACCGCAAGGATTGAAGTTGGGGAGATGGATAAGTACTAGGAAAATTCTTAACACCTATCTCCCTTGTTTTGGCATAAAATGTGAATGGATATAGAACATCGCCTGACAGATGGTGGGAGGGGGGAAATGCACAAGTCAACTTTGACATGTGCACGTACCTGTTCTAGACCGACATCATTTTTAAAGGGAGCGATATAGGAACCACGAAGAAAGACAATAAAACGATGTAAACTTTAAAACCATTTTCAAGCTTTGGCAAATGTGCAAAGTCTTATAGGTGATGTGAAAGTAAGAAGGAAAGAAAGCGACTATGCAATATTGGACAAATGAAGCTGAGGTGACAGGTCAACAACGACCACATCTAATCCCTGCACAATGGTCTGGCATCAGTTTTCATTTCTGTGATATAAGAAATCCCATCCAGTATGTCATCGTTTTTGTAATAGAGATCAATGGCAGTTTGCTTTTGGAAGGAATCGCATTGTAATAAATTGATTGTTGTTATACTGATGCATTTTGCTATTGTCTGTGTTAGCAAAGCGTATTAAAATGTGTGCAAGTTATTGGAAAAGTAATCAGTTAATTATTGTTATATGATTAACTAATGTAATGTTTCAAACTAAAGGACTAACTCACAATACAGCTTCGAATGGTGTGCCATTATTATAATAAGTTCATAACAACTTCACTCAATATATGAATGTTTTGTTTTCATGTTGATTATATGATGCAACTTTACGCTATGAAATACCAGAGCTGATCTAGCTTTGCTTTAATAGTTATGCCATTGCTCACCTTTTATTGCATTAGTATTTTCTCGCTCGCACTGTTTCTATTAATAATATGACTTTATGCCAAAGTTTATGGTTAATATTTCCCTTCACAGATATTATTGACATTTGTGGGGTATATGAGTTTAGCTTTGAGAAAACTTTTAATGCAAAAATAAATAAACTGACTTAACTAAGAATAATATAACACCTCTATGGTTTCTATACGACACAACAGCAGCCATGATAAATACAAAAGTTTGTTGTTAGTTTCTTTGGATATCGATATTCCAGTAGCAGTGGAAAGATTTGTTCTTGCTGTTGAGCTGAAGTTGAAGAACTTTAAGATAATTTCTAATATATATGCCGGAAGTTATCTTCAACATTTCGTCTTCTTTTTATTTGGCAACAGCAACGAAAATTCATCCATCTGTAGCCGTACATAGAAATTAATTCCAAGCGCTTCGTTCATTTGATCTCCGTAGATAGTTCGTCATACCAAACGTAGATTAAAGCTCTTTAACCTGGTCCATACCACTAAGTTTTGGTCGCCTCTACTGCGTCCTCCAGTTTATTGCCAAAGACTTTTTCTACCTAGAGGTATATGTCATCGGCATACGCCAGCAGCATGGGACTTTTGTTAAATATGGTACCACCGGCCCTGTTTACTGTAGCCTTCCGCTTGATCATCTCCGTTACGATTTTAATGCCTTTGCCCAGACCAAACGACTTAACAAAGAATCGCGAAAGTTGGGGTGCATAAATAGTTTATAGAACAATACTGCAATAATGCCATGGGAGTCGGGAGTGTGATGCAAGGTAATGATCCTTGCCAATTGCACTTCAAGTCTACTCACAGAGCTCCGTATTCGTTGTACTACTGCGGACGGAGTACCTCCACGTGGTGACGCCTGGAAACGTGCCTCTGACACCCGTCAGAGCACGACTAACTGTGAGGGGCAAAACCTAAAACCCAGGCACGTCTGCTCAGAGTGAGCGGTACCCTGGTCAGCGTTTGACCCAGAATGGACGGCTGCAATAAAATCCTGGCAGGAGAAGAAATCTGCGACGTGGTGCGCTGGGCTTGCAACCCGCCACCGACGTATAAACTATTGCAATGAAATAAAGTAAAAAAATAATAAAACGGACCCCCCAAATGTTGACGACCACCGCAAACGAATTAAGGACCATGCTTTGAGGATATAAACCTGGAATGTTAGAACACGGTATAGACCAGATGCCTCCATCCAACTGGCGGAAGTCCTCGAAGAATACAAGGCTGACATAACCGCTTTACACGAAATCCGGTGGACGGGACACGGGTGCTCGCGCATGAATACGTGTGACATCTACTATAGTGGCAATGCGGAGAAGCACGAGTTTGAATGTGGATCTGTGGTTGACAAGTGACTGCGACACCTAGTCTCAAGGTTCAATCCAGTATGTGAACGTATAGCCACCATAAGAGTCAAAACAAAGTTTTTCCACATAACACTTATATGTGCCCATGCTCCGACAGAAGATAAAAGCGATGAGGACAAAGACGAGGTCTACTAGAGCCTAGAAAATGTATATGACCGTAGCCCCAGCCATGACATCAAAATTGTACTAGGCGATTTTAATGCTAAAATAGGCAGGGAGACCGCATTTGGCCTACCATCGGAAAATTCAGTCTGCACACCGAAACGTCGAACAATGGCATCAAACTGATTGATTTCTCTGCGGCAAGATATATGGTAGTTAGCCGCACTAGATTTGACCATAAAAATATTCATAAGGCAACATGGCTATCTCTCGATCAATTGACGAGGAATCAGATAGATCACGTGGTAGTCGATGGAAGACACACATCGAGTGTTCTGGACGTACGGATGATCAGGGGTGACTCCGATCACTTCCTTACTGCAGTTAAGGTACGCACAAGTCTAAGCATGGCAAAAAACGTACGCAACAAGGTACGGCAAAAGCTGGACATCGTTAAACTGTGGACCACAGAGGTAGCGGAAGCCTTCTCCAACCACTTAACTCAACTGCTATGAAATGCCCCAACCCCTGATAATATAACCTCGCAGTGGCAATATATAGCCGACTCCATAGAACGTACTGCGAGAAGCGTACTTGGGTACTCGAAGCCGTCTCAAGAAGATGTCTGGTACGATGATGAATGTCGCAATGCCACTAGAGAGACGGATGCTGTATACAGGGAGAAAGGTCAGCCAATGACAATGCGAGCTGTTCGTGAACGGCACAGGGAGAAGAGACGAGAGGCAACTCGTCTTTTTAGAAGGAAAAGGAAGGAGCTGGGGAAGAGGCAGGATGAGTGCACTGAGTTGATCAGACGTAGAGGGGAAACCCGAAAAATCTACAAGAGAGTTAAGGCGAGAATGCGTGGAACAGGGATGCCCTCCTGCAGGGACAGCGATGGTCAGCTAGTGACGGACCCAGATAAAGTTCTGAAGATATGGAGAGATCATTTCAGAAATTTACTAATTTCGGACACCACTCCAGAAGACCCCGCTCCAATCCATGACAGTGGTATTAACTGTTCATTTCCGAGCCAGAGCGGGATACGTGTGACAATCTCCCGCCTTAAAAACAATAAAGCTGCTGGACCCGATGGTCTCCCTGCTGAATTGTTTAAGTTTGGCGGGGAAGAGCTGATTAGGAGCATGCATCAGCTCATGAAGAACATATGGCTTGAGGAGAGCATGCCCGGCATTCTGTTATGTCCCATATACAAGAAAGGACCATTAGACCTGGCAAATCTACGGCGGATCAAATATTCACCTTACGACAAATCCTGGAAAAAATTCATGAAAAGCAGATCGACACCTACCACCTCTTTGTCGACTACAAAGCTGCTTTCGACTCTCCGATAAGAAATAGGCTATATGAGGCCATGTCTGAGTTTGGTATTCCTGCAAAGCTAATTAGACTTTGCAGATGTACCTTAGAAAACGCCAAATCCTCTATTAAGATTGGTAAAGATCAGTCTGAACCATTCAACACAGAAAGAGGTCTCAGGCAGGGTGATAGCCTGTCCTGTACACTATTTAATATAGTTATGGAGAAGGTAAAGAGAAAGGCAGGAGCCACATGTCACTAGCCTACGTCGATGATATAGATATCATTGGCCGAAATCTGCGGGACGTTACTGCAGTCTTCTCATCACTAGAAAAGGAGTCGGCAAAAATGGGTTTAGCGGTCAACGAGGAAAATACAAAAATAATGATTTCGACGAACTAAGAGTCCTCTCGATGGGGACGCAGCGTCAACGTTGAAAATTATTGTTTTGAGATAGTAGATGAGTTTACCTACCTCGGATCTTCCGTCAATAAGAAAAATAATGTTAGTGAAGAAATTAAGCGGAGAATAGTGCTAGCCAATAGATGTTTTTACAAACTTCGGCAGCACTTTAGTAATGCCACCTTGTCTCGGAATACTAAGAAACAGCTTTACTAGGTGCTAATTTTACCCGTTATTTCGTATGCTGCCGAATCATGGGTGCTTACGATAATGGACAACAAAACCTGGGAGTATTCAAGAGAAAAGTACTCCTAAAAATATATTGACCTATCTGTGTCGACGGCAAGTATCGCCATCGGATGAACCATGACCTGTATGAGCTCTACCACGACATCGACGTAGCTAAAAGAGTCAGAACCCAACGACATCGATGGCTGCGACATGTTGCCAGGATGGATGTAAATGCTACAGCGACAATGGTGTTTGAAGGCGAATCTGAAGGACGGTGCAGAGCAGTGAAACCCAAACTTCGTTTGAAGGACCAAGTGGTTGGCGACGTGCCACCATCTGGTAGGATTAACTGGAGAACGCATGCAGAAGGTCGAAGAGTGTGGATTTCTTTAATACTTTAGGCCTGAAATTTATGAACCACGTTCGTAAGTTGTAATGGCCACTTAAGTAAGTAAGTAAGTATCAGGCCTCCTTATGGGCATTACAGAAGGAAGAACAAAATTAATATACCTTTCACTCCGTTCGTGCGCATGGTGAAGGGTATAAATATTCTTACACGAAAACTGACTAGTATTCACACAATGCTTTAAAAGCAGAGCTCGCAAAATATGCTCAACCAAATTTTACTGCGCGGTCTACTCACTTAAAAGACCGAAACAAATGAGACGGAATCGCTCAGTGTCTGAACAGCAACCATTTTTTCGTTTTGTTCGTGTTCTTGCTCTCAGGTTTCGGGTTGAACGAAAGACATGAATCGGTCTCTTACTGACCGCTCGATACGAACAGAACCTTCCGTCGCTCAGCTACTGAGAATCAGTAAGTGAGCAAAGCAAGCAAAGTGTCCGTACAAAAGGTCTTTATTTTTTTTGTTGCTTTGCATTATGTTGTTGCCTTAAAAATTTCGTCATATGCTTTAAAGAGAAGGGACGAATAAAAAGGGAAAGGTGTATGCGTACGTTTGCCTATCCACACGCGCAACACACATGCATGCTCAAAAGACCGTTCGACGAGTTTTGACGAAGTAAAGGGTCTCGAGTAAACCCATGAGCCGATCTAGAAGATCCCACTTTAAAGTACTTTTCTTGCAATAAGGACAAAAAGGATACAGAGGAAATCGAAATAGGCCGCTAAAATGTTTATGTTGCCAATAATTATTTTTGTTCAAACTGCAAATTTCATCAGGCCATAGTAATAGTTAGACGTAGAGGGATCTGTCCTCCCGAAATTTCAGAATATGTCACTATATAAGGGAATTATCCACACCACACACTGTTAAATTTTAACTTTAATATTTAATTTACTTTTGCATCTGGTAATAAGACATGAAAGTGTTTTTCGTATTGGAGTAAGTTAACAAGCGTCTATTTTTTGATTTACACAACTGGTCCTTCAGTTTTGCGACGAAACCGGACATTAGCTGTCTGAGAAGCTTTTACATGCCAATTGCTTCGACTACACAGAAGTTGCTATCGGCAACATTCACAGGACCGCCGATCAAAGAAATGTAGATGGCAGTAACAGGCCTCCAACCCAGGTCATCGGCATAATAGTTTCGTGTACTAACCATCGTACAACTGTCAGCTCCATCCGATTAATGACAATATTGTTTACATGAAATCCATCCTATTTGATGCGGTAAGTTCCGGAGAAAATGCTGTCTATTTGCTAAGTTTGTATGTATTTTCTTCATTACACAGCCAAAGAAAATAACCCCACCAACTAATTTCCCATTCTTTTTTGATTGCGTATCCTTCATAAAAATTTCCTACCTTTCATATAAATTTCATTTAGAAAATTTTTATTTAACGATTGTATATTAATCATCCGTTTGCACAATTCTGCCGTGACAAATAATAATCTAATACATAATTTTGAACAACAGCAAAACGATGGGAGTGAGTGAAAACGAATTTTCGTCCCATCAAGGACACGTGAAAAGGCGTCATTCGTTTAACGATGACAGGAAATAGCGCTCTGACCTCTGCCATGGCGTGAAAGGAGTGGTGTTGCTCTGTGTAAATCATTTGCTTGAGTTTTGCATAATTCACTGGGCGTTTGGGCAATGAGCTATGGGCTATTGACGGTATTTTGATGAATATTCACAGAAGCCACAGGAAGGGTTGAACAAATAATAGTGTTAGCCAAATGGTCAGGTATATCATGAAATCCATTACTCAAATAACCTATTCGAGGTGGAGCTTATTCACTACTGCTACTTAATGGCTATTGTTTCGTGCAGCTGGGCACTCATCTATGAATGGTTAGTTATTTACAAGCCATTCCTTAATCTCATGGCATGAGTCAAGTAATATCATTAATAACAACCTATTCAGGAGAAGTTATAAACGAATTGCTAAGTTAATATATTCCAGTGAAGGGAATTATACCTTTGAAAACATGCAATCTTCCTTTCGTACTAAGCCCTTTAAATGGACACTGGCAAGAAAAGGTATAGCGAACACAAGAAATTCATCGATATTTCACAATGTTGTCTATAAACATCTAGGTAACGTTCATTGATCTCTGTTTCTTTTTTTCGATTTATTAATAGCCTATCCATAGATTGAAGAGGGAAAGATATGTAAGGAAGGCATTAAATACATTGATGTACACAATGGTTGTCAGACGAATGAATGATTTGTTATAGTTGCGAGTTTTATGCCTAGATTGTACAGGTAAGTACACACACTAAGGTCGACGGAGATTTGTCGTACGATGAAAACGAAATATGTATCTAGAATTCTGTCACAGCTGTTATAAATCTTTTATCAGTGTTCCTATTAAAATCTTAAATTATATTGTCTTTGCAGTCCATAACTGAGATTTAGGGAGCTTAACGTAAGTTAATATGCTTCTATTTTTAGACTTACACAATTGCACCTACAGTTTATCAACGAAACCGTATGTTAACTTTATTAATTGAAATGTAGAAGACTGATACATGGCCCAAATCCAGGTGACTCTCATGATAGTCGCGTATTCTAATATTTCATAACGCAGGATATTTCTATAGCGGCACAATATCACGAGTTCCAGAGATTTCTAATCCATATCACTTTTGAACTAAAATCAAGGATAATAAAACCATTTTTTTTAAAGAAAAATTGAGATAAAAAGAGCGGCATCTAAAAAGAGATCACGTATTTCCCTGGCATTTTTACTGAATATCCTCCCAACAATAGCAAATGTGAGAAAGCGCTATGTTGAGAAACTTAAATATTTTGAGAGGAAATTTGAACACTGGTTTTCTAATAAGAAATGAGATGTTACGATTACAAAATTCCACTTTTTGGTCTGACCTAAGGTTATTTAATCATTCGATTTCTTTTGAAGGTGCGAATTTCATACATTTAAATCACTTCGAATAAAACTAAAAAGGACATGCCTATAAACACATTTATTTACACCCTCACCATATTTTCATATCATTTTCTTATTCCCTGATGGAGAATTACACATGAGGTGCTTCTCTATTGTGCCAAGTCACGACATAAACACTTAAAACAAATGATTTACTACTTTACAACGTCATAGTCTTTAATGGCTTATTTAGAGGGTTAATATCAAATTGTGTTTAATTAAATTTCATGTCAACTGGTTATTTCCTACACAGGATATCTACAACTCGAATAAACGGCGGCTGCCAACCCTTAACAACAGTGACGAAGCTAAGTTTGTGCATGACGGCATTCTAGTGTTTCAATAATAAACGAGTAGTAGTCTCTCTAATACTCATTGAATTACCCATAATCAGTAATTGGCAATATTTCCGGGACATTGGCATACTAATTTATAGTTAACGCACACTCATACTCAAACACACGCACACATATTACGGCTCAAACGCACAACCATAAAAACATTTCAGTTATATAACACAAATACACATACAAACATGCTACCCCTCTTAACTTATCACACAAACTCTTTGGAAAATCAAAGCCCATTTCTGTTTCCCCAGAGTGAGTGAGTGAGTGAATTTTGGCATTAGCAACGTATGAATTGTGGGTGGTTGTAAACCGGAGTGTGTGTATGTGTGCGTGTTTTGGTTCGTGTGTATGACAGGAGTGCTGTAATATTTGATTGTGCCTGTTACATTTCGTAACAGAAATTCAGTGCTCTCACATAAAATTCATGTTTGGAATTCCAATCATTACTCTCACCACAGCTCGTTAATTTATAGTAGCAGTAGTTGTAGCATTCATTCATCGGCAGCCAGAGAAGTAGTGATGGTGTTAACCTCGATGCAGGTATAATTTATCAATTGTTAAGAGATTGTAATAGATTTTCGGTTGATTTTTAATCGCTTCTCTTCTCATAGCCATATGATGAGCAGTGGTAGTAATAATTTGTTGGACGATTTGTGACATGTAAACAGAGGATGATTGACTGCCAAACATGATGTATGAGTTTAAGTGGACTAGTAGTTGTTTTGTGTCTATATCAAATATGTATAAGGTGCTTTAACATTCAAATGCGTAAATGCATATGTGTGGCAGAATGAGAATACGTAGGGAGCAATTTTGTGTGGTTTTTGGAATGATCAACAGGAACATTGGACACTACCACTGCTTTTAAACAGTTTTGGGTTGCTCTTAATGATGTTGTTTTCTGGATATTTCATGGAAATACCAATAAGGTGATGCGGTGATATTCAGGCAGCTCACAACGTCTGATAGATATCGTTTATCCCAGGCAATGTTACTAAATATCCTCCCAACAGTAGCAAATATGAGAAAAAGCAATGTTGAGTTACCTAAATGCAATTCTATCGTCAGACCATATCATGAATATGGTATGGGATAGCTTATCGCGTTATTGTGAAATAACACGATTTCTATTTTTACATTCAAAACACAACGGCACCTACTGTTTATTGACGAATGCGAACGTCAGATGTTAGCGATGCTTTTACTAAACATGTCGATTGGCTCGACAATATACTGCGAAGTTGCTGTCGAAAACATTGAGAGGACCGGCGATGAATAAAAAATGTAGATGACTGGAGACGGGAATCTAACCATGGATCTTTCGCGTGCTATTTTTCTAACCATAACGCCTAGGACAGCCGCAACTGTTATAAGAATCGCATTCAAATTATATTCATCTGTGTCCGAATTCTTCACAGAGATATTGCGTCTATCCAATTGGCTGAAGTCTTATAAAAATCCATAGCCGACATTACAGGAAATGCGATCAATGGGATGGGGATGCACACGACGAAAGAATTGTAACAACTTCTATTTAGATATATTCATATGAAAGGATTCATAGACAGTATTAGACGTATACATCTGGTCTCGCGGTTTAACTCAGTAAGTGACAGAATAGCCACGCTACCTTTTGAAGGACTATAAACATGCATTATTTGAGGTTCTTCCAGGCCGCTGCTCAGGTATTAAAGTTAAAATTGTTCTGGAAAATGTTATTATTTTAATAGGAAGGGAAATATTTTGTTTCAACAGTGTGAAAATCTAGTCTATACACTAACACCTCCGAAAACGAATTCAGAATTTTAAGATTTAGACTTATTCTTCAGTAAGATACATAGTAGGAGTAGAACAAAATATCCACACCAAGGCATTCACAATTTCAACCTGTATATCCCCTGATCCCCAGTAGAAAGGATGTCCCAAGCGTCATGAACGTATGTGTGATGTTTTTAACCTCACCTTACGTCTAGGAAGATATAAATCATTTGATGCGACCCAAAAGTGTAACACATAAAGGAGTCACTTTAGAACGTAGGTTTCTTAGAACCAAATTCGACTCATGACTTTTTAAGTCGTTTGAGCCATGTCCGGTTGGTATGCAAGATAACTTTCAAAAGACGAATGTTTTGAAACTTTGCACGAGTTACTATTTCCCAAAAACTTCTTACGGTATTGCAATTTGGCTACTTGACTAAGCCCGTTCTGGTACCTCCCATACAAATATATCATTCCGCCCACTTTAGAAATCGAGTAATAATATCAATACAACCAGCGCGATCGTCCCCTAATTCTGAGTTTAGTAAAGCTGAAACAGGATAATGTTTTGGAGAAAAAAACTCAAAGTATAACCACGCCTCTTCTGGTACCGCCCACTTTAGAAATCTTAAACTTAACATCTTAATCCCTTAAAACCCCATGAATAAGGTATGGGATGCTTCTCACGTTGTTATGAATTAACACGCTTTCTATTTTAGATTCACAACAAAAGGGCACCTTCTTGTTTATCGACGAATGCGAACGTCACTGTTTGAGAAGCTTTTACTAGACATGCCGAATGACTCGACACTTATACTACGAAGTTGCTGCCGACCACATCGAGGGGGCCGGCAATGACCGAAAAATATAGATGACTGGAGCCGGGTATCGAACTACGGATCTCCTGCATGGTAGTCGCGTGTTCTAACCACTATGTCACGTCCGACCCCACTTTTAAAAACTTTAGAAATCCATTAATATTATAAATACACCCAACGTGTATTAGTAAAGCTTAAACAGGATAATGTTTTGGAGAAACCAGTACAGAAATTTCAGTCAGGTAAACTGACTGATAAATACCATCACCCAATAAAAGATATTGTTGAAGGCTTGAGTTATTGAAATTAATACATTTTTAATTAAAATAAAATTACTTATGTATAATTTTTTCCCTGCTTGTGGTGCAAAATCGTCCAAAATTTGGCTTATTTGTGTAGGAAGTATAGGTGCCGGTTTGGAATTTATGTGAGAAATATTAAATATTACCAAAAAAAGGTAATTTTGATTGGGGGTACGAAAAGGGTTGAATCGATACAGTCCTTATTCTTTCCTGACTCAAATTTTCATACGTACAACTTACGAAAAATTTGACTGCATTCAGTGTGCTTACAAAAAAAGATATGTATGTAAGACTATGGGGGTGAGTTCGTTCATTTGTATGGGAGGTACCAGAAGGGGTGTGTCAAATATTTAGGTTTTCTGAGGTTTCGCCTCCTATCACAATATAAATTAACCGACTAATTTTCACCAGTACAGAAATTTCAGTCAGGTAAACTGACTGATAAATACCATCACCCAATAATAATTCCTATTACAAGATAATTAATTACCAAATTTGATTATCCTCCAAGTGCCGGTTTAGAAATTATGGGAGAAATATTAATTTTCCAAAAAAGGTCATTTTGTATGGGAGGTACCAGATGGTGATCCGGTATAATCCATATTCATTCCTGATTCAAATTATCATAACTGTACAACTTACGCAAAATTCGACTGAATTAATTGTACTTACAAAATAAAGATATGTATGTAGGACTATGAGGGTGAATTCGGGAATTTGTATGGGAGGTACCAGAAGGGGTGCGTCAAATAGTTATGTTTTGTAAGGTTTTGCTTCCTATCACAAGATAAATTAATTGACCAATTTTCATTACCCCCCAAGTGTCCGTTTGGAAATTATGGGATAAATTTTAATTTTTCAAAAATAGGTAATTTTGTATGGGAGGTTCCAGAAGGGGTGATCCGATATAATCTATATTAATTCCTGATTTAAATTTTCATAACTGTACAAGTTACGCTGAATTTGACTGAATTAATTGTACTTACAAAAAAAAGATATGTATGTAGGACTATGAGGGTGAATTCGGGAATTTGTATGGGAGGTACCAGAAGGGGTGCGTTAAATAGTAAGGGTTTCTGAGATTTTGCTTCCTATTGCAAGATAAATTAACCGACCATTTGTCATTATCCTCCAAGTGTCCGTTTGGAAGTTATGGGAGAAATATTAAATTTGCAAAAATAGGTCATTTTGTATGGGAGGTACCAGAAGGCGTGAACCGATATAGTTCATATTCTTTGCTGAGTCCAGTTTTCATATGCAAACATCATATGCAAAATTTGAGTGAATTCAGTTTAGTTACAAAAAAGATATGTATGTAAAACTATGAGGGTCAATTAGGTCATTTGTATGGGAGGTACCAGAAGGGGTATGGCAAAGGTTTCGGTTTTCGTAGTGTTTGTCTACTTTTGTAAGACAAATAAACTGACCAACTTTAAATATCCTAAGATCGTCCGTTGGGAAGTTATAAAAGAAATATAAATTATCCAAAAATAGGTAATTTTGTATGGGAGGTACCAGAAGGGGTGGGGCTATTTTGCCCATTTACAATCCCAAAAGTTCGTTTTGAATAATATTAATACTGGTAAATTTTCATAGTGATCCGTTAAGGTTTACTCAAGTTATCCTGCTGACCAGCCATCCAGCCAGCCAGCCAGCCAGCCAGCCAGCCAGCCAGCCAGACAGACGGACATAGCTCATTCTTCTTAAAAAGTTCTGAAACGAATTTGGTCTTAAGATACTTGGGGTCTAACTCGTCTCCTTTAATGCGTTACACTTTTTTTCGTATCAAATGATATATACCCTCATCCCTAAGGGTGATGGTATAAAAATTTGGATGTCTAGTCACGCCCCTTCTGGGACCTTCCATACAAATGTACCGCCACACCCATTTTAGAAATCGATTTACATTATTAATACAGCCAACTTAGATGAAGAAAGATTGTGTATCAAATTTCACCTCAATAGCTCTTTAAATACGGAGGTTATAGGGGGTACAGACAGACGGACCCCCCCCAAAAACGGGGAGTTTATATGTGAGGTGTAAGTAGTTATTGTCCAATCTTACCCCCAAATAGAGAGAATTTGTATGGGAGTAGTTTTTTTACCGTTCTTGCTCATATCTGAACTCAAAATCCGCTTAGAGGACAGAAGCTTGATCAAAAAATTTCGACTGAATAGCTCTTAAACTACAACTATAACCGCTGGCACAGATATTAATAAAAAAAAAACCCTTTTCTTTACCTTAATATATTAATCAGTTGTGAACACAAAATTAATATAAATTCTAAAAAAATAGACTAAAAGTCAAAAAATAAGAACATTTCAAACAACATAAACTTTTAAATCAAAGTGGAAAAAATCTCACACATCCCTTAAAGGAAAGCATGGGGCGCGTTGTTATGAAACAAAATGCTCAATTATTGAAAATTCGTAGATTTAACCATGATTAGTGGTATTTCTTTCGGTCTGAAATATTAAAATGTACTTACGGCCGTCATGTTTTTTTTTTAGTTTAGGTTGGTATTGGCTCCCCACGCTTTTTTTTAAGGGATGTGTGAGATTTTGTCCACTTTGATTTAAAAGTTTATGTTGTTTGAAATATTCTTATTTTTTTACTATTAGTCGACTTTTTTTAGTATTCATGTTAATTTTGTTATATTAAGGCAAAGAAATGCGTTCATCCTGGCTACGCCCATGTATTCGTGTATTGCCATCGGGAGTATGAATGCCTGCAAAGTTTTATTCATTTGCATTGAGTAGAAGGCAGTCAAAAAAGCAGGCAGTCAAAAGACACGCCGATTGACTCGACACTTAATACTGCGAAGTTGCTGTCAACAACATTCGAGGGGAGCCGACAATGTAAAAACAATTTTTTTTTAAGATGACTGGAGCCTGGTTTGATCCTGCGATCTCTCGCGTGGTAGTCGGTGTGTTCTGACCACTATGCCACGGCCGTCCCTTACATATAAACTAATTATCTAAAATAGCTGATTCCTTAAATAAATGAAAACTAGTTTACACATTTTAGACAACATTCAACTACATATAATTAACATAGCAATAACTGTTTTGTTTACAAAAATTTAACTCACTATACACAAATACATACATACCATTGTGGCTCCTATATCGAACTCCTCTCTCTCTCTCATAGGCTTAAGTGCTCCTAAATTACAACACTGGATGGAAACCTCCCCTTATGAAATGAGTTTCACAAATTGACCAATTTGATAATAATGAGCGTTTTAATTGTTTATTATAATGTGAAAATGGATTTGTATTGCCTTCTAATATTTCCGATCATATTAGATAATTACAATTAGAATTTGTAAGTAGTAATGGCCAGCAACTGAAATGGTTTTGACAGGGGATAACGCTGAAATGTAACTATTTTGCTAGTGGCTGGCAGATTATACTATGATAAGTCCTAAGGGCAATATTGTTCCGGATGCTCAGTGAAAGTAATTATAATATAGGGTTTAAATGTTAGCAAATGTTAACAGAGAGAGAGAGAGAGTTTATGAAAATCAAAATGTTACAATGATTCATAAGTTGAAGGGAGGTAAAATGCATTGGTAAATAGTGCGTAACAATGCCTGTGTGCTACTTCGATTCGCATGGGAAATATATTCACAAGCGGAATACGTTAAAGGTATTACGTTGTCAATTTGTTATTTAGAAATACAAATATGTGAAGAGACGGTCATAGTGTGTCCCCAAGGTGATGTTAATATGAACTTTTTTATACCAGGTAGTATCATTGGTTTGTTTGTGGAATTGTTAGATGCCTAACGTAAGTTGTGCAACATAAATGAAACATTGGAAAAAGAAATCCTAAGCGCTTTATGTTATACTATTATCTATAGGTATAAATTTAATGCATTACTGATCGACTGACTGACTGATCACTGCCAGACCACAATGCTTTATCTAGAATTACAAAAATTTGGATGTACAAACACTTTATAGAGTACAATGTCGATAAGAAGGGATTTTTCGATATTTGTACTTTTATGGCTAAATAGATCCCATGAAAGGATTAAACTGGTACCATCACCCAGACCAAGCGGCTAAATTATAAAAATCTATATGGACATGCTTCATATAGTAGAAAAAAACTCATGCACGAAGGATTTTTTTTTCAAAAGGCAGAAAAAGGATAAAACGTGAAAAATAAGTTTAATAATTATTTTATGGGGTAGTTGGTCGATATGAAGGAATTTTTTGAAATTCGCACTATTAGGGCTAAAAAAACCGAACAAAGGAAAGGGCTAATAAGGTGTAACAAGGGATAAAAAAGGCACTATCGCCCAGACTAAACGGCTACAGGTAGAAACAAGAAAATATGGGTAAATATTTATTTACTTAGTAGAGTAGTTGTGCAATACAAAATTCGAACTTTTATGGGAAAAAGGGCGAAAAAGGTTTCAACTTTTACTATTGCCCAGACCATACGGATAATAGCAGAACGGCTCCCCTCGAATGTTGTCTGTCGACAGCAACTTCGCAGTATTAGGGTCGAGTCAACCTGCATGTCTAATAAGAGCCTCTCAAACAGTGACGTTCGCATTCGTCGATAAACAAGTAGGTGCCGTTAGTTGTGTATCTAAAAATAGAAAGCGTGTTAATTCACAACAACAGCTATCCCATACTACATTCATGGGGTGTAAAGGTAAATTAAGTTAAGTTTAAGATGAGTTGTGCGATATGTAGATTTTTTTTCCAATTTCGTACCTTTATGAGGGAAAAGGCCAAAAACTAAAAAAACTGGGGAATGAGACCGTCAAGCGAAAACTAGGGTAAACTCTTATTTATTTGGGTAGTTGTGCGATATGAAGAGACTTTTCGAAATACGTATTTTTGGGAATTAAAAGGGGAAAACGCGGTAGAACAAACGGCTCAAGGTATAACCACTTATAAAGCAGTTGCGCGATACGAAGAGATTTTTGAAACTCGTACTTTTTAGTGTGAAAAGGGAAAAGCCGAAAAACAATGGCTCAGATTAATTTTTTTATTTTAAATTTGCATATTGATGGTTGGGAGGACGTAGCTGGCCACTCGCCACCCAGGCCAGACAACTAAAGCTAAATCAATCAAAAATCACCACTATTTTTATTCACTATTTTTATAGCCTTCACTAAGGGCACGGACGGTGTGAAGGGTATATTAATTTTGTTCTTCCATTTTTAACGTTCATAAGGAGGCGTGGTCGGTATGACAAAATATATATGATTAGCATCGAATTCATAGTCGATTTAAAGGTGACCGTCTGTTTGTCCCACCGATTATAGCCGTAGTTTAAGAGATATCGAGTCCCCACGAATACGGCAGTAGTTTAAGGGATATCGAGGTAAAATTTGTAATGTAAGCTTCTATCCTCAAAGCGGAGGTTAAGTTCTAAGACGAGCAAGATCGGTCAACATCTACTTACACCTACCATACAAAATCCCAATTTTTTGGGTGTCCGTCTGTCTGTCCTCACTATCAATGCCGCAGTTTAAGAGACATAGATCAGCAATTCGATATGTAAGCTTTAATCTTCAAAGGGGAGTTTAAGTTTTAAAATAACCAAGATCGTTAAACAACTACTTACACTCCACTCCCACATACCAACTCCCTGTTTTTGGGGGTGTCCGTCTGTCTTTACCCGCTATTACAGCCATAGTTTAAGACGCGACGAGCTGAAAACCTCTAGGCAGGGGCCAAGTTATATATTATGAGCAAGATCGGACAAAAACTACCTGTACTTCCCATACAAACATCACCTTGTTAGAGGTGTCCGTCTGTATATCCTAGATATTACGGACATAATTTAAGAGCTGAAATTTGGTATGCAAGCTTCTATCCTGTTAGCGGAAGTTAAGTTGTAAGATGAACAACAACTTCTCTCACCTTCCATACAAACTTCCTTTTTTAGGGGTGGCCGATTAGCTGTCCCCTCAATTAAAGCAGTAGTTAAAGAATTATTTAGCTGTAATGTGATATGCATGCTTATATTCTCTTAGCGAAGGTTAAGTTCTAAGATGAGAAAGATTGGAAAAAAACTACTTCAAACTCCCACACAAACACCCCCAGCCTCCCTGGCTACAATGGGGACGAAGCTCGCTGGTTGAGTCTTCGGTGTGGAGTTGCATTGCAACCGGGTGCTACAGACCCATAGAGTAGCGGAGGTATGCTCCATACTAACATACCCAATTTGGTATCTTCTGACTGAAATGAAGAGCCGACAATTGCGGTAGGTTGCTCCCAAAATTGTCGACTCCTATTCATAGATGGTTCAAGCTTGCTTATACCGTCACAGGGGGCTCTGACAATCGCATTGTAATATGTCCAGTGTGTTTAGCACCCCATGGATAAGGCCAGCACGGCGAGACTCCTGTAAAACCACGTGGATTCTGTCTAAACCCGCTATTATAGCCGTAGCTTAACAGCTATCGGACTTAAATTTGTAAAGCAAGCATTTTTTCCTCATGCGAATGTTACATGCTAATATGAGCAAATACAAATACAAATACATGATATAAAACTACTCCGACCTCCTATAGAAACTCCCTGACTCATAACAATATTTTCAGTACTTGCAAACAATTTGAGCTCAGTATATGACATTTCAGTAAAAAATTATTGACAAAAAATGTATAACGGAGACTAAAATATCGTTGTTTTTCCTACAAACTCCTGTTTTTTTGAAGTACAAAGTTTAATAAAATATAGATAAATTGCAAACATCTAAATTTGCCACCATTTATACAAATGGTGAGGGGTATCTGAGGGACCGGCCGTTGCATGATGGTAAGAACTCGCGACTATCATGCGGGAGGTCTCGTGTTCGATTCCCGCCTACAGTCAGCTACATTTTTCTTTCATTGTCCGCCCCCTCGATGTTGTCAATAGCAACTTCGCAGTTTAGTGTCGAGTCAATCGGCATGTCTAGTAAAAGCTTCTAAAACTACGTTCGCATTCGTCGATAAAGAAGTAGGTGTCGTTAGTTTGAATCAAATTCACAACAACGCGAGAAGTACAAAATTTAATCACAAGATTAACAAGCTTCAAAGTAGTGGAGAATTGGGCATATGAAAAAAATTAATTAATGTGACACAGGAAAGCTGCTAGCAGTTGAGTAAAATTTGGCTATATATATATACTGCGTGATTTATCATATCTAGAAGCTGTATGCCTATTGCCATATCAGTCCTCTAAGTCCCATCAAGATTCCAGATATTTGCATACACAGTGTTGACAAACAAGAGTCATAAATCCCAACATATTTTTTTTCTTAGCAATTTTAGCTATTTGCCTCCTACAGGCAACCCCGGCGCAATAACGCAAAAACACACGTTTTACAACCCCTTCGCCCGTTTCACCACACAACTGTTCCCAGTATTCTGGCGTTTTGTTAGTATTACCGGGTTTCTTTAAATAGTGGTTAACTCTCTTATACTTAACTCTGTATGTAGGATTTCCAAATTCACCACCACCACCAGACACAAAACAACTCTTATACATATAAACTCATTCTCTCACTCACTCAGCCAACAAAGCTTTCGTATTCAGCAATCTCACCAACATCATATGGTCTATTGTAAAGCTTATCTAACTTTTTTTGGTTTATTCAATGAAATTAGTTCAATTGTATTTATTAGAGAGTGTCTAAAAGCTCTGTCATTCCACGAAACTATGGTAAATGCCTGTTTGTGTACATGATGACACTTTTGTTTTGCGGAAAACAAAAACTGATTACTAGATTATAGACATACAAACTTGTGACTATTACATCGACACATGTTTATTAGTTACTGTTCGACATGTTTTTTTTTTCTTCACACCTTTTTTTTTGTAGGAATGCCGCCTGTAATAATGCTAATGTCGTATTCAACTACTGCAAATGTCTTAATTTAATTTTATTAATTAATTTTATTCAACCATTTATTTATCTGGGCCATGTTCATATGTGTGTAGTGGTTATGTTTTTTGAATTTTATTCATTTGTGTTATGGTCATTGTTCGTTTTTTTGCTGAGAAAAAGTTTTAACTTCAAGTTGGAGCTTGATTACCGCACACACACACAATAATAGCCGTTCACTTGACCTCTAGGTCAACTCTGAAAACATTGTGTGGCCTATTAATCGTAACTCACCCCACTTGTTTGTATTTAGGTGGTGGTGCTCTGCCTCTCTTAGTATACCAAACGAAATGATTGCATCCTGAAGTGCTACTTCTGGAAATTGGTATATAACAATGAAATTTTAAACAAACTAGAGCAATTCTATGGCCAGTGGTTAAACGTTTGCACAAAGGGAGCATTTTTTTAAAAAAGACTTGTTGGTTATGATTTAACTGGACGAAGTTTACCTCTACAAACGATAACATTACGTATTAGGGGTTACTTTTACAGGGAGTAAAAACAAATTACGATTCATACACTTATATTTCGATAATTGATAATGATAGTCATCTGTATGAGGGAGTATATTTAGACGAAGAATTGCAGGGTGCGAAAATATTTGCCATGGTCTTCGGTCTTTCGCGGTCCGTAGATAGTTTATCGCACCCTGTTCGTCTCCTTAAGCTTATTTCTTATCAGTTGAGTTAATGGAATTGCATTTTATGCCGTATGTTGTAATGAGCGCAATAATTTCTGTACACTATAGTCGAAAGAGGTCTCAGCCAGAGCGATAGCTTGTCCTGTACACTATTTAATATAGTTATGGAGAAGGTGATGAGGAAGGCTGGTGTCTATCATGGCATGTCTGGCACCATATTCCATAAGAGCCACAAGCCACTAGCCTATGACGATGACATAGACATCATAAGCCGAAATCTGCGGGATGATACTGCAGTTTACTCATCGCTAGAAAAGGAGTCATCAAAAATGGATTTAGTGGCCAACGAGGACAAAACAAAAATAAATAGTTTTCACGAACAAAGAATCCTCTTGATAGGGACGCACGGTGAACGTTGACAATTATTGTTTTGAGGTAGTAGATGAGTTTACCTACCTTGGATCTTTCGTCAACCATAAAAATAACGCCAGCCAAGAAATTAAGCGGAGAATAGCGCTAGCCAATAGATGTTGTTACGGACTTCGGCAGTACTTTATCTCGAGATATGAAGAAACAGTTGTACCAGGTGTTAATTTTAACCGCTCTGTTGTATGCTGCCGAATCGTGAGTGCTTACGACAACGAACATACAAAACATGGGAGTATTCGAGAGAAAAGTACACCGAATACAACGAATACGATGGCTGGGACATGTTGCCTGGATGGATATAAATTCTCCAGCGAGAAAGATGTTTGAATGCGAAACTGAAGGACAGCGCAGAGCAGGGAAACCCAAACTTCGTTGGAAGGACCAAGTGGTTGGCGACGTGCGACCATCTGGTAGGACTAACTAGAAAATGCACGCAGAAGACCAAAGTGTGTGGAGTTCTTTATGACCGAGAATATACTGCAATAAATCGCCGACAAGGTGTCGGGAGAGAATCAATATTGTATCTATAAGCAAATCTGGAAGAGGAATTTATCTCATACTAGCTGGCCCGGCAGACTTCGTCCTGGCTCCAAATTATTTTAAAAGATTTTGAGTGCAGTTGAAATCTAATAACGATTGGTTTATTACTTGGCCTCTGAAGTATTTAAATTAAAAGGGCGAGGTATTTCCGGACATATTCAGTACTTCGTATAAATCTATATAAATCTAAGAAATTACATTTGTAAGAATTGCTAAAATGTTTCAGCAGTGTCGTCCAGGATATGATAAAAACTTACTTATTGATAGGCATATATTTTAAAACCACATTTTTAAGTCGATTGGCTGACATATAACTTTTTGTATTGGTGTACTGGGTGATTGATACTTTAGGTGTTTGGTCTGAGGTGTTTGGTCTGAGCCATGATAGTACCTTGCCCCTTTTTATTCCAAGGAGTTCCAGTTTCTAATAATCACTTCATTTGGCTCAACAACCCTATTAACTGTTTGGTCTGGGTGAGAGCAACAGTTGTTCCCATTTTCGTGTTTGTCCCCTAAATTCGAAATGCGAAAAACCACTTTGTGAAGCTCTCTTATTCTATAGGAAGTGCACCAACATAAATATTCGCCATTCTACCTAAAGCCGTTTTGCGGTCTGGGTGACCATCTACAACCTATCCCTAACTTTCACTGAAATTTTGGGACAAATGGGGTCAACCGTTTTCACAATTAGTGGTGACATCAAAATGTACATATTTTTATATATATAGACTTCTGAATAACTATGATGTTAAAAAGGTAATTAAATGACATGCCAAAAATTAAGTGTATCATAAGCTAAACACCGGCAACTGGTTTCAAACATACATTCAAGATTTTCTCATGCCAAAAAAATCTTATATTTTAAGTTTGAGTAAAATCGGACAATCGATATAAATTTTCGAAATAATTCAACCCCAGCCAAATCAACTGCGGGTCCATATATACAAAATAAAATTCTCATAAAAAAACAAATATACATTCTAAATTTCAGTCAAATTGTTTAATTAGTTAAAATTTTCATTATAATTCCACCCTAGCGACACCTACCGCGTCTATTTATACAAAAAAATTTTCTCAGGGTTCCACAAACATAAATACTAAATTTCACTTAAATTGGTACATGCATTAAAATTTTCGATATAAATCCACCCTAGCGCCATCTATCAGCTCCATTTGTACATACAATTTTTTCTGATGATCAAACAAACATAGATTCTAAATTTCAGTTAAATTGGTCCATTCTTTGAAATTTTTATTGTAAACCGACTCCAGCGCCACCTACCGGGTCCATTTGTACATAAAATGTTTTCTCATGATCAAAAGAATATCCATTCTAAATTTCAGTTGAATTGGTACATGCATTAAAATGTTCGATATAAATCCACCCTAGCGCCACCTGGATTTGATTTTTTTCAACACAAACAATCTACGGAAAATTTCGAATCCAATAAAAGAAAAATCAAGCAAATCGCTCCAGCCGTTCTCAAGTGATGGTATGACATACGTGGACCATTTCATTTTTATATATATAGATAATGTCAATCCATTACTGACAGTTATAAGAAGATCGAGGTAGACTGTTCTGGTTCCATGACAAACAGAATGTAATGTTGTATTGCTCAGGTTAATTCAGATCACTCTTTATCATAACAAATTGATTTCTAACAGATTTCTCCTGACTCAAGACAGAGATGGTCTGTCGTGACCTGTGATGTATGTAACAAGCATATGCGACATAAGTGGCCCTAAGTTGACAAATGGAATAATCTATTAAAAGTCTTCTAAGAACAATTTGATAATAATGTAAAAAACTGTCGAAAAATGTATAAATAATCAGCGGACTCCTAACCTTATTGCATTCTTAAAGCATTCGTTTTAATAAAATTTGAAGTAAAGATTGGGGAAATAAATTGGTTAATATTATACTCATAACAGCTACCTTCTATTCAAAAGGAGCAACATTGAGAGCAACTTTTGTATGAAAAGGAACTTTCTTTCATATGAAAACATATTTGTCTCTAATGAAAATAATCGGATTAGACTAGGCAAGTCTTTAAAATAATCATAGGGTTTGGTTTGATATGTTCTGCAGCGCACGTAGAAAAATATGATACGTGCATCGATCTTCTGCGCTTCTTCTACAGTTAGGCACACAAAGTTCGGCAAGGTTCTCAGTAACCTGGTTATTCCACAGGGGTTTGGTCGCCCTCTTCTGCGCCGTCCATTGAGTTCATTGTCGAAAACTTTTGTTGAATATCGTGCCACTCTTGTTTACTGCAGCTTTCAGTCTTATAATATCTAACACTATGTTGAAGAGCCCACACGATAGGCTGTCACCTTGTTGTAGGCTGATATTGAATGGCTCCGTAAGGTCCTTGGCAATCTTTTCAAACTTCTTGTCAGTCACCGTCATTTCGCAAAGCGTATCGGCTTCGCTGGAATACCAAACTCAGTCATTGCTTCGAGTCATTTCTATCCTATGAGGCTGCCGAAGGCATCTTTATAGTCGACGAAGAGATGGTACATGTTGATCTGTTTCTCTTGGGTCTTTTCCAGGATTTTCCAAAGTGTGAATATATGGGACCGGCCGTGGCATAGTGGTTAGAACATGCGGGAGTTCAAAGGTTCAAACCCTGGCTCCAGTCACCTTAAAAAAAATTTTCTTTCATTGTCGGCTCCCCTCGAATGCTGTCGACAGCAACTTCGCAGTATTAGTGTCGAGTCAATCTGCATGTCTAGTAAGAGCTTCTCAAACAGTGACGTTCGCATTCTTCGATAAACAAGTAGGTGCCGTTAGTTGTGAATCTAAAAATAGAAACCCTGCAGAAGAAGGCAAAGGCATTGACGCCTAACGAGTGGTTCTATACTTGAATAAAAGCCAGTAGTAGCAACGGATACTGTTTATAGGCGGGTGGCAAGTACTGGTAGAGTAGTCGCAAATGCTGAACTAGCGAGTTGTGGTTTTCGTATGACAGCCCAATGTTAAAATCGTCACTTGAAAGCTTTAACGAGGAAATGAAGAGCGACTAGTCGGTATCGCTTTGGGCCTAGTGGAAGAGTACCCCTGCAGCACTACTTTCTCCTGAAGGGAAGCGTGTTAATTCACAACAACGCGAGAAGCTATCCCATACCCCATTAATGGGGTGTAAAGGGAAATTAAGTTTTTAAGTTTTAGAATATGCGATAAGTTTTTACTTTAAGGATCAGTCTTTCACATAGCACACTCAACAGGACCTTATTTTCAGCACAAGACATAATACGCTTTGATTCCAATCATCGGACATACACTTGTTAAGCCATATCGTGCGTAGAACCTGGTGCATGCTCGTTATCAGCTCCCCACCATCGGACTTGAAGACCGGCTGCTTTATTATTTTTTGGTCGCAAGCCATCATCGATAACACAATGCAACAAATTTTTGATCCCGGCTTCTAAATAGTTGATCCGTATGTTAAATTTTATGCTGAATTCAAATCTGCTCTCAGATATTTGGAAAGTAGAACAGTTTTTGAGATATGGTCAAATTTCCATTTTTAGTGTTTTGAAAAAAGGTAGGTCTACTAAAATGCCATTTTCTCTGGTCACCGAACTGTGACGAAAATAAAAGATAATATAATTATTTCTTTAAAAAACAATAGTTGTTTAAAATCTAATCACAAATGACGAAGTTATGGCACTTCAAAATTGGATTTTTGTTAAAATTTTGATGATTTTTCAAGTTTTCGCTGCCTTTAATTAAGTTTGTTTCCGTGTTTCCGTTAAATTGCTCCGGTTTCAAACTATTGCATGATAGAATAATATGTTACAAAAATTTTTTGCCCTTGGTCATCAAAATCGGATAAAAAATACTTCCGCATTTCCAGCATTTGGGGAAATAACCCAATTTTTTTTTTTAGATATTCCTATGTGACTTGTTTAACAAAAAATGTAAAGTTATTTTTCGGAAAGCAAGCAAAACAACAATTACTACTACTCTCAAGAAGAGGTATGTGTACTTAATTCTGAATGTAGCGTTTATTTTTCAACCGATTTTGATGACCAAGGGCAAACAACTTTGGTAACATAATATTCTTTCATGTAATGGTCTGAAACCGGAGCAAATTTTACGGAAACACGGAAAAAAACTTAATTAAAGGCAGCGAAAACTTGAAAAATCATCAAAATTCTAACAAAAATCCAACTTTGAAGTGCCGTAACTTCGTCATTTGTGATTAGATTTTAAACGACTATTGTTTTTTTAAAAAATAATTTTATTATCTTTTATTTTCGTCACAGTTCGGTGACATCGGTGGACAAAAACCAGAGAAAATGGCATTTTAGTAGACCTACCTTTTTTCAAAACACTAAAAATGGAAATTTGACCATATCTCAAAAACTGTTCTACTTTTCAAATATCTGAGAGCAGATTTGAATTCAGCATGAAATTTTACATTAAAATATATTATTAAATGTCCCGGATACAGAAACTTTTGAAATTTTGTGACATAGTGTAATTGGCGTGATACCTTCACGTGCGTTGCTTTCCGGAACCAGCAGATGCTGAAAGTGTTCTCTTCATATATGCAGCACACTCTGCGTATCTGAAACTAGATTTCCATTATTGTCCTTACAGAAGGGGAGCCCAGTAACGCAACCTTTAGTTTTTACTCACTGGTAAAATTTTCGAGCTTCACCTCTTACCTCGTTCTACTGTTCCTTCATCTGACGTTTTTTTCGCTTGAATATCTGCCGCGCCTGGTTTACTGTCTCCTTGTGCTGTTTCCTAACACCCCATGTTACAATTGGTTTGTAGTTTTGCCTTATAAGCAGCATCCTGTTCCTCAGACGATATGCGACATTCATCATCGTACCAGGATTCGTATGAGAGCCGTTTTTCATATCCAAGCACGATTGTTACGGCGGCTGCCATGCAATGCGCAATATACTGTCAATGTGCATCGGGATCTTTAGAAGTAGAGGCATTGTGTCGTAGAAGTTGGGAGAGATGGTTGGAGTAGGCAGTGGCTATCTCTGGGGCTTGCAGCCGCGCGATGTCCAGCTTTCTTTGTGTGTTGGTTACGTGCGCAAACCTTACCTGCAACCAGGCAATGATCTGAGCCAATATGATCACCACGGATCACGCGCACGGCCATGACACTAGATGCATGCCTGCCATCAATTACCACATGATCAATATGATATTTGGTTTTTTGATCGGGGGATAGCAAAGTTGCCTTGTGGATATCTATATATGCAGTTCGGATTACTGGATATTCGGATAAAAGGTGCTTCGGATTGGCGAGACTTCACTGTACCCTCATCCCTATGGTTAGGATATAATAACGTTAAAGTGACGGTAATTTAAAATTTTGTGGTAAATAAAAATGTTGTAATGTTAATTAGACCAAAAAAGAAATCATCCTATGCACATTCAGGCATATGTATTTCCATATGTTGAGTGTCCTGTATATGCAACAATATTCCCTAGTCTCCAATAACACAGTACAACACATGATTTTGAAACTCAATTCTGAGAACTGCACGTGAAAGTAGCCTCAAAAAGAAGACGATCTGCATCATTCGTTTTGCCAAGTTACATGCCATAATAATTTTATATCGATTAGAAGTTTGTAAATGTCGTATAGGGAAATTTGTCTCATTTCAGGCTCTTTTGTTATATTGTTATACTAGCTGACCCGGCAAACGTTGTTCTGCCATACAACTTCGTACCCTGCGAACTTTGTCTTGCTCCAAAGTTAACGCCTTCATATAAGGTCCAGGGTAATATTAATGCAGATAGTTAAAATTTTAATGTAATTTATTTGAATTTATTCGAAATTAGTGAAGAGCGATCTGATAAACAATGTATTTCGATTTGTTTTCCGGCGCAAAAACAAACATTGAAGACGGTTTGCCGACACGCGAACACGAAACGTACAGCTGACCGTGCGAAAAGCGGGGGAATTCGAGATTGATCCCACAAACTTCCAACAATTGGCTTTGCGATTTATTGATTGTCATCACAAAAGCCAATCGAATGGTTTATTTAATTCGCTTGAATTCGAAAGGACGATCTATTTTTCCATTCGAAAAGTCATTTTTGAATAATTATCCGAAATTTTCCATATTAACATCGTCTAAAATTATCAAATCAAACATTAAAATAAAAAATTTCGTCGAAAAAGAAAATTAAATTTGTATTTTATTTTTCCGTAATTTTCCAATAAACATTTTTCCATTCGAAAAGCCACTACGGAACAATGGCTTACAAAATTTTATACGAAAATTCAATTTGCGATTTTCATCAAATCAAGTAATATAATGCAAAATTTCGGTGAAAAAATCCAAGTTTTTCGAGCTTTTCCGGAATTTTCCGAGTTTTCCACCAAGAATTTTTCTATTTTTCCATTCGAAAAGTCGTTTCGGAATAATTATCCAAAATGCAAAATTTCGTCGAAAAAAATTTAATTTTTCCGTAATTTTTTGAATTTTTCAACAAAAATTTTCTATTATTCGATTCGAAAATCCATTCCAAAAGAATTCCATAAAAAAGGCAGTTTTCGAGTTTCCCTATTTTCCGACTTTTTCGAAGGATTTTTCCCAAATTTCCTTTACATAAACATTATCCTGGCAATTTCGAACAACTGAAAAAAATATTGAGCAAAATCTGCCCAGCCGTTCTCAATTGATGAATACTATTACACCATTTTTATATATATAGAAATTATTTATCCCGTTAAATTTTCTGGAATTTTCTGAGTATTTCGCTAATACTTTTCTATTTTTGCATTCGAAAAGCCATTTCGTAACAATTGCACACAATTTTCCCGGCGTTTCTTAGGGATTTTCCCAAATTTTTTGGCATAAAAAATTCCTGCCAATTATGAAAAATTAAAAAAAAATTGAGCAAACTGGGACGTTCTTTCTTGATAAATTACTATACATTTTTCACATTATATTTCACAATAATCCGAAATTTTTCAGCAACACAACAAATTTTTCACCTTTACGTCGTCTGAAATCATCAAATCAAGCGATACAATGGAAGATTTCGTCGAAGGCATCCAAATCTTTCGATTTTTTCTGGAATTTTCCGATTTTTCAACCAAGAATTTTTCTATTTTTCAATTTCAAAAGTCATAATTGTTCGAAATTGTTCACATTTACATCGCCAAAAATTACAAAAACAAACGATAAGATGCAAAATTTTGTCGAAAAAAAAGAACTTTTCTTTGGTATTTTCCAACTAAAACTCTATTTTTCCATTCGAAAACCGACAAAAATTTAATTTCGATTTACCTCAAATCAGGCGATGAAATGCAAAATTTTTCCGAAAAAATTCACATTTTTCGGTTTTTTTTGGAATTTTCCGAGTTTTCCACCGACAATTTATATATTTTTCTATTCGGAAAGTCATTTCGGAATAATTATCCGAAATTTTTCGCAAGTTACATCGTTCAAAACTATAAAATAGTACGACAAAAAGCAAAATTTCGTCGAAAAATAGTATTAAAATTTTTCGAATTTTTCCGGAATTTTCCGAATTTTCCAAAAAAAATTTTTTATTTTTCCATTCGAAAAATCATTCATAACAATTGCACAAAAAATTCCATACAAAAAAGCAATATTCGGGTTTTCCAATTTTCCGGCTTTTCCGAAAGATTTTTTCAAAATTTTCTTTCGTAAAAACCTACTCCTGGCAGTTACGAATAACTGAAAAAAAAATTGAGCCAAATCGGTCCAACCGTTCTCGAGTTTTGCGCTTAGCAACACATTTAGCGACTTATTTTTATATTATAGATGGTGGCGTATGATTATCATAAGTAATATTCTACTTTAATCATACGCCACGGAGTACAACAGTTTTAGTATGACTGCTGCTAAATAAACCCACTTCAAAATCATTTGATGAATGGAAAAGTGTAACTGTTGCTTATGTAGGGAAACGTTATATGAACGGATTAAAGGAATTGGAATTCTTAATTTTTTTAAGTTTGTTTCAGCTTAATCGGACTAGTGGTTCTCGAGTTATGTCAAACAAAAGAGCCTAAAACGTGACGAATTACCCTATACGATACTTACTAGCATCAAATCGATATTAAAATATTATGGCATGTAACTTAAAAAAACGAATGATGCAGAACTTCTCCTTTTTGGGGCTACTTTCACGTGCAGTTCTCAGAACCGAGTCCAAAATCAATGAGCTGAAAAATGTTCTCTGCATCCTTCTTAACATATAAAATTTTGCTGTATATTTGTTTTTAGCTGAACTCCTCTAATAAGATTTATTGGTGGTAAATTACCACAGTGAATTAATTCTGGCCTATATTCTGGCGAATAACATCCAAGGAGACCAAATACATAAAGTCAATCAAATCCCACGCTCGTTTTGATGTTATTACAGTAAGACTAGAAGGACTTTTAATAGGAACTTTATGATAAATATTAAGCTACTTTGTTCAACCCACTGCCATTTTGCCTACGCTGTCTATCGTCATGTACTGTATTTTAAACAATAATTTTAAATTTACTCGGAAGGCAAAAGCCGGCGTTAAGAGGATTTTAGCTTAGGAAAAAAATGTTTAGTTTTTCATATATTTAATAAGTTGTTCTGGTATAGGATGAGTACAAAAATAGTCATTTCTTATAATTAGTATGAAATTTATTAAAGTGCAGGATTTCCTCACACTGTGATAGTATATAGGTAAATTAAAAGGAATATAGACTGTCTGGGTGCAAAGTCTTTATACACCTAGTATAGGGAAAATAAAATCTTGGTACCTTATAGAACTCCTTTGGCAAATTATATGATATTAGATTAGGTTTTAAAACCACATAACATCTTTCCCGATTACAACAACTTGTTTGGTTCCGATATTCCTTTATGTATAAAGCTTTTCACAAAGCTAGCACTCCCAGAACTATTTCAATAAATAATAAATTTAGGCAAATCTCACTTCTTACGTTTACACCACTATCCATGTAGTAACTACCAAGATATGAGTTCAAAAATGCCATCATTAAATCTTAACACACAATTTTTGCACAAGATAAGACTCCCTATAGAAAAAAAATATGAAAATATGTCGATGAAGAACATAAACCTGTTGGGATGAACCAAACTAACTAATCCACAGAAGAATTAGTAGATTTTGAGCACATCTACATGAAAACCTATTGCCGTTGATGTACTTAAACACACACACACACATATGCCTATGTAGCTTGCCTTATTATTGTCTATTGTTTATGGTGCTTAGTACCCAGAGTTGTGAGTCCTTCCTTTGGTGTGGCTGGACTTTGCACATGTTGGTATGCCATGAATGACTTCTGGCATAGGCAAATACAATTAGGTTATGCCTGAGAACAGCACGCATGTATATACACACACTTGACTCCGCATAGACACACACACACACATGTGTATATCTTCCTCCCTTCAAATACGTATGCATTTGCTTTATAGCATATTGCTCTCAATTGCTTACAGGAGATATAGGAGTTGCAATAGGGGGCAACTGATAGGAGAGTATAAGTTGTATATGCACATATGTATATGTATGCTGGTTTTGGGTAGTCTTTAAATATTTAGATTTACTCGATTAAGTGAGGACAGTACAAGCAAATAAGAACAACAACACAACACCACCATTATATGCTGCAATGTACATGTAAAACTTAAGAAATTTTCAGAGGCTTCTTTAGGTATGAAATGTTAAATACTGTAATTATACACATGATTACCAGGAACAGCAGCTACCTTCGTTTAAGATTTTACTAATAAACACACAACTCAACACGTCTAGAGATAGTATGGCATATGTGTTATGTGTTTATGTGTACGCACAGCTAAGCATAGAGATGCAGTGTTCTAGATATCTTGAATTAGTAAGAGTAAATATCATTTATGTGATCTCTTTTCCCTAAGTATTTATTTAATCTAATAAAATCGTATATGCTCGAAAACTTATAGTAAGTAAAGCTAATGATATTAATGAAAAATGTGACTTGTCCGGGATAGAAATGTAAAGCTGCTGAAGGTGAGGACCCAACACAAAAATAGGGCATTGTAGACACATGACGATGTGCTGCTAAAAGTGGAATCAGAACCTTTAGGTTTAACAACAAATGGCCAAAGGAGAACACAGATATATTATTTTAATTTAATGTACATCATGGATAGTACTTGTAAAGAAATAAGATGTTATCAATTAATACAAAATTTATCAAAAAATACTTTGATTATAATAAAATTTACTTTCATTGTACCACTACGTCATTTATTGTACCCAAAAGTACTTTCTTTGTATTAGAAAATATTTTAATTGTAACAAGAATTGTTTTCGTTGTTCCCCGAAGTACTTTTATTGTACCTGAAAGTACTTTTATTTTACCACCAAGTACTTTTATTATACCCCAAAGAACTTTTTTTGTACCAGAACGTTTTTTAATTGTAACAAAAAGTGTTTTCATTGTTCCACGAAGTACTTTTATTGTACATGAAAGTACTTTTATTTTACAACCAAGTACTTTTGTTGTACCCAAAGAACTTTTATTGTATCCAAAAGTATTTTAATTGTAACAAGAAGTTATTATATTGTACTATAAGTACTTTTATTGTTTTCAAAATTACTTTAATTGTACCTGAAAAATATTTTTGTTGTACCACAAAGTACTTTTAGTGTACCACAAAGAAATTTTAATGTAAAAATATACTTTTATTGTATCACAGTTGTATTAAAAAGTGTTTTTATCGTATCAAAAGGTATAAGTAATGTTACTATACCAAAAACTGTTTTCATTGTGCCACAAAGTACTCTTTTGTATCATGATACACTTTCATTGTAGCGAAAAGTACTTTCATTGTACACTTTTTAGTATCAAAGAGTTAAGGGTGTAAAGTGAATCTTGCAGCTCAAGCCGACTCACAACCTAACTAGTGGTGGCACCTGGGCAACGGCGTACGTGATATTTCTTATCATGACTAGCGACAGATAGTGTGCGACGTACTCTGATGGTGGGGCTAGCCACCCGCCTTCAGGTCCTGTACTGGCTATGAAAACACGACAAAGAAAAAGTAACAAACGAAAAGTTCAAAATGTTGACGACCCCCACAAACGAAATAGGGACCATTATTTAAGAATATGCACCTGGAACGTCCGGCCAATCCATAGAGATGGTGCCACTATCCGACTGGCGGATGTCCTCAAAAAAATATAAGACTAACATCACCGCCATCCAGGAGATGAGATGGACAGGACAAGGATGGTCGCGACGTAAAAATTGTCACATCTATTACAGCTGCTATGCCGAAAAGCACGAATTTGGATGTGGATTTGTAGTTGGCGAGAGACTCAGACATCTTGACTCGCGATTAAATCCTGTTAATGATCGAATAGCCGCAATGTGCACATGCATCGGCGGAAGATAAAGACGATGAGATTAAAGATGAATTTTACGAGCGCCTAGAGAAAACATACGACTGCTGCCCTGGCCATGGCATTCATATTGTTCTGGGAGACTTAATGCAAAAATAGGAAGGGAAGATGTTCTTGGTCCGTCGATCGGTAAATTCAGCCTGCATACCGACACGTCAGATAACGGGTTTAGGCTGGTTAGCTTCGCAGCGGGAAGGAACATGGCAGTGAGTGGAACCATATTCCAGCAAAAAGATATCCACAAGGCAACTTGGCTATCAACCAATTGAAACACCAAAAATCAAATTGATCATGTGAGAATTTATGGCAGGCATGCGTCTAGTGTCATGGACTTGCGTGTGATCCGTGGTGCTAATATTGGCTCGAATCATTATCTGGTTGCAGCCAAGATGCGCACAAGATTGAGCGTGCGAAAAACGTATGTAACCAAACTCAAAGAAAGCTGGACATCGCGAAGCTGCAAACCCCAGAGATAGCCACTGCCTACTACAACCAGCTCTCCCAACTTCTACCACACAACGTCTCTACTTCTGAAGTTCCCGCTACACAAAGGCACTATATTGCGCATACAATGGCAACCGCCGCAACAACCGTGCTAGGATATGAAAAACGGCGCTCAGACGAATCCTGGTACAATGAAGAATGTCGCATAGCGTCTGAGGAACAGGATGCCGCTTATAGGGCAACGCTGCAGCCAACTGTAACACGAGCTGTTAGGGAACGGCACAAGGAGAAAGTAAAACAGGCGAGACAGCTATTTAAGCAAAAAAAAAAACGTCAAATGAACGAGGATATAGTGCGATACTGGGATATAGGTTAGGCCCGAAAATTTTATCAGAAAGTAAAAGCAAAAGGCTACGGTAGTGGGCTCCCCTCCTATAAAGACAAGAATGGAAATCTGGTTACAGATACGCCGAGTGTGCAGCATATATGGAGAGAAAACTTCCAGCAACTTCTGGTTACAGAAGGCAGCACACGTGAAGGTATTACGCCAATTGTCGACGACGGCTTAGATTGCTTACCGTCAAGTCTGAAAATTAATAAAGCAGCCGGTGCCGACGGACTTCCGGCAGAGCATCTACGCACTGTTTGGCTTAAAGAGTGGATGACCGACACGAAGTCTTCAGTGAAGAATGGCAAGGACATTACAAAGTGATTCTACACTAGACGAGGCCTAAAACAAGACGACGACCTATCGTGTGACCCCTTCAACATAGTAATGGAGATGATAATGAGGAATGCTGCAGTAAACACGAGTGGCTCCATATTAAACAAAAGCCACATGCTACTCGAGTACGCTGATGACGTTGATATCATCGGTCGAAAACTGCGGGATGTGACTGTAGTCTTCTCAGGTATACAGAAGGACTCAGCGAAATTGGGTCTAACGGTGAATGAGGACAAAACGAAGTTATTAGTTTCAACGAACAAAGAATCTACTCGTTTGGAAAACTGGTAGATTATTTTATCTACCTAGGCTCCGCCATCAACAAAAGAAATAATGTCAACCTCAAAAGCCAGAGAAGAATCCTGCTTGCCAATAAATGCTATTACGGACTAAGCAAGCGATTCAATGACAGAGCCCTCTCTCGACGAACAAAAATCCAGCTATATCAGATACTGGTTCTACCTGTCTGTATGGTTCATCGTATGAATTATGAGCTGTCTTTGACATGGTCAGACGCATTAAGGTGCAGCGGTTGCGTTGGTTAGGTCATGTTGTACGCATGGACGAAAATGCTCCAGCTCGAAAAGTCTTCGACAATGAACTCGATGGACGGCGCAGAAGAGGGCGACCAAAACTCCGTTGGAAAGACCAGGTTACTGATAACCTTAAAGAACTCGGTGTGACTAACTTGAGAAGAAGCGCAGAAAATGGAGGCGCTTATAATATTTTTCTACGTGCGGTATGTAATCCAATGGGATTGCAAAGAAGTGACAGCTAAGTAGGTAAGTATGTATTGTACCGCTAAGTACTTCAATGACTTTTATTTTACCAAAAAGTACTTTTGTTGTACCAAAGCTCTTTTATTGCACAGAATGTACTTTACTTGTACTAAAAAGTACTTTGCTTGTAGCAAAAAATACTTTAATTGTATCAAAATTTGGTTTTGCTGCACCAAAAAGTACTTTCATTATACAAGAAAGTTATTTTGTCGTACAAAAAATATACAAAACATGTACTGTGCTTAAAAACTTCTATGAAGCCATCGTCGCTAACGAACGGTAATGAGATCCGCTTAATAATAAGCTGGAGAGTATGTTTTCGAAAGGCGACGTAGCTAAGGTCTTCCACATAAAGTAGTAGTCTTCGTGGGCAATGATTTGCAATTGAATGAAATGCTTTTGAACGAAAAGTATATGAGATCACATTTATATGACCATATACGATTTTTGTTGGATAAACTCTAGTAGGGGCAGTTAAATATCTGCATACCTGTTTGAAATGTATGTTCTGAGTTTCTCCACATACAAATTTGGTAAACTGACAAAGCTTTACAATCATTCTCAAGTCCACTATACATACGATAGGTCATACTGTGCAGTAAGACGTGTCCTTGCAAGACTTGTACTTGTGGAATAGGAAAACCTTAAAAATTAACTAAAAAAAAAATTTAAAATTCTGTTTTGTGGTTCTTTATGTTAGATTGTCCAACAGATTTCTTGTGCAATTTTCCTATGTGTCTATCTGGTTCATTGCAAAATGCAATGCTACTCGTATCTGCCATTTCGAGTCATTTCTGGCAACATTGCTCTTCTACATTTCATTCAAATTTCTTGTCGTTATTTTTCTAGTTTTTTCTTTACCTTACATTTCAATGTAAAATCCCAGGGATTTGACAGGTGACACACACACATACACACACACGCAAAACCCACAACTCTTAAATATTCACAAAAACACTCGTGTGCAAACAAACTCTCATTTATATATCGCACACACACATATGTATGTGTGTGTGCGTTTCCATGTGAAATGTATTGTAATGCATGCGGTATGAAAAGAAAACCCCTATATTTATGCAACAAACCATCTCAGCTGCCAACGTTATACTCGGTGTATTGCCAGCAAATGTGGCACCCAAAATTTCCTTACATATTTCTTGTTATCAACGGCTGCCATTGTTTCACGTTCCTTAGCTCTCTGTCCAGAGCATGCAGTAGTGCTTGCTTGCTGCTGCATGAACAGCATTGCCAGCTGTAGCAGCTTCAACATTAGCATCCACATCAGAGACATCGTCAATATAATATTTCATGCGAACAAAATGGTTTTATTAACTGCAAAGCATATGCAATATTTTCGAAGAAAACGAAGGCAAAAAAAAAACAGCGACGAGAAACACAATTGCATAAAAATGCGAAGGGCAGAAGGCAAGCATGAAGTCCAAATAGCAAAGAGAAAAATAAAAACTTTAGAAAAAAAGTAAAAGGAGTACCAGATATACAGTAATGAAATTGTCATGATGCAAAAGGAAAATGTAAAAGACGCAAAACTGGAGACGGCAGCAGCACTTTAAGGATTATGGCAATTCTGTGGTAGATCGCACATAGGATTCGCCTTATTATGTATTCAGCGGGTTGTGGTAGCACGGTGTTGTAAACAATAGGGAACTGATGTTTTGCGAGACGTTCAGCAAAAGTTTGTGAAGGCAATACGCTAGTTGAGGAAAATAGTTTGTTTTGCTGGTGACCGCTGAATTCAATCTACATAAGTGGGCAAGGCGGAGGGGGACAGTAGCTGTAGATGACAATTGTTCATTAACCAGCAGCAAAATACTAAATGCTGGTGCTAGATATCGAACTTTGTATCTCATAGTCAAAGTAATCGGTCAATGTCTTGGTCATCGCTGCCCCTTTTCTTTCAACCTTCTTATGCTGTATGCTTCCGAATTGATACATTTTATTACGAAAATAATAGTATTATTGTAATTCCCTTGGGAATATACAGAAACGCTGTTGCGTTCTAGGAAGTAGGAAACAGAAGTTTCTGAATCTCAAGGCAACGGCTCTCATAGTGGCGTTGTCAGCCCCAAGAATCAGAACCCCTCAAATGTTGACGACCCCGGCAAAATATTTAAGGATCATGATTTAAGGATAGGCAACTGCAATATTTGAACTCTCTGCAGAGATGGTGCCTCTATTCAATTGGCGGACAAATATAAGCTAACATTATCGTCATATAGAAAATGCAATAGACAGTTTTTTAGTTTGTACAAAGTCAATTTGAGAACATCAAAACTTTTTTTTATCCGTGCACCCTACGATCCATCAATAAAGTATTTATTATTCTGTATCGTCATTTGATGTCCGATTGAAACGAGGCGTATATCGCGATCCCGGTGGATTATATACCGCACGTAGAAAAATATTATAGGCGCCTCGATCTTCTGCGCTTCTTCTTCAGTTCGTCATACCAAGTTCTGTAAGGTTCTCAGTAACCCGGTCTTTCCAACGGAGATTTGGTCGCCTTCTTCTGCACCTCCATCCATTCATCGAGTTCATTGTCGAAGCCTTTTCGAGCTGGAGCATTTTCGTCCATGCGTACAACATGACCTAGTCAACGCAACCGCTGAAACTTAATACGTCTGACCACGTCAATGTCAGCTCATGATTCATATGACGCCGATAGTGTCCGTTAACGATGATGGGCCCATATATTTTACGGAGTATTTTTCTTGATTCATCCGCTTGTGTCATAACCCAGGATTCTGAGCCATACATTAAGACAGGTAGAACCAGTATCTGGTATAGCTGGAATATTATTCGTCGAGAGAGGGCTCTGTCATTGGATCGCTTTCTTAGTCCATAGTAGCATCTATTTGCAAGCAGGATTCTTCTCCGGATTTCGAAGCTGTCATTATTTGTTTTGTTGATGGCGGAACCTAGGTATATAACATTATCTACCACCTCGAAATTATAGTTGTCATAGTTCACGCAGTTTCCCAAACGAGTAGAATCTTTGTTCGTTGAAACTAATAGCTTCGTGTTTTCCTCGTTCACCGTTAGACCCATTTTCGCTGATTCCTTCTGTATACCTGAGAAGGCTGCAGTCACATCCCGCAGTTTTCGACCGATGATATCAAAGTCATCAGAGTACGGGAGTAGCATGTGGCTTTTGTTGAATATAGTGCCACTCGTGTTTACTGCAGCTTTTCTCATTATCATCTCCATCACTATGTTGAAAAGATCACACGATAGGCCGTCGCTTTGTTTTAGGCCTCGTCTGGTACAGAATGGCTCCGTTAGGTCCTTGCCAATGTTCACTGAAGACTTCGTGATAGTCAGCGTCATTCCGCAAAAACGTATCAGCTTCGCTTGAATACCAAACTCAGCCAAGACTTCGAGTAATTTCTGCCGTATCGGGCTGCCGAAGGCAGCTTTATAGTCGACGAAATGATGGTACGTGTCGATCTGTTTCTCTCGGGTCTTTTCCAGGATTTGCCAGTTGTTGATTTACCAGATCTAAAGCCATATTGATAAGTTCCGATCAGGTTGGATAACACTGGCTTTAGTTTTTCACATAGCATACTCGACAGGACCTTCTATGCGATGGGTAAAAGGCTGATCCCACGGTAGTTGGAGCACACACTTGGATCACTTTTTTCAGCACAGAACATAATACGCTTAAATTTCAATCGTCGAGCATGCACTCTTTAAGCCAAACCGTGCGCAGAAGCTGGTGCATGCTCGTTATCAGCTCCTCGGCACCGGACTTGAAGAGCTCTGCCCGAAGACCGTCGGCACCGGCCGCTTTATTGTTTTTCAGCCGCGTTATTGCTGTTATTACATAGGCTTGACTTGGCGGTGGGTAATCTAAGCCGTCGTCGACAATTGGTATGATACCTTCACGTGAGCTGCCTTCTGGAACCAGTAGTTGCTGGAAGTGTTCTCTCCATATATGCAGCACACTCTGCGTATCTGGAACTTAGAATTCCATCCTTGTCCTTACAGGAGAGGAGCCCATTACCGTAGCCTTTTGCTTTTACTTTCTGGTAAATTTTTCCCCTATAACTTCGATCTCCTGTTACTTCATTTGAAGTTTTTTTCGCCTAAATAGCTGTCTCGCATGTCTTACTATCTCCTTGTGCCGTTCCCTAACATTCCGGGTTAAAATTGGCTGCTGTGTTGAATGCGCAATATGCTGCCACTGTGTATCGGGAAAGTAGAGGCGTTGTGTCGTAGTAATTGGGAGAGCTAGTTGGAGTAGGCAGTGGCTATCTCTGGGGTTTGCAGCTTCGCGATGTCCAGCTTTCTATGTGTTTGGTTACGTGCGTTTTTCGCTCTGCTCAATCTTGTGCGCACCTTGGCTGCAACCAGGTAATGATTCGAGTCAATATTTGCAACACGGATCACAAGCACGCATCAATTACATATCGTTATTTATGGTTCTTCTTATATGGTAGCAACAACATAAATTCATCCATCAGTAACCGAAAGTAGAAAAAAGGGCTCCGTAGATAGTTTTTTAAATCAAGCTTAGATAACAGCTCTTACATATAGTCGATTCAACGAAGTTTCGGTTGTACCCTTCACTTTCATCCATTCGTACAACGTGTCCAAGCCAGCACATTTAGTCTATTTGAACGCGCTTGACTACGTCGATGTCGTTGAACAGCTCATACAGCCCATGGTCCTTTTGACGATGGGTCCAAATATTTTGCGAAGTACTTTCCTCTCGAAGACTCCAAGAATAGATTGATCCGCTTGACAAATTATAGTTGTCAACGTTCACGCAGCATTCCATACGAGTAGACTCTTTATTCGTTGAAACAAATAATTTCGTTTAGTCCTCATTTATCATCAGACCCAATTCCGTCGACTGCTTCTCAATGCTTTAAAAGACCGCAGTAACATCTATGGCATTGGCATACGCCAGCAGGTACCAGGAAGGTACCAGTCCTGTTTACTGCAGCCTTCCGCATGATTATCTCCATTACGATGTTAAAGAGATAGCACGACAGACTATCGCCTTTCCTTAAGCCTCGTTTGGTAGAAAATGGCTCTGTTAAATTTTTGTCTATTTTCACTAAATAGTTTGTGCCAGTCAGTGTCATCCCGCAAAGTTGTATCAGCTTTGAGGGGATACCAAACTTAGCCATAACATTTAATAGTTTCTATCGTATCTTAGTGCCGAATGCAGGTTTCTAATCGATAAACAGATGGTATGTGTCGTCGATCTGCATGTCTTGGGTCTCCTTCAGGATTTGTTGTGGTGTGAAATATATATATGGTCGGTGGTGGGTTTATCTGGTATAAAGCCACACTGATAAGGGTCAACCAAGTTCGCTAGGATTGGCTTTAGTGTATCACATAATACACTAGACAGGACCTTGTTTGCGATCGTTAAAAGACTGATCCCGCCATAGTTGGTACACACACTTATATCGCCCAGGACATAGAACACTTAGACTTCTGACATGCATTCCTTGTGCCAAATCGAGGTTATGGGCTAGTGCATGCACGTTGCCATCTCGTCGCCGTCGGTTTAAAACGCTGTGCTGCCGTAGCTTTATTATTTGTAAGGCATGCAATTGCGGTGCTGATCTCATTTTGGTGTGGTGGTGGCCAATCTTCTTCATCGTCGATGATTGCCGTGATTTCGTCACTTATGCTTGGGGAATGAGAAAAGAACGAAAGTGTTCCCCCTATATTTGTAACACCCTCCGAGTGTCCTTATCTGATTTCCGTGTCTTTCCTTACGGATGGGGATCCCTGCTGCAAAAACATCGCTTGTTAACTTTTGGTAGAACTTTCGTGCCTCACATTTCTTCATGTAATTGTCTATAACCTGGCTGCCCTTTTTCTTCCATGGTCGCTTTTCTGCCTGAAGAGGCGTCTCATATCCTTCGTCCTTCATTATATACAGTATGGACTGTTGGTATGGTCGAATACAATACGAAACTTAAAAAAAACTTAATGTCCCTTAACACCCCATGAATGAGGTATGGGATAGCTTCTCGCGTTGTTGTGAATTAACACGCTTTCAATTTTAGATTCACAACAAACGGCACCTACTTGTTTATCGACGAATGCGATCATCACTGTTTGAGAAGCTTTTACTAGACAAGACGTATAACTCGACACTTATACTGCGAAGTTCCTGTCGACAACATTCGAGGGGGCCGGCAATGAATGAAAAATGTAGATGACTGGAGGCGGAAATCGAACCCGGGTTCTCCCGCATGGTAGTCGCGTGTTCTAACCATCATGCCACGGCCGGTCCCAGTAAATGAAATTTTTCTGACTCCCGTAAATTGTTTATATTCCTCATTACTTAAATGTAATGTATTCCTCATCCTTAATGTAATTTTGATTACACTGCCATATGTTGTTGCTTCAAAATTTTTAAACTTCGGCTAGACTCCATACGCGTACATTGCGTTAAGAAAATTGCATATCTATATTTTTTTTATTTGTATTTAATACATAATTGTCTGACAATTGGATGCTTTTAACAAAACTTCAGTCCCTAAGGACTAAGTGGTTTAGTGTAGGTAGCAACCAATGAGCTGGTCCCTTTTCCCTTACCAAATGTTATAATTTCCTGCCATTGCTATCTGTTGCAAACAAAAAATATTGCTTACGCTTACAAGACGTTGAAGTCTTCTCTATTTCGCTATTAAGCTTATTAACTAACAAAGTAGTGAAATAATACTTATATGAGATGCATACAATGCGTATATTTTGCAACTACAGCTTTCCCAAACCATAGACGGACACTTTATAGTCTCATGTCTTGGGCAAAGCACTGAGAGTTACCCAAGCAGAGTGGTTTCTGATGAAACACATGCCGTGGTGCCGTAAATCCTTCGAATGCACGAAGAGTTATGGAACTGCAGCATCCGCAACCACGACGAAGGCGAGGACAAAGACTACAGCACGGCAAGGCACGGCACGGCAATGTCAAAGAAACTGAGATTTTGTCGCTAAATTTATTTGCAGAGGTAAACATATCGCATTCACCGTCGCAGACACACACATACGCACACATACTTTCCTCTATATGTTTACGTGAATGTGCACAAAACTATGCAACATTTAATAAATAGCAGCTCATATGTTCACTTAAGCGGCAATAAATACACTAGTCTGCATAGTTGCGGTAGAGAAAAAAAAAAACACAATTACACTTTATGTTATTTAAATTTCTTACAAAGTAGCCAAAGCAAAAGGGGGATGGATGCCGGAACGAAAGCTAACAATGAAAGCAAGTGCTTTGCAATATCTTTCGCTATATGTATGTGCTGCATGCCTCATGTACGAGCAGACATACGTGTAGCAACAACCACTTGCCTTAACCAACTTGTAGTCATAAAATTCAATTAACAAAAAAGGTAAAATGTGTAAAAGAAAACAGAGTGAAAAACGAAATGAAATTGCTGCACCTTTTAACAAACTTATGGCTTAAAGCAAACCAATTAGTTTCATGGTGTACACGAGTGTTCTCTTGCTCTCCAGTTAAAAAGGGGCAAAAGAGATGAGGTCAAGGTTACTCAGTATATGTCATTCATTTTTTGCGCTACACATCGATAAAGGTTAAACATCATATGTTTGCAAGGGCAGAACGTTAAAATGAAGCATTCAAATGGGTAGTTGAAAAAAAGACAACGATTTTCATTAATTCCATATGTTGGGGTTATACACGGTAGGCTTAAAGCAACTTTAAGTTGCATGAAAATGGCGATAAGAAATGTAAATGACACTGTATTCTGTGTTGATCATATGTCACAAAAATGCTTGAACTGAAATCCTTGCTGATCCTTTTTTCAAAATATCGATACTTTTTATTTATGCCGGCTGGACCAAAAGTCTTTTTTCATTTTAAACGATGGCAATAAAAAAACTGGACAAATGAGAGAAAAGCTGTTTATCTATATATATAAAAGGCTTGGGTGACTGACTGATCACCCCCCAGCCCAAACGGCATAAGCTAGAACCGTGAATTTTGGAATGTATGTTTCTTAAATTAATGTATCTTTTAAACCATTAAAGGTACAAAGTCGAGATTTGGTACGTATATCGGTCGTATAAGAAAAAATACTTTGTTTGTGGAAGTGGCGGTGCCACACCCCTTTTTAATAAATAGTTATTGTGGCCAAATATATGGACCGATTGTAATTATATTTTCTTTGTGTGATACTGTCCATAGGGCCTCTACAATGGGCTACATGGAAACTTAATTAGACAAAGGGGAGTGGCACCGCCCACACAAACCGAAATTTCAATCGGTCATATCTCAGGAGCCATTAGAGGTATGAAGATGAGATTTGCTACATATGGAAATGGTACATGGGTGATTACGTCTCGCTGGGAATAGTGCAGTGCCACGCCTCTTTTGAAACAATTGTTATGGATATGGATTTTTGGATATTCGTGCTTTTCGAGGTGAAAATGACCCAACCAATCGGCTTATACTATAATCGAAGAAATTGATATGGGCATGCTCACTATCAAATTGGATGAAAAGTTTTTTTGAAATCCGATAATTCTGGATAAAAAAAAAATTGAAAAAGAGATAAAAGTTTTATTATCGCAGAGACCAAACAGATAATGATATAATCATGATAATTTATATGTGCTTGGAATTAGAACGAAGCATGGACGGTTCTCGAAATTCTTACCTTTTAGGGGTAAAAAAGGCCGAAAAGGGATAAAAGTGGTACTAAACGGCTAAAAGTATAGGCTCAAAAATTTAAGTGAATATTATCGCAATGAAAGTAATTTTTCAAAATTCGTTTATTAGTTGTAAAAACCCTGAAATGGGGATGAAACTGGTACTAAACGGCTATAGGTTTGTCGCAAAAATTTAAGTGAATATTTTATTTGTGCGATGTGAAGTAATTTTTCGAAATTAGGTTTTGAGGTGTAAAAATACCGAAAAAGGGATAAAACTAGATTTTTTAAAATGTATATAGAATTGCTCCCTATAGAATACGAGAGCCACCAGATGTGATAGAAATTTGAACATTTAGGGGTTAATAGGCCGAAAAGGGATGAAACTGGCACCATCATTGAGGGACTAAAGCGGTACAATCACTCAGACAATGGGATAAAGCTACAATCACATAAATGGGGTGTTCGTTCGTTATATTCATAAGACGATACATTATAACTATGAAAGTACACAAACAGGGATTTAATTTTTTAAAATTATCAAAAGACATTGCTGTTACATGGAGGCGAATGTGCCGCAGTAGGCTTACAGCATCTTTAGGTTGCATGAAAATAGCGATAAGAAGTGTAAACGAGTTATTTGATATTTATTTACTACTAAAAAGTAGAAAAACCCATAATTATCATCGATGTTTTTGCATTACAGTATATAATTTAAATATAAACAGAACATATGTTATGTCGTTCGTTGAAAATATTTTCATAATGTTCATGGAATACAGAACGTGGTTCAGCTGATTCACTGGGAAGTAAAATAAGTGTCATAAATTTATTTTTCTCATCTTCTTTCTTTCTTTAATGAAATTTAACGGTTTTTTTTGTGGAACAATCTAACCCACTATCTCGACTCTTTACGTATAGTTTTCGTCCTTATTTCGAGAAAAGTATCTTAAGATGGATCATTTTAACATTTAGAAGATCTACAAAACTGTTACAAAAAAAATTTCTCTACGGGGGGTCATAACGATTTTTAGTATGGCGAATAAATCTAACTTTCATCGACTTCGAAAAAACTTTCGACACTATACATCACTTTTGCATCTGAAACGAACTTCGGTGTAAGGTAATTACAGTAAGGCGGATAAGGCATATTCAGGCATTGTACTATAGTGTTTAATGTGGCATTTTGCTCAAAGACGTAATCAACTATCTAATAGAAATCAATGTACATCTCCACTATCTTCACACCTGTTCAACGATGTCATTGACAGCTTCATAAACAAAGCAACCTTGGCACCTAGAGGCATCACCTGGCGCTTAAACGAACGTCCGAAAGACTTGCACGATGCAGGCGACATTTGCTTGCTTGCACATAAATATGATAACATGCAATCAGAACTCAAATGCATAGAAACCGAAGCAGCAGTTTGTAATCTAATAATAATCATCTCAAAAACTAAGACAATGAGACTGAACACTAATGTAGTCACAGGAAAGGCCTCCCGAGTCACACAAATCGTCGATAATTTGATATCGAAGCAACCAGAGTTAAAAAAAACGTGTAACGAATTAGTGATCGTGGCAGTGGATAAACAAGAATGGAATTCAATCGTTAAGGCCCTATCTTCTTCTATATATATATAAAAATGGGTTAGTGGTTGTTTGTTTAATTGTTTGTTTGCATTTTTTTATATACCGTATAGACTAGAGAACGGCTGGACCGATCTTTGTGATATTTTTACGAAATGTAGCTGTGTGGTCGATGGTAAAAATAGGCTACCTGAATTTTTAATATATCAAGAGGGCGTGGCCCCTCCCATTGAAACCAATTTTTGAAAACGCAATATCTAGAGGACTCTTTTAACAATCGCCTTGAAAATATGTGTGGATTAGGGTGATCAGTTCGGTTTTCAAAAACCGGCTACTCGGGTTTTTTCACCCATAAAAACCGTCGGTTTTTTTTAAATCCCTATTTTTCGAATATCGAATAATCCGGTTATTTTTTGTCGAATCTCGGTTTTTTGGCGTTCTATATTTTTTATTTAAATTTATTAATAATTGTGTTAAATGTGTTCCCGTACTTGTTTTTTTTTCAGTGTTTCGGAAGAACAACCTAATTGTTAGTTTTATAAATCTTCAATGTTTAATAAGTCGGCTGAAAAGCGAAAGAAATTACAAATGTTTGTAAAAGACCAATTTAATAAGGAGCTTCAACTTATCCATGATGTTAAGCACCACTGGAATTATATAACCAATATGGTTTCTCAATTTTTAAAATTGCACAAATGTGTGAATCATACTTTATTGGAGTTAGAACTGACACCATTTAGTGAAAATGATATCGCAACTTTTTCTGTGCTTAGTGACACCCTTAAACCTTTGGAAATGTCTATACAAAAACTTTCTGCAAACTCTTCGACTTTAGCTGATGCTGAAGGTATTTTTAAATTTTTACTTTAACACTTTTCAACAATTCAAAACCAATAATCAATAAATTTATATGCAATTTTCAAAAGACGTATATCATAACGACGTGTTCAAGCCCTGAATACTCTCATTTTGTATTTAAGTACGAGTAAACTCCCAATTAGTGACGCATTTCTAAAATATTCAATATTAAACGCCTTGTACACTATAAGCCCAAATAGTACACTGAGTGAAAGGGCATTTTCAATGTCAAGTTTTACAAAAACAAAAGAAAAAAATAGGTATACACCCTAGCACTTAAATTGTATCTTATTTTTTAAATGTTACTTTAGGTAAAACTAAAGATTAAATTAAATATATTTATATATAATCAATTATTTACAAATGAATTGTTTTGTTTCGTTTGTCTTTGTTAAAATAACAAACTGATCTCACTAATGTTTTGCATTGTAATTATAATTAAACTAAAAGTTTACTTTTTATAGGTATAATTGATTTGTTTTCTGTTATTTTTTAATACAATTTTTTTTCCAAAAATTGTGTTTTAATTTGTTAGTTGGCATAATTTTGAAAACCGGATTATCCGGTTTTTTGTGAATTTCAAAAAAAGCAACCGGTTTTTTTTAAATGCCATTTTTCGAATAATTCGAAAACCGGTTTTCGCAAAAACCCGAATAATTGATCACCCTAGTGTGGATGCATTAAACTGTAAAACACATGATTTTGGGACTTAATTCTGAGAACTACACTTGAAAGTAGCCCCAAAAAGAAGAAGTTCCGCTTCATTCGTTTTGTCAAGTTATATGCCACAATAAAATAATAATATCGATTTGAAGTTAGTAAGTATCGTATAGGGGAATTATTCACGTATAGCCTCTTTTGTTATATTGTTTTATGGTGGCGTATGACTATCATAAGTAATATTCCACGTAAATCATCCGCCACGGAATAAAACAGTTTTATTGTAATTGTTACAAAATAAACCAAGTTCAAAATCATTTGATGAATGGAAAAGTGAAACTGTTGCTTTTCTAGGGAAACATTATATTTACAGACTAAAAGAATTGAAGAAAACAAATATTGACTCAAATCACCTAAAGTTGCAGCCAAGGTAATGCTAAAAGGAAGCTAGACATCATAAAGCTTATATTTCAACCAACTTTCTCAATTTTACAAACGTGCCTAATTTTGATGTTCTCGACACACAGTGGTGGCATATTGCAAATTCTATGACCTTTGCCGCAACGACAGTACTGAATTATGAAAAATTCCGCTGAGATAAAATCTAGAACAGTGTCGCTCATTGTCTGAAAAAAAGTATGCTGCATACATGGAAAAACTGCAGCTAAAGGCAACGCGTGTAGTGACGGGTGATGAGAGGCCTATTTAGGCGAAAAGAGTCCACGGCAGCAAAAGAACAGCCAGGATATCAACAATTACATGAATAGATGTGAGGCACGAAAGTTCTACCAAAAGTAAAAAGCAAAGATTTTGCAACAGAGACAGAGAACGAAATCCGGTCACGGACACTCAGTGTGTGTTGCAAATATGGACGGAACACTTTCGTTCTCTGCTCGTTCGAAAAGCATCATATGTGACAAAAACACACCAATCATCGACGACAGAGTCGATTGTCCACCATCGATCCAAACCGAGATCAGCACGGCAATTGCACGGCTTAAAAATAATAAAGCTGTGGGAGCCGATAGACTGTCGGTAAAACTTTTTAAAGCCAGTTGCTATGAGCAACTTGCAGGCCCCAGTTAATAAATACGATTTGGCTCAAGAAATGCATTCCCGTTGATTAGAATCTGAGTGTTCTAAGTCTTGTGCTTAAGAAAGGCGATCTAAGTGTGTGTACCAACTAGCGCAGGATCAACATTTTAGCTAGTGCGTTATGTGAAAGTCTAAAACCAATCATAGAAGACCTGATTGGATCTAACCAGTGTGTCTTTAGACAAGGTAAATCCACGACCGGTCAGATGTTCACACTACTACAAATTTTCTAGAAGACTCAAAAAAAGCAGGTCAACACTTACCATACTTTATCGATTACAAAGCTGCTTTCGACACTCCGATACGACAGAAATTACGAGAAGCCCTCACCATACGGGTTGGAGGATATATATCATTTGATACGACCCAAAAGTGTAATACATAGAAGAAATCACTTTTGACCCTAGGTTTGTTTGAACCTAATTCGATTTATGACATTTTAAGTCGTTTGAGCTACATATGTCCTTCTGAATGTCCATCTGTCCGGCTGGTACGCACGATAACTTTCGAAAGCCGCAACTAATTGTTTTGAAACTTAGCATGGGTTAAAATTTTTTCCGCATGGTTTTGATGAAAAAACTGGTGGTCTAGCCTCCCATTCAAATGTACCATTCCGCCCACTTTTAAAATCAAGTAGTACTATCAATACAAACAACGCGATCGTGCCCAAATTCTGTATTTAGTAATGCTATAGCAGGATAAAGTTTTGGAAAGAAAAACTGGAAATCTAGCAACGCCTCCTCTGGTACATACAATTGTACCATTCCGCCCACTTTAGAAATCGAGTAATAATATTAATACTCCCAACGCGATCGTGCCCCAATTCTGTATTTAGTAAAAGTATAGTGTGGTTAAGTTTTGGAGAAAAAAACTGGAAGTCTAGCCTCACCCTTTCTGGTACTTCCCATGCAAATTTACCATTCAGCCTGCTTTATACATCCAATAAAAATGTCAATATACTCAACGTGATCGTGAAAAAATTCAATATTTTGCAAATCTATAACTGGATATAGTTTTGGAGAATAAAATTGGAAGTATAGCCACGCCCTTCCGATACCTCCCATACAATTATACCACTCGGGCCACTTTGGAAATCAAGTAATAATATTAATACTACACTAGAAAATTTTATATTTTACTGACGGTGAGGGTATAGGTAAGTCGGTTTTCCCGACTGAAACTTTCTTTCTGGTTTTATTTTGGTGATTGTTTTTTTTTCGTTTATCGTATTGGTAATGGTTAAAATGTATTGTTGTTTACGGGTGGATAAGACCATACAAACATTTTGTGAGTGGCTTATTAAGCTACTAAAGCCGATCTTAATTTTTGGAGCCATCACATCACTATGATGTAAGTTGTGTTAAGCTTCGGCCACTTACTTGCATTATCTATTTGCCAAAGAAGCATTGGTGGTAGTATGTGTATGTGTCTCAGCATAGTGCTACCAGTAACAGAATGCTCGGTTTTATATTTCGTTGAATAAGTAAGCTATCGTATCTAGTGAGCCAAAAACATTCGTAGAGATTCCCTGATTATTCCCAGGAAGAACAAATCAATCTACAATAACGCATTTTAAGAGTCTTATAACAATTAACTAATATGTGTATTACTTCTTGTTGTAGGGTGCACTCTTGGACAAATGAATTCATTCACCGCAACAATTATTGATTTCCAACACTCAGCCACCCATGAGTCAAACTCCAATTACCAATATACTACAGTAAATTTATGATGTTTTCATTTTCTGCTTTAACAGCAGTAACAGCAGCTCTTCGCAAGTTGAATGATGTGCCGTGTGACCACTTTTACATGGTCATCCTTGTTGTGGATGTACTGCTGCATGTAAATGTTTTCCTAAGTATATGATAGATGTTCATGCATTTAGAGGTTTGGAAATTCAATCATTATTTTATCGGTTAGAAGAGGAAACGCTCTTTAAGTATGAGAGTGTAGCAAATAGACGATAACCAAATTAAAATTTTAAAGATAAATTTATATACAGAGATATTCTGTAATACGGTCTTAAGTGAAATGAATAGATTTGAATTTAATTTAACATTATATTTATATTAAATTAGTTTTTCCAATATTCCAAAATGATATAGTATTTAAGCCACTCAACACAAACATACATGTTGGATGCATTTGTTGAAATTCGCATCCATTCCCTTTTGCTTTTAAGTGCTCGAACTTAAAAGGTAAAGTGGGTGCAGAAAACGATAACGGAAAAACTTTGTCCCCAAAATAAAAAAAATAAAACTTTAACAAATTAAATTTACAACTTAACTTCTTCTCGTTAGAAACAAACTCACACACACACACACACTTAGTAGGTGTGTGAGTGTATTGGTGGACCCGCATAGTTTTAGGATTTTTTTCTTTTGGCAAAAAGGTTTTTCGATTAGATCGATAGTAATAAATTCAATTATAAGTGTCAGGAACATTTCATTCGATTCCCAACGAAAACAACAAAAACACACAGCGAGAAAATAGAAAGAGACATAAATACTAAAACTTCATCGAATTTCTATGGGTGGACAGAGTAATTCAAGTAGGAAGGGTTAATGGGCGGTAGAAAAGTGAAAACTTAAGCAAACACCAAAACTTTAGCGTAAACTTGAGAGCAACGAGAGGAAAAAAAGTTTATATGTTTTTCTCAATGGATTCTGCAGGAAATTTATTTCTTAAGCAAACTCGTGGACATATACAATTTCGTTTTATTTAAGAATTGGTATTTTGTAATAAAACTTTAAAAATCTTTAACAATTTGTATTCAAGTAATTGTTGTCACACGTAATATGGTTGGTTGCATCAGTCAATTATTTAGTAATAAAAGGCTTATTATTGTTGGGCATTTCAACAAACCTAACAAAAATTTAAACCAAACATTTAGTTATAAATTCTAAATATTGCACACACCCTCACACAGACAGCCCGTTTCAAATGTGACACATCAATTTGAAAATTAAAATTTTCAATTTGTTATATTCCCCTGTTGCTGTAACGTTTCATTCTCTATTTCAATTTGTTCACTGTATGCTGTAATCAAATATATATTTATTTGATTTCTATGCAATTGTTACGCATACAACAGTTGGCACATATATACATATGGATTTGGATGTTAAAATAAATACCTTTATATGTGTATATGTATGAAGTTTATTCACTTCAATGTATTATGACAATAGTACACAAATATTTTATGTTGAGCTTTCAATATCTGGCTTCAACATGAATTTATTCAGGCTTGCATGTTATTTAAACACTGAGTTTGCAATTGTTTCCTGTCACTTAATTAATCAGTTGAAATTGAACCAAAGACCAGTGGGTAGAAATAAATCACGGTAATTAAAATCCCTATGAACAATTACATATTATTTAAGATTAAATCCATACAAATGTTTGTGACTGAAATTTAATTAAGTGTTTGTGTATGGAATCTAGTTCAAATCATATGCTCGTTTAATAGGTTTTATTGTTATGGCACAGTCAACTTAAAGCAATGATAATTAATTTGAAGCAGGTCGATTAATTGATTGCGGGCATCTTAAAAGTATACATTAGGAGATAAGAGAAGGACTCCTTATATAAGTCACTTACCACTTACTCTAAATCGTTATTAAATTATTATGGCATGTAACTTGACAAAACGAATGATGCAGAATTTCTTCTTTTTTGGACTACTTTCACGTGCAGTTCTCAGAATTGAGGCCCGAAGTCATGTGTTGTACTGTGTTATTATCAATGTTATAGTTGTCAACGTTCACGCAGCGTCATAAATGACTTAACGCTTTTATTCGTTGAAACAAATAACTTGCTTTTGTTCTCATTAATCACCATACCCACTCTGCCGACTGCTTCTCAATGCTCGAAAAGGCCGCAGTAACATCCGGCAGTCCTCGGCCTAAGATATCTATATCATCGGCATACGCGAGCAATATGTGGCTTTTGTTAAAAATAGTTCCAGTCGTGTTTACTGCTGCCTTCTGCATGAGCATATCCATTATGATGTAACAGAGTTCGCATGACAGACTATTGCCTTATCTAAGGCCTCGCTTGGTAGGAAATGGCTCTGTTCGATTTGTGCCTATTTTCACTTAAGACTTCGTGTCAGTCAGTGTCATCCAGCAAACTTCGCAGGGATATAAAACTGAGATAGAGCATCTAAAAGTTCCTGTCGTATCGGACTGTCGAATGCAGCTTTGTAGTTGATAAGCAAGTGTAGATCAGCATTTCTTGGGTCTTCTCCAGGATTTGTCGTAGTGTGATTTACCATGTCTAAAGCCACACTGATAAGGTCTTATCAGGTTCGCTAAAATTGGCTTTTGTCTTTCACCTAACACACTAGACAGAACTTTGTATGCGATAGGTAAAAGGCTGTTCCCGTGATAATTGGTAAACACACGTGGATCGCCTTTCTTAAGTACAGAACATAGAATATTCAGATTCCAATCAACGGGCATGCATTCCTTGAGCCAAATCGTGTTTATGAGCTGGTGCATGCACGTTGCCAGCTCATCGCCGCCAGCTTTTAACACACTAGACAGAACCTTGTATGCTATAGGTAAAAGATTGTTCCCGTGATAATTAGTACACACACGTGCATCGCCTTTCTTAACACAGGACATAGGACACTCAGATTCCAATCAACGGGCAGATGAGCTGGTGCATGCACGTTGCCAGCCCATCGCCGCCAGCTTTTAATAGCTCTGCCGGCAGTCCATCGACTCCCGCAGCTTTGATGTTTTTAAGCCGTGCAATTGCCGTGCTGATCTCGTTTTGGCTCGGTGGCGGACAGTCTACTCCATCGTCGATGATTGGTGCGATTTCGTCACTTATGCTGCCTTCGGAAACGAGAAGAGATTAAAAGTGTTCCCTCCATATTTGCAGCACACTCTGAGTGCCCGTGACCAGATTTTGTGTCTGTCCTTACAGGTGGGGATCCCTGTTCCAAAGCCTTTACTTTTAACCTTTTGGTAGAACTTTCGGGCCTCACCTCTATCCCTGTAGTTTTCGATATCCTGTCTCTTTTTTTTTCATAGACCCTTTTCCCGCCTGAAGAGGCGTGCCATCTCCCTCATCTTCTCATTATAACGCTCCGTCACTTCACGCGTTGCCATTGGCAGCAGTTTTGCCCTGTATGTAGCATCCATTTCCTTAGACATTTCGCGACACTCACCATCGTACCAGGACTTGTCTGAGCGTGGTTTTTCGTAACCCGGTACGGTTGTTGCGGCAGTGGTCATAGAATTTGCAATATGCTGCAATTGGGTGTTGGGATCGTCAGAATTAGTGGGGTTAGTTCGAAGTAATTGAGACAGTTGGTTGGAGTAGGCATTGGCTATTTCGGTGGTGTGCAGCTTTGTGATGTAAAGCTTACTTTGCGTTTGGTTACGAGCGTTTGTAGCACTGCTAAATAGTGTGCGTACCTTGGCTGCAACTAGGTGGTGATCGGAGTCAATATTTGCACCGCGCATCACACGTACGTCCATAACGCTTGAGATATGCCTTCCATCAATTTCCACGTGATGAATCTGATTTCTTGTATTTTGATCGGGAGATATCCAGGTTGCCTTGTGGATATCTTTATGCGGGAATCTGGTGCCACTCACAACCATGTTTCTTGCCGACGCGAAACTAACCAGTCTAAATCCGTTATTGGAGGAGTTGTGATGTAATAATAATGTAAAAATATTTTGCCCAGAAGCGAATAATGGCTATTCGGTCACTTACAGGGTTAAACCGCGAGACCAGGTGTCGAAGTCTCTTGCCCACTATGAAACCACATCCCAATTCATGTCTTGCTGTATGGTAGCTGTAAAAGATGTCACAGTTCTCTCGTCGCGTGAATCCCTGTCCTGTCCATCTCATTACCTGCATGGCGGTGATGTCAGCCTTGTCGAGGACATCCGCCAGTTGGATAGAGGCACCATCTCTGTATATAGTTCGGATATTCCAGATGCATATCCTTAAATCATGGTACTTATAACGTTTGCGGGGGTCGTTAACATTTGGGGGGATTCTTGTTTTTTCTTTTCTTCGTGTTTTCATAATAATTGTTTTGTTTAAGGAGAGTGGCTTCTTAGGCCACCGCGCCCGATCCTAGTTTCTTGGGGCTGCCAAAGCCACTAAGAGAGCCTGTGTTGAGCTTCAGTAACTTCTGTTACCTACTTCCTAAGACGCATCGTATGCCGATTAGGTTACTCAACATTTTTGCCTTCTCACATTTGCTATTACTGAACGGATGTTCAGTGGCATTGCCCGGGGAATACGTGGTCTCTCGGACGTTGTGAGCTGCTTGGGAACCTCCAAAGAGAGCATCTGGTTATTCCCAAATGAATAACAATCAGAAAGACTTAAATCAGAAAATTCCCCATTCCTCTACCAGAATAATATTAACGTCGAGGCCAGGGTCTCGGTCGAATGTTTGATCCAGACATTCGTAGAATATATCTTAATGTCACCGATTTTATATAACGTCTGGATAGCTTCATTAATCCCACACACATTCGGATGATAAATGTACACATTCGATTTAATACATTTATGACAATGTGCATTTAATAGCTGTGCTACATGTGGTGCTGCTGAAAATACAGCAATTTATAGTAATCATAAATTTTCGGCTTACTTTAATTTCAGCGCTTCTTATAAATGTTTAATGTGTAAAACCTCACCTCTATCTCTTATTCTGTGCCTCCTCTGTACCTTCTGTGTCTCCCTCTGTCCTGGTGTTCGGTATTTGTATTAAACACAATTAAGGTTTGCGGTTAAAAAGAGTCCTACTTCGTTTGATGAAACATTTTCTCATCACACACCGAAAATACGCATTTGAATATGACGCTACATACAAGCACGATACGTACTACCTATGTATTCGTAACCATACACGTACAGGTTTTATATGATCTAGTTCTAGATTTACACATTTATGGTTTGTTTGGTTTGCATTTCTTTTCATATTGCTTCTTCTGTGCAGCCACAGCGGCAGCAAATGCCTGGGTTGATTATCGTCCATGCTATGAAGTAATGGGCGGTGCACCACCAGCATTCCTTTATTCCAACACTGGCGCAGCGCTCATTCATTATTATGCACCTTTATGAGTATGACAATTTTAATTGAATTAGTACATATTAAATTGTCGACAAATATACCAAATGAACGCTACACCACGTACATGCATACATACATAGGAATACTATCTTTGTTTGTAGCTGCATAATTTGTTGTATCCCAGGAATATTTACCAGTTTGAAAATTTACAATTTTATGAATCCATTTTCTATATTTACACACTCGTAGCTACACTCGTGTGCGTATGAATTCAATAGTGTGTGTGGGTGGAGAGTGTGTGGTGAGATAGGGAGGCAGGGAGCTAGGCACTTGTGTGCTTCAATAACTGAATACTATGTACCATAATTTGACTTTGTATAACAAGTTCCGATCGTAATAACAAAAATAATAAAAATAAAATAGAAATCGACTCAAAACCCGCCTGCCTCAGTTGCATTATTGTGGTCTTTGTATGGGTGTAAGCCACATGCTAACTAGGATAAACAGACAAAGGTTTTGCTTGCAATCCAATTTGCTTGTGCATTTGTATATGATGCATGCATGTATTTGTATGGAAACCTATGTGAGGTACACTCGAGGAAAAATAAAGTTGTTACAGAGAGGGTGAGGAATGTGAGCTCGGTTTGAAGTTAACTTAATTGAGGTATTTTGAAATTAACAAAAAAGATTTTGATTTGATTTTGATTGCTTACCATAAAGTAACTTTTATGTACCAGCATGTATTCTAAGTTGAGTCTTTCTGATAGTTATTCATTTGGACTTAAACAGAAGCTCTTTTTAGAGGTTCCCAAGCAGCTCACAACGTCTAAAGAGATCACGTATTCCCCGGGCAATGCCACTGAACATCCATTCAGTGATAGCAAATATGAGAAGGCGAAATGTTGAGTAACATAATCGGCATGCTTCCACTGATGCGTCTTAGAAAGTAGGTAACAGAAGTTACTGAAGCTCAACACAGGCTCTCTTAGTGGCTTTGGCAACCCCATGAAACTAGGATCGGGCGCGGTGGCCTAATAAGCCACTCTCCTTAAACAAAACAATTATTATGAAGACACGAAGAAAAGTAAAAACAAGAACCCCCCAAATGTTGACGACACCCGCAAACGATATAAGGATCATGATTTAAGGATATGCACCTGGAATGTCCAAAATCTATACAGAGATGGTGCCTCTATCCAAATGGTGGATGTCCTTGACAAATACAAGGCAGACATCACCGCCATACAGGAAATGAGATGGACGGGACTGGGATGCACACGACGAAAGAACTGTGACATCTTTTACAGCTGTCATGCAGAGAGACAATAATTTGGATGTGGTTTCATAGTCGGCAAGAGGCTTCAACCGAATGTGATGCGCGGTGCAAATATTGACTCGGACCACTACCTAGTTGCACCAAGGTATCAAACGCAAAGGAAGCTAGACATCACAAAGCTGCATACCACCGAGATAGCCAATGCCTACTCCAACCAACTCTCTCCATTACTCCAAACAAACCCCCCTAGTTCTGATGTTCCTGACATACAGTGGCAGCATATTGCGAATTCTATGACAACTGTCGAAACGACCGAACAGGGCTATGAAAACCCACGCTCAGACAAGCCCCCGTACCATGATGAATGTCGCGAAATGTCTTATGGAATGGTTGCTGCATACAAGGCAAAACTGCAGCCAAAGGTGACGCGTGCGGTGACGGAGCGTTATAAAGAGAAAAGGAGGGAGATGAAACGCCTGCTCAGACGGAAAAAGCGTCTGTGGAAGTAAAGAGAGAGCCAGAATTTTAAAAACTACAGGGATAGAGGTGAGGCCTGAAAGTTCTACCAAAAGGTAAGAAGTAAAGGTTTTGGCACATTGATCCCCACCTGTAAGGACAGAGACGGAAATCTGGTCACGGAAACTCAGAGTGTGCTACAAATATGAAGGGTACACTTTCAATCTCTACTCGTTTCCGAAGGCAGCATAAGTAACGAAATCGCACCAATCATCGACGATGGAGTAGACTGTCCACCACCGAGTCAAAACGAGATCAGCACGGCAATTACATGGCTTAAAAATAATAAAGCTGCGGGAGCCGATGGACTGCAGGTAGTGCTTTTTAAAGCCGGCGCCGATGAGCTGGTAATATGCATGCACCAGCTGAGAAACACGATTTTGCTCAGGGAGTGCATGCCCGACGGTTGGAATCTGAGTGTCCTATGTCCCGTGCTTAAGAAAGGCGATCCTAGCGTGTGTACCAACTATCGTGGGATTATCCTTTTACCCATCGCATACAATGTCCTGTCTAGTGTGTTAGGTGAAATACTAAAGCCCATTCTTGCAAAACTGATTGGACCTTATCAGTGAGGCGTTAGACCTGGTAAATCCACCACCGACCAGATATTCACACTACGACAAATTCTGAAGATGACCCAAAAAATGCAGATTGACCCCTAGCATCTGTTCATCGATTACAAAGCTGCATTCGACAGTCCGATACGACAGAAATTGTTGGATGCTGTGGCTGAATTGGTATCCCCACGAAGCCAATTCGACAAGTCGATAGTCTGCCCAGCGATCTCTTTAACGTCGTAATGGAGATGATCATGCGGAAGACTGCAATAAACAGGAGTGGTACCATCTTCAACAAAACCACATGTTGCTTGCTTATGCTGATGAATTATATAGAATTGGATGTGGACTGCAAGATGTTACTGCGGCTTTTTCGAGGATTGAAAAGAAGTTGACTGAAGTGGGTCTGGTGATAAACGAGGACAAAGCCAAGTTATTTGTTTTAACGAACAAAGAGTCCACTCTTCTGGGACGCTGTGTGAACGTTGACAACAATAACTTTGAAGTGGTAGATGATTTTGTCTACCTTGACTCCGCCATAAACAGAAATAATAATGTCTGCTACTATGCGCTAAGCAAGCGATTAAACGACAAAGCGCTCTCTCGAAGAACAAAGACACGTTGTACGAATAGACGAAAACGCTCCGGCTCGAAAAGTCTTCGGCAATTAACTCGATGGGTGGTGCAGGAGGGGGCGACCAAAACTCCGATGGATGGATCAGGTGAAAGAGCTGTTAACTAAGCTTGGTGTGACGAACTATCTACGGAGTAATTTCGTTATAACAATAAGTACTTTTAATAGTACTAAAAAGTACTTTTATTGCGCTAAAAAGTACTTTTTATTGTACCCAATGGTAAAATTATTTTACTAAAAGGTTGCTTTATTGTACAAAAATTTACTTTTATTGTTTTAAAAAGTACTTCCATTATACCAAAAAATACTGTTTTGTACTAAAAAAAGGTACTTTAATATTGTATCAAAAAGTACTTTCATTGTGCCAATAACTACTTTTACTTTTCAAAAAAGTACATACATTGTACCCGAAAAGTTTTTTTTATCGTTTTAGAAAGTACTTTTTTATACTAAAACGTACTTTTATTGTATTATAAAGTAGTTTTTTGTCCCAAAATGTATGTATCTTTTACGCAAATAGTACTTTAATTGTAACAAAAAGTTTTTATATTGTACAAAAAAGTACTTTTATTGTCTATATTCTACCATTATATCATTTCACCAAAGAGTACTTTTATTGTTCGAACGAATACTTTTATTGTACCAAATAGTACTTTTGTTGTTTTAGAAAGTAATTTATTACTATCAGATACTTATTTCATTGTACCAAAAGGTACTTCTATCACTTTATCAAAAAAAAAATCTTTTGTTGTTTTGAATAGTACTTTTATTATACAAAATAGTACTTCTATTGTATTAGAAAGTACTTTTCTGAACCAAAAAGAGTTTTTATTGCACCCAAAAATTATTCTAATTGTACCACAAAGTACTTTAGTTATACAAAAATTTCGAACTACCAACAAGTACGTTTATTATTTCATTAAGTACTTTTTTGAATTAAAGAGTTATTTTATTGTTTTAAAACTTACTTTTATTTCGCCAGAAGGTACTTTTTTGTAGCACAATGTACTTTTACTGTTTTAAATATTACTTTTGTTATACCAAAAAGTTATTTTATGTACCAAAAAGTAATTTTTTGTACATAAAAGAAATTGGTTTTTCCACCAAAACGTACTTTTATGTTTTAAACAAAATTTTACGGCACTGAACAATTACTTTAATAATACCAGAACGTTCTTTTTTTGTACCAAAAGTACTTTTGGTGAACAAAAAAGTACCTTTTCGTACCATAAAGTGCTTTTTTTACTTAAAAGAACTTTTATTTTACCAAAAAGTGCTTGTGTTATATCAAAATATATTTTTACTGACTCACTAATCTGGTACTGAAAAGTTTTCATATTTCAGCTTTTCCTCTGCCATTTCGATACAGCCGTTCTCCAGTTATTACACATCAACTTTTTACAAAACCTAAAGCACTTAACCTTCATTTATCTCCATGTCCAGTTGTTAACTTTACAATATCGCACATCTTCTGACTTTTTCTCTGAGCTCATCAGGCTAAGCCACATTACCCTCACGTATTTTGCAAACAATTTATAAACCATAAACCTGTACCTGTGCATTTTGCCAACAATCCATTCATTCGCTCACTCACTCATACATGCATTCATTCATTCATTTATTCGTTCGTTCGTTCAGTCATTCATTCAGAGAGTCTTCCATAAGTATTGTTCGTTGTTCACTTGTTTATGCAGAATCCATCCAATAAACCAACCACGGGCGGGCTATATTACCCTCGTGGGCTACCGTTCTACAATACTACCACAGCTCACGCTACCGCCATGCCACATGCAGCATGTAGCATGTGAAATAAAAATAAACCTAAGTTATTTGTTGATATTTCCGCTAAACCAAATTGTTTATGCACTTAGTACAAGTGTTACTTTATTAACATGTTGTTTTAGACTAGCGACTACACACACGCTCACATACAAATGTTGTTGTTACGTATTATAATCATGTTGCTCTAAATGTTTTGCTGTTGTCATTGTTGTACGATATACGGCTTTGTATAGCTAAACGTTGTTACCATGTCGTCGCAACATGTCCTCTTCCATAACACCAGTCTCAGCTATTTTATAGTAACCTGATCACCCACCGCGTACAGTATTTTTTTTTTGTGTTGCCAAAGTCTGCCGGACGCATTTTGTACTGCAACGGGTTGTGCAAGGGGTAACATAGGCGGGTTGTTAGGGGCCCGCAATTCGAAGAAAATATGAGTATCAAATAGAATCATATTCATTGTACTATAGGCATCACTTTTCAAGGGTTATCTAATGCTAGTTGGGTTATGATGAATTGACTTCAAACGAATTGTCCAATTATTCCATAGTGTATGTAACAAGTTCATTAGAAATGTTCGTATCAATTTTTTACATGGAAAACAATTTAATGTTGACTTCTGTGAAAATAATCTAATCTTGCTGTAAATGTCAACTGTCAAGCATCATGATCTTTATGGGTTGCGAAATATGTGTAAACTTTCATTTGTATTAAATTCACATGAAAAGTTTTTGACACACGCCTTAAAGTGTCAGTAATTTCTCTTTCTCTTGAATAATTGTTAACAGTAGAGGCTGAATATAACACAGAATATAAAATTTATATCATGGGAAGTTGGCGGAAATATTAACATTTAAAATATTTGAGTATTTCTTGTAATATTCTCATCGTACAATCATTACATGGAGTAATCTCAAACTTACAGCTTTAAGCAGTTTTATTTTGCGTACCATACGAAATAAACTTTATAATTTGTGAGGTAGAAGTCTTACCATTATTTAAATTGATTCAAGTCACAACTATTATGGGCTTAAACTGTAAATGTATAATGTAATTGAACTAAAATATTTGCAACATATATACATATTTATAATAGTTTCGAAGCAAATTAATGTAACCACTGAATTGAAATTGACACCAAATTCCGGAAATAATATATTGGCGCAACGCTTTCAATTGAATATATCCGAATATAAAAATAAGTAAATTCTAAATAAATCACACATTTTGGCAATAGTTTTACAAATGACTACTGCCAATATTAGTTACTTAGTTTTAAATATGTACTTTTGAAATTAATTTCCTATTTATTTCTTGATTTATTGCAGAATTTATAAATTTTTAAAGGAGTTTATAATGTAACTGACTGATTCACTTTTGACTTCTATGTGAAAATATTTTCTAACTACACTGTTTGGCAAGGGGTTTTTTTCTTGTGTTTCATTATGTGTTTCTAACAGTTTTTGACATGGCAAATTCAAATACGTAATCAGAATTTTGCTATCAGGCATAGTTTTTTGATTATTTGAAAATAAGTTTTGTTTTCCATTAATAATTTGTTTGGAGGCGATTCATTAAAAATTTAGTAAAAACAGGTGGCAATATTAGCAACATGCCAGTTCGTATCCTTTGAAACTTTAAAGTCCTTTAAAAAAAAAAATCCTGACGTTCTGGCGATAAACTGAGAACGCAGTTTTACTACATAAGGTGTCTAGTTTCACGTATATATGGTCTTCATCCATTGTGAAAACAAAAATTGAAAATTGTCGCAGGGAGTAATCTCACCACCATGTAATGTAAAAAAAATTGTGGCGTGATCGGATATAAATAAATATATTCGGATATAACACCTGCAATACTGTTAAAGCATACGTCCATTCCAGTCTTGTCTCGCGGTTCAATTCCCTGAACGATCATTACGCACAATCTGCATCGATTTGTGATTTGTGCATATGCCCTTGCGGAGGTTTAAGACAATGAGATTATAGACACAATAAATAAGTGTGTAGACTCACATTTCTCATTGTGCATTAATGTTTTTGCATAATTGAATTACGTCCATTGTAGTCACTTATAGAAGGGGTGGAGCCTACCATCTGGTCAGGTCGACCAGACGATACTATTTGTAAAACACAGTGACATCTCTCACCTGAGCTGATTTCCTGGACCTTAATTGCGGCATTGAAGTATGTTCTAGTGGGGTATTTGCCCGCTGCAAATATGAAGGGAGCCCTTTTAAAAACAGTCATTGATAAGCAGTGCACTTGAATTATTCACACATATCATCGACGACGGCCTACATTGCCCACCAAATCAAACCGAGGTTAGAAAAACCATATTTCATCTAAAGAACAACAAAGCTGAACTGAACTTCCGGAAGAGCTCTTTAAGTCCGGTGGCGATGAGTTGATGATGTACGATGACGATGTACCAGCGCACGTCTTGACTACACGAGTGCTTGACCAATGTTTGGGGACTAAGCGTTTTATGACCTATTTTAAAAAAATGTGATCCAAATGTGGGCACCAACTACTGTGGTATTAATCTTTTACAGATCGAACATGAGGGTGAGTCGAGTTTGTGATCTGAAAGACTAAAGACGGTTTCACCCAACCTCTTATGACCTTATCTGTGTGTGTTTTTTTTTTGAGTTCGTATACTCACAGCAGACCAGATATTCAAACTACGCCTAATCCTGGAAAAGACCTAAAACAAACCGATCGACACCGTCGTCGACTATAAGCTGTATATTACAGCCTGATACGTCAAAAAGTATTTAAGGCCATGGCTTTATTTGGTTTTCTGCGAAGTTTATACAGCTTTGCTGAATGACCTTGACTGACACGCAGTATTCAGTGAAGATTGGCAAAGCATCTTACCAAGCCATACTGAACCATTTGAGGACAAGGCTTATATAGACGATAATCAGGAAAGCTGCAGTAAATCCGACTGACACGAAAGGAAGTCATATAATACTTTTCGACACTGATGAAGAACCAGACAAAGTCGACTTAAGGTATAACGATAACTTCAAAATGTTCTTAGTTTTGACGAACAAAGAATCTATACGTTTGAGAACGGTGACAGCTACAACTTCGGAGTAGTAGATTGAAATTATTAAAGAAGCAGTAAAAAATTTTCATATGCTTTCACTCCCAGTAAAACAACAAATTAAGGTTGTGATAATGTGTGGAGAAGGCATAGCAAAGGGTGCTGATGATGATAGCTTGGCAACTATCGAAATTGCTATCCGCCCTGCCATTTCACTCAACTCTTGCAAAACAAACTCTATAAGCAATAATAGAAATAGATCTTGAACCGAACGATGAAAACACATTCATTATTTATGTGTAAATGATCAACAATACAAAACAAGAGCAACATTTTCTAGTTTATTAGGTGTATTAATAATATTAATCGATTTCTGAAGTGGGTGGTACCTAGAGTGTTCAACTACCTCCTTTTTTAAAAACCCGGTTTCCGAGTTATTCGAAAAATTGATTTTTTAGAAAAATCGGAATTCGAATACAGCATTTGAAAGAAAACCGGTTTAACCGGTTTTTTCGGGTTTTTCCTAAAAAGTTAAAAATAAAAATTAAAAAAAAATAATTTGGTTTATTTTTTTTTG